>VZSC01003658.1:277913-375595 GCA_013398225.1 Steatornis caripensis
GGGGGGGGGGAGATTTCTTATTAAAATAATTTTAGAGTGAAAATATTATGGTCCAGAGTGTTAAATCTTTCAGAGGGTCATTTTAAAATAAAACTTTGTTCAGAGTCATAGTATGTTTCTTTGTAAATTGCCAGAAATTTTTTTTCACACAAGTAACTACCAGTTTGTAGGTTGTTCAATTTTTCTAAGCGGCTCAGTATTTTGGAGTTCCTCCTACAGCAGTCAGTAATTGAATTCCTTCTTTAAATAAAGGATGAAACATTACCTGAACTCTAGCACTGAAGGGGGTCCTTCTATAACTAAGGTCTACTTCCCACAATTAGAGCAAGAATATTTTAAACCAAATACTGCAAAGCATATACACATCATCTGGGCTACAAAGATACATTAGGTGGGCATATATATCATAAAATGGGGTTTATTGTAGATGGAAATCAGTACATTTTAAAAAATGCAGGGTAAGCATTTGCAGTAAATGTTCTTAATACAAATTTGCTAAGTGGTACTAGTGCTCTTCTGTGACTAGGATGGAAAATGTTCCAAGTAGGGAAACAAATTATAAGTGTTCTTTCCTGTGTGAAGCTGTGCAAATCCATGATGGGTTATCACAAGTTAAATTATCTTCAGTTCTAGGAAAATACATATTTTTATTTTGTGTTACATAAAATATCAGCTGTTTGGAATAAGATCTTAGCTTCTTTGGTCTTCTACAAGACTGAGATAAACCAGCCATATTCCCAAAAAGTTTTATTTGCCAGTCTGTGAAAATGGCAAGCTCTCTTTCTTGCCTTCACGAGGGTTTTATGTGATAGTAATTACTATATATTTGCTAAGCAGAAGTAAAAAGTACATTTTTGTGTTAGTGCACATTAGAACTGAGTTTCTTCCTCTTTCCTTGCATGAGAGAATCTGTACGAACTCATACGCATGCACTACATTTTCTGTCCTCTCAGTGAAACACCATTCTGAGCAAGTAGTCTGTATAAGAGACCTAAAAAAATTGTATTCAGCAAAAATGCTTTTGACTTTTCAGTTTGACTGCTGTTCATGTATTACGGCAATTTACATTGCAAATTAAATTTTATATAACTCGGAAAAGTCTACCAATAGCCAAAACATCTTCAGTCAAGAATGAAAACATCTTAAGCCTTCAAAACCTGAGCTAGGGCAGAAAACACCTTTCTTGCTGATTTCTATATTGGAGTGACATGGGATTTCTACTACTGTATTGGACAGTGTGTCTATTGTGCACAGGCTGGGTGAGGAAGGAGCCACTCAGTCCTTAAAGATATTAACCAGAGCTTTACTCAGAAGGCAGAAAAGATGTCACTTGGGGCCAATGCATTTAAATCTGAAGGAGTCAGAAAACCCTGTTTCCCTCCCAAAGGCATCAAATAAACAGAATTAGTCAAGCCAATTCTACAGTATTCTCACCTATTTAAGGGCACGTCAAACATCTCCAGTGACACAGCTATACAATCCTACACTTCCACTGGAACCTTTAAACTTTATCCTATGCATCCTTGCTTCTCCTAATGATCCTGCTTTCTCATTTCCCCCTGACCAGAAGAAGAGGAATGACACTGGAGGTGACCGTGTCATACTTGTATAAAAAAATGGTCACAGAGAAATCACTGGAAGATTGTCTCAGAGAGCCCTGCTCTTCTGCACGTGTGATGCAGAGGCATCAGCCCCCTTAACGCACCTTCCCCTCTTCACATCCCTTCCAGTTCCTCGTCTCCCCTACTCCTGCAAAGAATCTGTCAATATGTGCCTGGTACTTTATCTCTTCTTGTAATCCTCAAATTGTACTGATCTTCCTGTTTTTTTGCCTTTTTTGTGTTACTCTATTTCTTCTCCACACTTCTTTTACTCATCCCTGCTTTTGTTTTTTGCTTTCATCAAAACGCATATTTTTGGCAACCCTGTCCCATTGCTGGTTAAACCATCCCACCCAATTTCTTCTTCCCCAGAGATACCTCCCACATCTTTATTTTCACTTTACTTTCTGTTAATGATCAACTACCCTCAACATCCCAGGTTGAGCCACACAGGTTAACTACATTCTCCACCATAGTAGTTTCTTCCTCCATGTTATTTTGTTTTCTTCTTCTTCTGTGCCGTCTTTTCTCCTAAACAAAACATGTCCACTCAGTCCACAAAGAGGTATATGCTCTTTATGAGTTCGTGAGGTTGTAATAAGAAGTTTGAAACCTGTAGAAATATCTGACACGCTCCTCTCAATAACTTTTATCTCAAACAGGCCCTTCATCTGCTTTGGACGATTTCAGATTTCATATGAGAATAGGGCTCCACAGTCAATATTGCACTTATCATTATGTCTTTTTTTCCAGAGGCAGGGGGAGGGGAGGAATTTGCAGAGATCAATATCCAGTGAAGATGGGTGACGTGCCCAAGGGCATACCTTGTGGAAAATTTATCCAGCTGAATGCATTAAACATAAGAGGTGTGGAGCAGTAAATAGTTAAAGCAACGAACCAGGAGTACTAACACAACAGTCGTGTTGTTCATCTATACATGCATATATAAAATCTAACATGATAATGTCAAAGGTAGCTTAATGCATGCACTGTAAAATTGTTTAAGGACAGCTATTTACTTATTTACCCAAAAATAACTGCCATCATTTGGCGTAGTGTGCCATCTTGTACTAGCGTACCATAAGGCCTAACAGAGAGAAAGTTCTTGAGAGAGAATGCAAAGTCCTGAATTTTTAAGTTCTTTTCACATGAAAATATCATATACACATGCCTTTTAAGCTTGCTAATATCCTAGTGTTTTACTGTAGACATAGAGAGTGTTTATTACAGTGGTTTTTAAAATCTGGTGGCAGTTCTGGCCCTTTACAACATGCCCTTTACAACAGTAAAACTGTTGTCCGGAACTCTTTCCATCAGTTTGATTTTTAGGCACATACTATTCGTGCTTGATTTTGGCCTGAAGAGTAAATGTTTTTTTTGGAAGTTAGAGCAGAAGTGGAACAGCCATGTTGACACAGGGATATATTCCAGCCTGCTTCACCTGGGAATCGAGTTTAGTTGAGAAAAGTATTCAACCAAGTTGTCTGTAGAGCGCATCAAAGGATGCCTTGCTCTTGTGATGGCGATAGCAATCCTTTCTCATGTCAGTTCCCATTAAGTCAATGGCAGTGTAACCTTCCCCTTACTATGAGTGGCACAGATGATAGAAACTCTACTTTTTAATTAGGAAATATCATACATGCAGACATGAGACTGAGCAGGAACTCTGTTCACAGCTGCTTCTTTTATGCCACTACCCTTCATTTCCCATTCTGTTTACATCTACTCTCTAGTCTTGAGTTGGCCCTGATTCAAGGTATGGAATGAGGAGATGCTCTTTGTGGTGACAGGAATAAAAGTTTAGATTAAACTAAGTTTGAGGTTTAGTTTAAATTTTCCATTAAAGAAAAGTGTAAGAACTCAATTTTATGCTGAATACAATAAAATACCATGATTTTAGGAGCTTAGGAGAAAAACAAGGACATGAAAAGATAGATTTGCAGGGAAAGAATCTGTCCTTTTTATGGTAACCTATTGATTAGGGCACGCATCCAGAGTGTGAGAGATCTGGACACCAGCCCCTTCTCGCATTAATATTTAATAGTTATGCAAAAGGAAAGAGCATCTTAAGAGAAACTAAGAACCTAGGAACATTGCTCTGTCAAGCCAGTCCCCTGGGCAACGAGAGACTGATAGTCAAATATCGTCACGTCTTATATCCTGGCATGTCCTAAATGTCAGGCTACTAAGCAATGAGGAACATCTTTTCTGCCAATATAGCCTACCCAAGCTCACCAGCGCTCCTTTCTTTCTTCACTCTTGTTTACTGCAAGGTAAAAGATCAGGAGAATGCTTGAAGAATGAGACCTGCATGTCTGAAAAATAATTAATGAAAAAAAATATACAAAGGTTTATAACATTGCCTCTGCCCTTGGTCAGCACTGCTGAGAAGGGGTTTCAGAGGTATGTGGACATATTCTAACAAAAGTAACACAATTGTGATTCAAATTAGTGTAGTGTATTCCATGGAAAATGAAATAAGGAAATTTAAATGAAAAACTGTCAGCTAACCTTAAGTTAAGTAACTCTGCTTAAAAAAAAAAACCCACACAAACAAAAAACAACAAAAGAAAATACATGCAAAATAACTAAAAGTAGTTTGGATTCAGAATTTGGGAATGATGAACATTGATCCTTCAGCCTGCTATAAAATACATACGAATAGTATGTGTGTGTATATATATTCATATGCATTTTATGGCATATATTTATATGCTTTCAGCTATGTTTACTTTCCTTTTTCTGTTAAGTTTGTCACAAATAGAAAACACTTTTAGTTAGACTGTCTTTCTCTTAGATGCAGTATATCCTGTTCTATATTATCAAGAAGAATTGTTACTGAACAAATCAATGTACGTATTTTTAGCCGTGTAAATAAGTAGATGTGATTAATCGATTAATCAGTCTGGGTGTATCCATATTAATCCTTTTCCTACTTTCTATCTCTCCAGCCTAAATTTGATCCTTTGGCCAGTGCCAAACACAGAGGACAGAGTTTTCGACAACAAGCAGGAGAAAACTGCTCAGTACCTAATTCAGATCCTGAGGCAGGATTAACCCAGACTTGACTTAATTTTAAGGTGCAAAACAAAGCAATCCTTTTAAGGTAGGTAGCTGTTCCCAGTCCACTGGAACAGTGGGGTTCACTCTTTCCTCAGTGGAAAGCAGTGGATGTCTTTCAAGGTCTCGAAAAGCAGGAGATTATGTCCAAATAACTTTTGATTTTGTGGGCTGATAGGCAGAGTCAAAGCAGTCTACATTTTGCTATCAAAAGACCCTTTCAGAGGAGACTATATATATATGCGTGAAGATGGTATGAAAATAATCTTTTTTAGGTCAAATGTTCAGCCAAATTACCTGATTTTGAAAAATTTTCTAAGAAACCCACCATGTAAAATCGCTTTTTATGTATACTTCTGAGGTTGTAACTTAGATAAGCAAAACAAATTTTATGTTCTATGTATTTAAATTGTAGGACTGATCTGCAGTTCTTTATGGGGCTTTACAACAAGGTATTCACAAACTGGCAACCTCCCCTATCTCTTCAAGGAGTGGACACTTAAAGAAAACTCAGAGAAACTGCGGTGTAAGTGCAATTCTTCAGGAAGTACTGCTTCACCTGCAGCAAACCAATATGCATGAGTTTCACGATACTTGTATTCTGCATTTTGCCTGAACATGGGCCAAGAGGAAGAGGAGTGGAAATCATCCCAAAAATTGGCAACATGGAGCACAGGAAATTGCTCTTCCAGAAATATGACCTTTAGTTGGAACAAAAGCTCAGAAAAGTGAACCTCTCTCATATTCTGGTTGAACTCCTAATCTATGAATCCGTAGAAATTTAGATTCTGCAAATACTTGTTTTTATGCCTACTCGACTTTAAGCATAAGCAGCAGAGCTGAAATCAGACTACCGACGTGCCTGGAGTTCAGATTACGGAATGCCTTTGCAGAGCTGGGCACGCTTGCTCACCGCAACTTTTAAATGGGCCAGTATATAACGGTGGTGTCGAGGACGAGGACGTGGGGCACTGGCAGCAGAAAAGGCTGCAAGTAATAAAAAGTGCTTTTCTAATTGGCTGCAATAATGTTTAAATTTTCTAATAAATAACTTTCACACAAGTCACAAATAAGCCCTAGGTGGAATGTTCCGATTGAGATATTTATTTGGTATACTGAACAGATTACATTTACAGAGTTATACTGCACAGCAGGGAAATCACTCTGTACGGAGTGACAGGGCAATGGCCTTATAGCCGTGCAGTCCCTTTTATAGCGAAGCACTTTGGCACGCGAGTATTGATTTCAGTGGAGCAGCTCAAGCTTAGTATTATAGATGTGTATTGCTGAACTGGGTTGTGGAGCAGTGCAGAAACCAAGCAACCTTTAGGAAAATATTTATATGATCCAGGTGGGGTGCGATAAGCTCAAGTTCAAGTGAAAGAGGAAGACTGATTGTTTGCTTCCTTGTTCTTAATATTATGCCCTAATATTACAGGTAGAAATGTCAGAGACGTTATCTTTTAAATGTGTTAAGAATTGCCTTCTGCAGAAGTGTAAAGGTGCTCTGTCAAGAGGAATGTACTCACAACAATTAATTCATTTTTTAATTAAGAGATTTCATACTATCTGGTACCTTAAGCTGTGCAGCTGCTAGTGTTTACTGCATCTCTCTGTGTATGTTACTTCTGTAAAAATGTTCTCTTCCGAGTATTTCTTTTTTTCCTGTTCTGTGCAAGGATGCATGAGGGAACAAGATGAAACCTGACTAATATTGTTTGGTGTTATGGTTATTTGCGGTTTATTTGTTCTCTGGTGGATTTTATTAGAGCTGCTGAATTTTTACTCATTAGTTTAATGGTGGTTATTTTGCAGATTTCTTTTATCCTGTATTTTTTATTGAATCCTTACTCACAATACCACAGTGATTTGAATACGCTCTTCATGATGCAAAATTTAATTAGATACTAACTAACTAAGTGGTCCATTAAAATATTATTCAGATTGTTCAGGGAAATGTTTTGGTAAACATTTTCTCTGGAACTTGACTTTTTGGTGAGGGAAATGGAAAAAGACAAATGAATGTTGCTGATCTTTTTGTCTCTCAGCATGCAAAGGGTGAGATAGTGTGCATCTGAATTACATCTCCGTTTGCAGTGGGGGAAAGGACCTTGCCATTAGAGGAATCATAGCATCCATTTATTACACAGTTCAGGACTAGGCTGGCTATACTGTAGTCTATCAAAAAGTATTTTAGGGGAAAGATGCTCATAATGTAGCAGGGAGCTCCACTGTTTGAATAATGATGATGATGATACACTGCAGTTGCTGAAGCAACATAATACACATGGCTGGAAAACGTCCCGAAAAAGATTTGAGATAGAAATAAAGATATACATTGTGTGTATTTAAGCATGGCTCCATTCACTAACAAGAGAGGCTTTAATTATACATGGGTTTTCACAAACAAGTTAGTTCAGAGAGTGTTCAATTCACAAAGGTCTCTTTCTCTATACTCTAGGCTCCCCATTCTAAGCAGTTTTGCAGCTATTGAAACAGCTGCACAATTTTTGATTTGGTCATGGATACTTTTAATGTGCCCATAAAACGAAGAGGAGAGGGAGGGTACATCTCTCTGCCAGCTCCATGCAGAACAGTGAGCCAGCTTAGTATCTGAAGAATATTGAATGGGTCTGTGCTGACCTCATGGAGCTGGAAATCAGACCTCCCTAAATCACACGCACAGCTTTGATGGCAAGTGATTCGCCAAGCGGCAGCACATTGTTTGGCGGCAAGAGGGAGGGAGAGAGACTTGTTAAGTAGAGAGGTGAATGGGAAGAGAAAAGGTCAACTGTTAGAAGGAAAGAACAGCATGTGAAGCAAAGGGACTAGAAGAAATGTCAGAATTACAAGGTAAGACAATTTCTCTCTCAAGACAGTGTACTGAAACCTTTTAGCCAGAGACCTGTGGTCAGAGACTGTCCCTCGTCCCCCAAATAAACTATTTATTCCAGTATCGCTAGGCTTCTTTCTGCATTCAAGAGCACCCTAGTGTGAAGCATCAGCTGCTGTCTGCTGAGGTGTGGCCGTGGGGAAATATAGTCAACATTTTAGTCGTGGTGTTCATGCAGACACAGAGCTTCGGAACATTTATATCTAGGAAGCATGTTTAATCAATGCTATGGGTAAAGGGAAAATTGAAGTGGGAGGTCAAGCTCCAAACTTGAAGACCTCTGGACAGAGCTATTATTCTTTGATGCTACCATTTGGCAGATGAGTAAGTTTGTTGAGGGAGAAGTTCATCTGGGAGTTGAAGTAGAATAAAAGACAGAGTATTAGGGAAACGTGGAAGAAGTGAGCCCTTAACGTGGCTAACGAGATTTTTTTGCTGTGGTAAAGGACATCTTACTGGTTTGAAAAGGAAGCCAAACCCAAGAAACATTCGAGGTGCTTTACATGGTAAAGACCCATGACCAGGAAAGACAAAAAGGCCTCAGGATACTTTTATAGCCAAGACTGGTTTCTCAAAGAACTAACCTATTCACTTTCTGCCAGTTCCAAAAACAGGTAAATTTTTCCACCAGCATAATGTATGATACCTCATGTATTACTAATTTGCATCTTTAGGCTCACCTCCCATGTGAATTGTTTGTAGTGTCAGTGCTTGCATTGCAGCCTTTCTCCCCTCTGGGGCGGGAATAGGAACTCCTATCTATTTGTATACCACTTACTTCTACAAAACTCATAAAAATGTAGCACCTTATCAAATGGAGTTAAAATTGGATAACATACTTGAAAGCATTATGGTGAGAATGACAGGTAGGTATGCGTACACGTGTGACAATGTACACACACATAGACGATCACAGACAAATCAGATAAATTGTAGCATTTCAGGCTGAAGAAAATAATTATATTTACCTTTTGTTGATTTGAAAGGTTGAGAGTTCAAGTTGTTTGAAGAGAATAAGATTGTAATAAATCAAGAATTTTGGAAATTAACTAGATATTCTAACATTTTCAGGCTTTTTTTCTCCCAAAGTACCTTGATGTTGCCAACCTTGTATTCTCAGCCCGTTCCAAAACTTCAGTGGAAAAATTACATCTAAATATGAAAAAAAACCCCAAACCCCAAACCTCCCCAAAACAGAACAAAAGAACCTCAACTATACATGCAGGTTTCTAGACAGTTTTCCCTCTCTCTCATGCCATGTTGGAGCAGTTGGAGTCTCTAGGGGGTCAGGACGCCCTCCTGTCATAGAGATTTCACACAAGGGCATGCTGCAGGGTCCCTGTGTCCTCTTACATGGATGGACAAGACAGCATCATTTCTGGAAAAAGAATCTTTTCCATTTCCCTTCCTTACCTTTCCCCAAGTGAGTGTAAAGAAAAACATAGCATCTATGGGAATTTGTGCCTGATAGCTATGGGACTTGTTGAAACTGTTCTAACTGTTTCTGATCCTAGAAATTATTCTTCCTGTGAGAGACAGATTGGACAGAGAAAGATGAAAAGGCATTGCAGGAGATGAGGGTGGAAGAGGGTGACCATTAAGCCCCTGTTATCCATCTCAAGCTCGCTCCCCCCCTCTCTCCTCAACTCAAAACATAATCAGCTGACTGGCACTTTAGCTTGCAAACAGAGAGTCGCAGTTTTCTCTTGTGTATAATGTTTCAGGTTTCAGCAGTGCTCGAGTAGAGTTGCTTTCTAATGTTTATATTTTATTCAGAAAGCTTAATTGGGAGTTTTTCCTGTCCTGCTGAAGCTATGGATAGGAAAGGTTAAAAAACACTAGCAAATTACCACCGGCAAGTAATTTTTAAGGTATGAGGCAGCACAAATTCTCTTTAGAGGACCAGCAGTCGAGGACGATGGTGAATTGACAGCGAAGTTGTGTTTTCGTTGCACTTGTATCACAACAGTGTCAGAGACAAGCGATCCCGGATCTCATCTCCTTTTTTTTTCTACATAGTTTAGTCGGGTAATATCACTCCTTTTATTTTAAGTGTAATGGAGTAATTAATGACACTAGAAGTAGTTGTGAGTGTCTTGGGCAGGTCTATCCCAACATGGGTCTGTGTAAAGCATGTGTGATGCTGCGGGTGACATGCCCGAGACCCATGCTCACGCTTCTTCAGCGGCTCAAACACGGCTGTGGCATTCCACTCTCTTTCTTCGCCTTTCTGCTTCCTCTTCCTCACCACCTGGCAAAACTCCTTCTTGAAGACACTGTATCCACTGATTTCGGTATCTAGTGCCACAGACAGGTGTTACTCTGCCAAGTTTGCTTGCTACAATGAACTATGTAACAGAAGTGCTTTCTTCCTTTGAGCTATGTCTCAAACCAAAGAGGTTTAAAGAAAGGAGTTAGAGATAGGATCAAATGAGAAACTGCAGAGAACTTAAGGATATTTCAGTGACAACTGGGCCCCTTCATTAGGTGATTTGATTAGGTGTATTTCTGGAAAAAAAAATCATAATACGCCAATCTGCTTGTACCTACCCCTATATACTTTACTTTGTGGATGTGTGCTGAAGGCATACGTTTTCACGAGAGCCTAGAGGAGATGGTTTCTCATGCAGGTTAGCACACGACCCTTCTGCAGAAGCAACTGCTACAGAAATTAAGTAGGTCCCAGTGAGTCTACCTTGCTCATCCCCAGGATCCTATCATGAAATACACTCTCACTAAGATCAACAGATGGTATAGTTACTCCCAATAAGTAATTTCAATGCTTGTACTGTTTTGGTGTTTTCTGTTAACTCCTCTTGCAGAATTTATTGTGCGAGATCGAGCTATGGCAGGAACATTCAAACCAAGGGGTTGATGTGAATACTAACCCAAACTAACACAGGTTTTTGTACTAAAACTTATACTAACTTACAGGAAAGGTCTTTGAGGAAAAAGAAAGAAGCATGAATCCATTTGCAAAGTTGCTATGCTACATTGCCAGTTTCTTCTAACCATTTTTAATTTCAAAAGGTGGAGACACGGGAAACTTTTACTGAAAACAATAGGTCAGTAGTTTTTTGTGGAGTCAGTGAAAGACAAGGTGTTGGCATGTATCCATCTTACATTACGGGAAAAATGAATGGGCTGTCAAGCTCTTTTTAGTGGTACTGTCTGTATATATACTTTAACATACTGCCACTCAGTGATAGCAATGCAGCACGGCAAGAGAAGCTGCACTTTGCTTCCATGAAGGAGTAGCCATCTGCCATAAAACAGCTCATTTTTTTTCTCTCTATTAGGCATGTCGGGGAGGTGTGTTGGTTTGCCTTCACTTGGGTTTGGTTTGGTTTTTACATAAATATTTTGGTGATAATCTTTTTTTTTCCAGTCATCAGGGGTAATGAGGTTATTACTAGTGCAAGTGAATGTGTCTCTTAGATTAAAGCCTTTTACTTGTGTATTTACAGATTCTCTTCATCGTTTCAGACATCACTCTCTCATTCTTTGCCTGCGGTCCATCTTGGATTTAAAGTTGATTGTGGGTTTGATGTCTAGAGAGAGAGGTTTTCTGAATCTTACTGAATCCAGCGAAAACTAGCCTCAGAAATAGGGCAGAAGAATTGAGCTCCTATATTTTGTCTTGATCCTATCTTAACTCTCAAGCTAAATTCTCTGGGTTTTACCCTGTGTGAGTTTTTCAAAAGCATAAAAATCTCTACTGCTACTGATATAGGATCTCCTTTTTGTCATTATTGTTCTGAGCATGAAATAAAATGACTCATCTTGGTTCAGTCACAAAAAAATGTAATATTCCCTGACTGTAGGATTTATTTACATTAAGAAAATGTGGGACTAATAGGGTCTTCCTGATTTTTCAATCCAGTTCAATATTACCAAGAGTGACAGGGTAGCACACATTGTCTCTGTCATTAATTTGACAAGCTCCACATTAAAACTGTACCTTTGGGGAGATTGCTCTCATTTTTCATGTTGCAAAGCTTCTTTTTTTGCTGCTGTAATGTATAGAAGAAAATATTGTTATCTCTTGTATAGATTTAATATGTGCTAAACTTATTTTATGTCATGGTTGATGCTTAGTTCTCTTTTTTTTCTCCTCCAGAAGCTGCCCTGATATACTTCTAGAAGGCTGGGTTATCCTGTTTTGGTCCTTGCTTTCATCTTCTAATTTCCATTCTAAATGTGAACTTAGACCCTGCCTTTTGGTTTCTTATATTATGATAGAAAAGCAAAGATCAAGGATCTTTTCCTTATGATTTAGACAGAAGGAGATTGATTTGGAAAGTGAGATTGCTACTACTACAAGTTACATTTATTTTGTCCCACTGGTGAAAAAAAATGAGATAGTTATCAAGTTTTTGGGTAAGTCCTTCCCTATCTTTGATTAGTTTTAGAAATGAAAGTAGTTACAAGTTCTCCTCTCCTGGTGATTGCTCTGTACTTTCTCACCATTTGCAGTAATAGTTACAAAAGCAAGTGGCGGAATGTGAGGTTTTAACCCATATTTTATGGGTCACAAATGGGCTCTAAAAACACTGCAGTCTTGCAATTTCATTTAGAGATAGTTATTAGGTAATGCCAGTAGTAAATTATTTGCAGCTCACATACTTCCTAATATTCACTATTCACAGGTAATTATTCCACCAGTTTAAAGAGAAAGTACATTTGAGACTATTTGCTAGCGCTTGTAAGAATTGTACACACAATGAGCAAACCATTGCCCCAGAACCGAATACTCAGAGTGGCCACATCATTACACATGCTGGACTAGAATCAGATATGCTACTGTCAATCCAGACCAAGAGTTCTGCAGTTACTGACCTGCATAGGGTTGCCTCCTCATCCCTGATGAATCTCAGTAGAATGGCTCTGGGTTCACATGGGTGTAAAAGAAGCCAGAATCTCCGTTTTTTTTTTGTATCATGACCTAAATGCGCCTAAATGTCTCGATCAAATACATGGGAAGTTTTTGGTTCAGAAAACCTCTTTTGGTTCAGTTGCCTTGTTCAGATGACTGCTACCCAGTATGGTAAGTACTCATCTAAGACTTTTCTGTCTTAAAGTAGAACTCAAAGGCTGAAAGAGAGGCCATGAAACCATTTTGACAGCACAAGCATAAAGGGTTTAAACTTCCCGTTTCCAGGATAATATTGTAAAAACAAGGAGGATTATCAACTTGCTTTTTAAGGAAAACTAGCTCACTTGATGATGGATGGCGTTAACCATTTCACTGCAGAATAATCAACCACGTTATAACTTCCCTGCGGAGTAGACTTTGCACTATATATCTAATCATATACATATTCTATTTGCTTGTCCATTCCAGAGACCTCAAAAGTACCTTTTCTCTTTTAAAATATGATCAATTCAGGCAACCCAGATTGTTTCCACACTACCATAGACCCGTCTGCCTCCTGCAAAACAGTTCTCCTATGGTCAAGTAATTTAAATTATGAATCTAATGGTAAATTAAGTTAACCCAAAACACACTGTTTACCTCCAAGAAAGCAAGATTGGAAAGAAAAATATGTTGACAGCAATTTCACTACTAATGTGTTGCGCTGAAAGCTCTGCATGAAGTTGGTTCTGCCACAGATAAAATCACTTAGAAGTAATCAACAAAAACGCCAGGGTAGCCTGGACTGAAGCATTCAGTATCTCTGAGGGTGAAGGTCTTCTGCAGAAGTCTTTACAACGTTTTATCACTTTTAGTAATGGCATCTGGACTCCCTTTCTAGGCTAAAATTTTTTTGTAAATAAATTTACCACATGATGTCTCACATGTTTTTGTATTAGGATCTGGAAACCCTCCAAAATCCAAAGAATCATTTAAATCCTATTACATTGTGTAAAGCCTCAAGAGAAAAAAAAGCCCACCTGCTTCAATTCTAGCTACCAGTAACGACGGCTGAGTCACACTAATAAAACTATACTCAGTCACCAAAACTGGGACTTAAGGATTTCCCCTCTACTGAAGTCACCAAAAGTAGTTCCCTGTTCAGTGGGTTGGGAGCGTACTTTCCATTAGTGGAGACCTGAAGAAAAGGAAATAAGTCCCAAATCCAGGGGAACTCTGTATCAGTATCATCTTTTTGGTTTGAATTCCCCCTTTTTCATAAGGCTCGCTGCTTGAGCAGATGCCCCTTCCTAAAACTGCTCCTGGCAGATGGAGGGGACTTGTCAGAGATGTGCCTGGAAGCTCACAAGGCATGCTGGCACTGTATCTGTGTTAGCTAATACCATCGGCTTCTCTTTCATGAGTACTTAAATCATCCCAAAATTTTTAAAAGACTTGTCATTGTTTCTCAAGTAGATAAAAGCTTCATTACATTTCAGGCTACTGCTGCTGCCTTCTTCATGAGTTAGGTGATGTTAAACACCACTAAAAATTGATAAAGAACCAAATCGCTGCCTAATTTACAAAATAACAGTCAACTGACACCACATTAAAAGGCTGATCCGCCTTCAAAATTATTGCAGTGTGTTTATTTTTTAGATCATTTTTAGTCTTTGAAATGTCAAATGCAGCGATCCGTCTGAGCTGCAAATATGGATGAACATACACAGGACTGTCATCTGCTTGGAGAAGAGTTGAAAGCAATTGCACGTGGATTCATTACAGAGCTTAGACCCGTTCTGCATAAAATTCATGAAGAACAATGTAACCAGCCAGCCTCCGTTCTGCTATTTAATCTGTGTATGTTTTGAGAAGGATACCCACCATCTATCTAACGTACCATTGAGGCATGCGGGATGGCCAGGGTCGTTGTACCTACCCCCTCCTGCCCCTTCTGTTGCTGAAACTCATGAACCTACAGCCCCTCATCACACATTTCTGATGCAACTCTGAAGCTATGTATGGTGACTCGCTTTTAAAGCAAGAGCCTGAAGAAAGTCTCCTCAAGCCATATTCGGGCTTCACAGAACCGTTGAGATTCTGCAGCCAGAGGTCTCTATAGATGTGGCATAATGCTCACCAATTTTGTGTACAGAGGTAGCTAGGAAACTAATGAACTTTGGGAATATTAAGCCCAGCTTATGGGCTCGGTAGAAACTGTTACTCCCTGCGAATTGCAATGGCATTACATGAGAGTTTCCACTGACTCTGCAATTTCTTGAAAGGCTGTGGTTGTTACTGGTTTTATTGTGGGGGCTTGTGCTGTACAGTACTGAACAGCTGAGATCATTGACCTCAAGTGAGTGCTGAACAGTGCATGGGAGAAAACAGAACTAAAATGATACTGGAGTGGAAGAGTGGAGTACTTAAAAGTCCTACCAGAGCTGAAACTCTCAGTATGGATGACATCTGGAGAAGGTTGTGAAAGCGTTTCATTCTGTCACTGCAAACAGTGGATGCCTACAAAAGAAGAAAACAAGGAAGAGGGTGGTTTTATTTCCAAATAATTTGGGTTTTTACACAATTTTCTGTTGACTTGGGCAAAAATGATTAATTATAAACTCACACTTGACACAGCCCAGTGTGTTGTGAATTTGATATGTATGACTTCATCTAAATTGTAAGGGTAGGGTGGAAATCTTTTTCCACAATTGAATGTCTTAGTGCACTGTGGTCTCATTGAATAAAGTGGTGTAGAAACAATTCATAACAATGTCAACTATCTTATTTCACGGGAAACCAGATTCTCTTTATCTCTGGTATCCCATTTAAACAGCTTGCTGTTATAGACAGTTTAGGGAATTTCAAAATGATGTAATACAAAATACAATTTGTTTCTTTCAAGCTAATCTGAAGAACTACATTTTTGATCAGTCACACAGAGAACAGGTAAAGAATTCATTTTAATAAACAATTTCTGAAAACCATGCAAGCAAGACTAGAACGATGTATACAGAATGAGGGATACAGAATTCTGCCTTGTCAGATCTGAAGATATGCATTCACCATCACTAAAACTGTTCATTAAATGTGGTTAATAGATTGAAAATGCAACCTTTGTGATATTGTTAGTGCTAGAAAGAAAGCTTATACTAAGGCTCTCACCAACAAAGCACTCAAGAATCTGTTTAAATCTTGGTGAAATCAAAAGGTGTTAAAATCCATGTATAATGTTAAAGATGTCCCTACACCCTTTGTTGAATATACATGGACTCAAATGTGTGCCCTTCTGAATGTGGGTATCAATGTCAACGTCATTTCAATTATTTTTTCAAGAGTCATAATTACATTACAAAACAACAGACTTAGTGGATGTGTAGTTCTGGTCCCAATGTGCTATCATCAATAAAAGTTTACCAGAAGCAATTGTCCCAAGAGACTATCAAGTGAAGCATTTTTGGAGGCATGTCCAAATAAAACTCTGTAATTAGTAACCATTATCGTAAGAGTCTATAATAAAAGATTCATTAGCACTAGATTTAAATCAAACAAAAAAGTGCCAACAGTTTTCTTGCTAAATTTAAGGTTTAAATTGATAATTATTTTACACTTAATTTTGAGCTGTAGTCACTTGTTGTGTTTCTAATCTAGAGCATTTGTACTTTTTCCCAGTAGTAAATATTCACATTGTGTTGTTCTGGCAACCCTTGGTACCAGTAATTTCTCCATCACCAACTGGATGGCTGGTTTTCGGTAAGATCTGGTATATAAACAGGCAGATGCATGTTGAGCTACCTTTTTTTTTCTAATGTCCTTCAGGAGTGGAGACATAAGAACTGAACACATTGTACCAGTTGCCACATCACATCCGATAAGCTATGGTATGGTGTCTCTGGTTTGAATACACATCCAATATGTATGTGACAGGTAGGTGTGTTTCAATGTGGCTGAAGCATTGCACTGAAAACTTGGATTCAGTACATCGCATAACTTAACTCTCAAAAACTTCGCCCTTTGTCCTATTTAATGGATGCATTCTCTCTTGCAAGTTCAACCCAGTGCAGACCCGCACCAAGTCTCTGTCTCTTTTGTCTTACTTGTTACTCCCTCAATTTTGGCAATCGTTATTAAGAGCAACTGTCCCATTTCCAATCCATTCACTGCTGCCTTTGTATTGATCCTGCAAAGTGCAGGCTTTTTCATCACAACATCATCAGCTGTACATTTGAGCGCTGCACAGAAACCCAGGTGTCTCCACAGTTCAAAACAACCTTTGTTAAACTTCTGCTCTGGTCAGAAGATCAACACTGGCATTATGAGAGTCCAGTGGAGGGCTACAAAGATGATGAGGGGACTGGAGCATCTCTCTTATGAGGAAAGGCTGAGAGACCTGGGTCTGTTCAGCCTGGAGAAGAGAAGACTGAGAAGGGATCTCATCAATGCCGATCAATATCCAAAGGGCGGGTGTCAAGAGGATGGGGCCAGGCTCTTTTCAGTGGTGCCCAGTGACAGGACAAGGGGCAATGGGCACAAACTGGAGCACAGGCAGTTCCACCTGAACATGAGGAGGAACTTCTTTACTGTGAGGGTGACAGAGCACTGGCACAGGCTGCCCAGAGAGGTTGTGGAGTCTCCTTCTCTGGAGATATTCAAAACCCGCCTGGATGCATTCCTGTGNCTCCTTCTCTGGAGCCATTCAAAACCCGCCTGGGCGCATTCTGGTGCACCCTGCTCTAGGGGCACCTGCTTTAGCAGGGGGGTTGGACTGGATGATCTCCAGAGGGCCTTTCCAACCCCTACCATTCTGTGATTCTGTGATTCTACAGTAAAACATATTTTTCATAAAATCACAAGAACGTCTGAAATTAAATTGGGTATTGCATTTCCATTCTCTATAACTCGTGTTCCACCTCAGCCATTCTGCAGGAGAAACCTCAAGCTGAATGGCCTACAGCGATCCAAGCTCAACCTGTTTGGTAATTGTCACAAATTTTTTTCCTGTACTTTTTCTTATATTGAATCTTTCATGTCAAAGCAAAGCACCAAGCATTCATCATTAAAAAAAAGGCCGTAATGAATGTTTTTAAAATAACTAATCACTTATAATTTTAAGTAGCCGGGCTTCTGTCCACTTATTTGTACATATTTTCCCTCTGTAAATAAAATAATTGTAAATAAATGAACTTACAATTTTCCTGTTCTAAGTGTTGAGACAATTCAACACTAGTGAATTACAGCTAAAGATGTGTAACATCATCCAAGAGATGGTATTAGCTGTTGTTTTAAATACACTTCTTAGCTAGGTATGTGACAAAAGCTGTGTGCTCGCATATACATACACAGATGATTTTTGCTTTCAGTTCTCTCAAATTAAGCAAGGATTAATTTCAAGGGAACCAGGCTGCTTCTCATTTAAACACTAGAGTCAGTTTTCCAGGGTGCAAAAATATAGTTATTTTTGATAAATCTCCCAAACTCTGAGAAATTAAAGACATTGACTGCTCAACACAGGAAATGAAGGCAATTAATTTTATTCATAAGAGAATATGCTAGTGGGTGCATCACTTTCAGTTTCAGAAGCTATGAATTGGGCATAGCACATAGTCGATGCCGAAGGTCTGCTGACTCAGACTTGCAATAAGCCTGTTGGAACACTTGTTAAATTTCCCTTGTTTTCAGCCTGTTGAACTCTTTCCTTTCCTACCTCTTCTTTCCAATATAGGAAGAGTGAAAACTCAAAACCTAATAGGAGGAGAAGAAAGGAAGAAATATACTATATTTGTAATTTACTTTTACAGAAATGTAAGTATAATAGTGTGGCTTGGTCTGTAAATTTCCCTGCTACTCTTTCATTATTCTTTGTCAGCCACGTCCCAAATTTTGCACAGTCCACAAATAAACTGTTTCTCCACCATAAAGAAGCAGCCATACTGAAGCACTGCTTATTGGGGTTTTGCATGCCCAGTTCTTTCTCATAAGCCTTTTCTTGCCACGTGTGCCCCAACCAAATTTGCTTCCTTTTTGCGACTCCAAACTGTGTCAAGAGCAGTGGAGATAGACAGATACAAAACGTTTAATGATTTTGAACTAGAAGTTAGACATTTTCTGAAATGATGGAAGTAGAGGAGGAACTCACAAAGAAGCTTCCTCGTAGCTCAGTAGAAAGCCAATCAACCATGTGACATGGTTCTATTGGAAACTAAGCTTCATGAGTTCTGGCGCTCATGGTACTACTTGTTTTTAATTAAATTACTAAATGAGGGATTACGTGCAGAGACTGCACTGATACTGTAATTGCTTCCAGTGATGGAATTCAAATTTCAAGCCATGAGGTTCTGTAATACAAATGAATCTTTTATCTAGCCAGAATGTAGAGCTGCAGTCAGTTAAAAATAAGATAATAGCTTTATTCACAACAAAAGGACTGTTCTGACATTAACATCATGATTGTTCTGTGACTTTTTTAAATGAACATGCATATAACATGTACTCATACCAGTGCATAAGTTGTACAGAAACTGCAGCCAGACTTGTGTAATAACAGCTGCCAGTTTTCTCCAGTTACAATGTGAGTGTATGAGACATAAGTAACCGTTTTAACAGATTCAGAGTTTGCAAAAGTAGTAAGAGTCAATGAGAACATCTATTCTGACCTCTATCATAACAGTGGCTGTAGAACAACTTCAGTCAGTCGTTTCGGCATCCTGTGCAGTGATTTATGGTTGAATTACAGCACAGCATTTAGAAAAGAGTTGCAGGAAGAAGACGCATCCTGTCATTTTAGGTCCTCAGTGTAAAACACAGAGAGAGGTACATTCTTCCAAAACTCCAGGCTCAGGAACTGAAAATGTTTGCGTGCAAGAGTGGAGCATGGATACGGACATTCACTCAACAGAGAATTGGCTGAACATTATTCTTAAGAAGATACCAAATCTTAATTTAAGAATGTCACACAGCAGTGAATCATCATCTAAATTACCCTGGTTATGATTTACCCTTGTTAAAATTTCCCCACAGGGTTTGAAGGGTTTTCTCTTTATGTAGAACGTGTTGAGTCACTACTCCACCTTCTTTTTTTTTTTTACCAAAGTAAGAACTGCTTACATATGTCCATATAGGACATATTTCTCAGTTTTGTTTTTATTTCGGCAGTATATTGACATACCGTTTACGGTGCAACTAAGCACCCAGCAGCTCTTTGCTCATTTACCCTGCAGAGGGATGGGTGAGAGAACTGGGAGAGCAAAAACTAGAGAAAACACGAGTTGAGATAAAGACAGTTCAGTAAGTGAAGAAAAAAAAACCCCAAAACAAAACTAGTGACCCAAAGGCAATCATTTGTCACCTCCCAGCAGCAGACGGATGCTCAGCCAGTCTCCGAGCAACCTTGGAAAGACTACTCCCCCAGTTTTATTGCTGAGCACGACATCGTATAGTGTATCAAAGACCCCTTTGGTCAGTTGGGGACAGCTGTTCTCACTGTGTCCCCTCCCGACTTCTTGCCCACCCCCGGCCTACTCGCTGGTGGGATTGGGGGCGGGGAGCGGGCACAATGAGAAAGAGAGAAGGCCTTGAAGCTGTGCAAGCACTGTTCAGCAACAGCTAAAACATTGGTGAGTTATCAACACTGTTTCGGTCACGAACATAAAACAGCACCACATGGGCTTCTCTGAAGAAAATGAACTCCCTCCCTTAATGAAAGCAAGCAAGCTAGACCTGGGATTTGATCCCTGTGGTTCATGGAGCGCTGATACCCTGAACCATGCATCTGCAGAGTTAGGCTACAGGTTGAAGTTCCTACAGTAATAGTTCAACTTAAATTGCAATGGACGATGCAGAAGCTAAACAAGCACCTGCCTTCAAGTTTCATAATTGTATTTATTTTGCAACACAGAGCAAAAAAAATGCCACTGGTATTGGAGGAAGTATATGAAGTCAAGAAAACATCCATTCCATTACACATCTGTAAAGGAAAAATAGATGTAAGTCACTTTTCTGACTGCAGTTGCAGCTGCTTAAATGGACAATTTTAATACTGTTCCTTTTTTTCCAGGACAATAGTTTTCCCTGCAAATGCTGACTCTGTCTCTGCCTCCTTCTTTAGAGATGGCTGTTCAAATTCATTAAGTATGTAACTCATCAAGGTATTAGTCTGTGTAAGGTTATTTGATAAAAACTTCATCTCCACACACGCAAAGCTGCACAGATGAGCAATGGCAAGAGGGGCAACGCAACTAAAACCCTACCCAGCGATTTCCAGGGCCGTCACAGGAGAGGTGGCAGCCCCAGTAGTGAAACTCATCACCAAGAGTCAAAGGGAGCCACTCTCCAGAGCACCTTTTGAACTGAGGGACATCATTGCCTAGGGGCACAGATCATGTTATGGGGTGCAAGAGAGGAGTGTTTTGAGACTGCACAGGACTTACTGTAGGATGCGCAGAAGAGGAAGTGGCTGGTGAGTAGGCAAAGTNTGTTATGGGGCGCAAGAGAGGAGTGTTTTGAGACTGCACAGGACTTACTGTAGGATGCGCAGAAGAGGAAGTGGCTGGTGAGTAGGCAAAGTGGTCCAGGAGCCAGGAGTAAGACCATGGGAAGAGCTGGCTACTGGAAGCACCAGGAGAGTCCCACCCAACTGCTGGAGAGATCCTGGGGCTCAGGGGTTGGCCGAGAGACCTGCGTGTGGGCGTGCGTGCGGCACCCGGAGATAAGAGGATCCAGGGGCAGTTACCAGAGAGGCTGTGTGTCAGAGCCCAGTTACTGGAGACCTTGCATACATATCCATATTTTTCTCACAAATGGGCCTTCAACCTGATCAGCCACAAAGAACAAGATGAAGCCATGAGTGCAGTTTGCGTTCACGTCTGTCTGCCTGTGTTGATCTGTGTGGCCAGACAGGTATGTGTACATGTATTGTATACCTGCATTTGTGTGCATGCCTACTGGGAATGCATCCCCAGTCTCGCCACCGGTTGGAGCTGGGCTCCCGGAGCTGTGTCAGCCTTGTCTCCAAGGGGTTGCCAGATTTGGCAACTTCTAGGAACCTGCACTGACATTGCAACATACGTTGTTTTACAAATATTGAAGGTTTCTGGATCAGCTTAGATCTAAAAGTACTATAGAAATGACAGTGACCTTTGTTTTGTTCGCTCATGTTGAAGAGTCCCTTTTTTTATTCCTTTACTAATGCCTGCCTTCCTGCCACGTCTACGTTCATATTTTAGCTTTAAAAGATATCTGGCAACTTAGTTTATTAGAACGTAAGAACTTTTTTCTCTATGTTGGTAAAGTTCATCCAAGTTCAGAGGCACCTTCTGCCAGACAGGTAAGAAATACCGCTGCCTCCTCTGCTGGCTGTCCCTACGGCACACTGATAGCATTGCTCTGGCACCGCGTGTGGAAGGCAGGCTGTTGAAGTCAACTGTGTACGGCATATGCAGATCCCACTTATTTTATTATTTGTATTAACCTCAGCTCATTTTCATTTTATGTGAGTATTTGATTCAGGTATCAGGCAGTTTTTATTATATAATATGTTTTATTATTATTATTCCACCTTACACCCCTAAAGGTCCCAGTGGCCTCCATTTCTACCATATGACTATTTGCAGTGTTTCAAAGTAACCATTGGGTGCCTGTCCTTTTTAGCATCTAATTACACTTTGTAAGGGCTTGATTACCAAAATGCATTAAACAATAATTAGATAAGGATAATTTACATCCAAACAATAAAGTTGAAAAGAACAATATAACTGGTAATTGGCCTTGACCAAGGTAAATAATGTCCTCTTTATTTACATTTGGTTTTCCCCATAAACTGCCTACTGGGTTGTACAGAAGTAAGAGGCTAGCAAAAATCTGAATCCCCATCCATCAGTATTAATCTCACACTTTACTGAGGCCCCATCCATTTATCTTTCCGACACAAATTAGAAATTCAAGAGTTTTAACAAATGAGCCTGCAAATGTAAACTTATTAGGCCATATATTTTTACTACACACTGTGCAGTGCCCTCCACAAAGCTGTCCCTTCAGAGAGTGTTTTCCTATTTTGTGTTATTGATGGCAGCTAACTAATCACATTTTTAATGTTGTCTTTGGGGAGGGCTGTTTGAGTGAATGTGCAAACTAAACTACCCAGAATAAATCTACCTTATTAAATGCTTGAAATTATGTGTCTTTTACGATAAAGAAACTCTCGAGCATTGTTACATTTGCTAACCTTCTTTTTGCAGAAATCAAAAGACCGGGATTAATTAAAATAATACATCAAAACAGGGGTTTGTACAGAATGTGTCTGCGCTTGAGAGAAAGGCCAAGAAAAATTGGTTAATTGGTCTCTTCATCCCTGCTCTCTTTCCCTCCATTGAAATATCTTTAAAAATTGCTTTTAAGCTAAGCTTTTTTAGCTAAAAGTTGTAATTATCTAGGCTCTCAGAGAATTTACTAGTGAATGGATCAAAATGCAAACCTCGAGACATAGCCCTCGTCCTGCACTTGTCACAAGAGTTTGTCAAAGCTTCTGCATAGCAGGGAGACCCTCTGAACAAAGCATTTTAGAGTTTACAAAAATTAGGTCATTCTACTGATAACTAACTCCTGAAACTTTCTGTTAAGTGATATATTTAGGGTTTTATCTGCTTTTCTTAAGGCATAGTTGTCCATATATGTCTTTATATTTGTATAATTTTAGAGAAGACTGGGAGAAGAAGGAAGTGATCTGAATGGCCTAGGCTTTTCCACAAGGTCATGTTTAATAGCTTTTAATATGCACAGATAAACATCTTTGACCAATGATATCCATGCTGTTTTATCTCATCATTCTTAGCATTTAACAAAATGATGTAATTACTTCAAGGATCTTTATTACTTTGCTAAAAGGCGGGTTAAATCATTTTAACCAATGATCAGTAGAAATGCTAATTGCCCTTTTATTGCTCCCATCCCAGCAGCAAACACAAACATGTGCGATATCTGGATTCGTATCTGTAAAAATCAAGCACATTATCTGTTTCCAAGATTTGAGCAGTGAAGCTGGTTTGATTTGATTGGGACCTTTAGGACTGTTCAACGTAGTACATTTCATCAGTGAAAACACAGAGAACATTTTCTGTTTTTCAGATAGCTAGGAAATGAAACTTGAGGACTAATGTTTTTTTTTTTTAAAAAAGGGAAATAATAATTCAAAATATACTTCCTCATACAAAGAAAGGGTGATAGCTTTACAAAGCAAGGCAGGGGATGCAGTTCAGTTTGCTTTACATGTGTAACAGCGCAGATGCCTGCTTCTGCACTAGTGACCATTTAAAATCAGTTTCCATTTGTAGCAGTCATTTATAGCAATTTTTCCATGAAAATGAAAATCAAGGACCATAGTTCTTGATATCAGCCCAAGGGAAAAAGTAAGACTAGAGTAAGCCTTGTGAAAGGTACACAAATTTTGTTTTACTTTTCTCTATTCTTGCTCAGATACTCCAGTTAGCGCAATGGACAGTTAGTCATAATTTTTATTTTCTTAATTAGACTTCAGATTCTACACTACTTGGTAATTAATAAATTGCTTGGATTATTTTGTATCAACTGTATTTTTATGTTAAACATATGGTTTTGCAGCTGTTGTCCCAAGCAGATTTATTAGATGTTTAGCATTAGACATTTTTAGCAAATTACTTGAAATTGTGTTTGAATTTTTTTTTATTATTAATATGTACCACCTGAGAATACTGTAGGTGTCAGTACAGTGGTAAAATTATCTAGCAGAATTTCATAGCAATGAATATTCTGCCATTTCAATACAATATATATCCTATAAATAGCACTCTAATGCATATGAAATTACAAATATTGTTATGTTGTCGAAACCCTATGGCTTGTGCTATAGAGGAGGTCAGGCAAGATGATCATAATGGTCCCATTCGGCCTTACAACCTATGAATTTCCAAGAGTTATAGGTATAGTTTAAGTGCACCCTCAGCATGAGTTGCTTTATTATTTAGCAGAAAGGGGGGAAAAGTAACCTTGTTCATGCTTATACTGTAATACAGTAGGTCAACACACATTTTACCCATAGGGTAAATAAGTCTTCTTTTTTATATAAAAAGAGCATGTAATTTAACATATCTCTTTCTTTGCGTATACCCACAGACCATGGAGATGTGTAGTAACCTGCTAATCTTTCTGTGTGTGCTTACTCTTTTGCATTTAGCTATAGTCAAGAGTTAAGCTCATGGGAAGGGGGTCAGTTTTGTATAATAGAATATATAGGAAGAGATGGAACAGTTGTCTCTCTTACATGCTGATGAAGTTACTTGCAATCTAAAGCAAAACAAAAAGCAAGTTAATGAAAGTTTGTTTATTCTAACATTCAACCTAAGAGACTGAGCTAAGGAGAAACCTTTATTTACCCAAGCGGACCTGGGAAAATGAGAAAATCCCCAAGAATTACACAAAGGTACTTACAGAAGCAGAGGAGATAGCTTTTAATCAAACATCAATAGATATCTAGTTGAAGGATAAATGGAAAGTGTACATTTTATTAGAGCTGAGGGAATATGGCAAAACATTTTCCATTAAAACTTGTTCAAAATTTTAAACCCATTTTTTGCCCTCGCTCTGTTGTGTTTCTCTGACTTGCCTAGCAAAACATTTTATGGATAAGGATAGAGAACTTGAAGAAGTCTTGCAATGTTGTTTCGGAAATTGTAAATCAGGCATTCACATTTACTCAGGAGACAGAAAAACTTGCTGAAGAAATTTTAAAATCTAATTTCCCTTTTCAGAAGCTGCCATTTAAGTTCTACTAGCACAAATATTTTGACGGCAAAACTTACCTTGAGCACTGATGTTTTCTTTTGAGGCTGTTGCAGTCATTCTCTTCCATTCTCCTTTTCTTGCACTGCTTCAGAATAAATCTAACAAAATACATAACTAAGTTCAGAGAGAGGTAAAGGAAATAAAACAAGGGATGAAGATTTCTTTTTTAATGGAAAAACTGCAAGAATTAACAACAAAATTTCCACGTTACAGTATGGTTAAATTATAAACAAAGCAAGAAGTTAATGGCAAGTTTTCTTGTTAAAATCTGAGAAAAAGCAGAGGACACAAACTTATCCATAAGCATAGATCTTCCTAAGACCAATGTGGTGCATGAGCCTAAATATTTAATTCCATTCTACTAGATTTAACATATCTGTGAGATTTCCAGATCAAATCATTTCATGGTAAGAAGAGATAACACTGTATCAATAGATATTAACCCCACTGTTGAAGAACAGGGTAACTAAGGAAATTGTTATTGCTTTTTTCATATGAAGAAAATGGGTTTTGAAAATTGTACCTATTTTCGTGAGTAGATAAAGCTGCCTTTTTGATCACAAAGACATCTCAGGACATATCAGGTATCAGGATGTATTTTGCAAGTAGGAAAATCTGGGAGGGAATACTAGATTCACTATGGAACATCTTGTTGAAGGTTACAGAGTAATCTAAAAGATGTAACTTTTGTCCAGATCCCTTTGTACCCTTTGATCCCTTCCTACCCTCAAGAAGATCAATGCTCCCACCCAACTTGGTGTCATCTGCCAACCTACTGAGGGTGCACTCGATCCCCTTGTCCAGATCATTGATAAAGACACTGAAGAGATTAAAGATATTAAAGAGAACTGGCTCCAGTACTGAGCCTTAAAACAAAGGATAGCTAACCATAGTTAACCTGGATGTAAATCAGTTTAGGCTACAATTACATAGTTCTTAATAACCGGAAAAAAAAAAATTTTACAACCATACCAGAGAAACACATGAAAATATCCTACATTTTTATGATAGGTCTTGAGCAGTTTATTAAAGGCAACATGCCACATTACCACCACTTTTATCAATGAAATGTACTTGACATGAAGGTCACTTCAGGGACTCTTCCCCCTTCACCAACAGAATGAAATTAAATCAAAAAACATTTTAAAGAAAGCATTTTCAATCATATTTTTATGAATATTTCAGTCATATGTGCTGACAAATTATTTTCTTCATTTGAAAACAATTATTTTGATATTTTAGTACTGCCAGAAAAGTATCAATTATTTGTATATGTCGAAGTACCAGCTTTTCTTATCAGGTTCTTTTCAGAAGCTTTCAATAGTCTTTATTCCTTTGTATTCACTACGTCCATATTGTCATCCACCTCCTTAAATGATGATAGTTACAGGCATTCAGAGTATAACCAACATTGATATGAAAGGGATGGATGATTTGGATATGTAGATGAATTTTTTTTAATATTTGTATAGATAACTGTTTGAGTGAACCTCCTCTCCCCTCACAGAAAAGCAACATGGCATTCAACTGTTTTAATTGGTGACCTTTCGGTACATTATAAGAAGTGACGTGTAAATTATACAGATAACGTGATCCGAAACAGAAGCACAACAGTAGCTGTAAGTACATTTGGAAAGCCAAGTCAAACCTCAGAATTCTGAAAAATCACAATAACTACAACAATACAATCCATGAGCTTTCAATTTCAGTTCAAAAATGGGTCTTAATTTCAAATAAATACAGCACCTCCGTAATAGGCTGCCACAAAGTACCCAGAAATAAGAATGTGTTTTTATTTACTATTCCCTTTTGAGAGGAAAATCTTAGTCTTCATTTTGAAATAATTTATGTTTCTCCTATATATAATCAAAAGCAAAGACATTTTCAGGGTTTATAGGAAGACAAGTTAAAATGGCAAAATGCAAAAGCATATACCAGTAATAGACTGCAAAATCAATTTAAGAAGTGCAACTGCAGTTGTCTTTCCCAGGTTTTTAATTATGTGTTTGTTTGCCATGGTGGCCTAATTTAGTCAAGTAGATGAGCCAACATTAAAAGCTGGTAGGAGAGGTAAGTAATCCCCAGGGTGGGCTGCTTGTGTAGAGAGTTTAAAAGCTACATGCTCAGAAGCAGAAGCCAAGGCAAATTTGAGAAGGGGGTCCACATGATAAACAGTGAAAAGCCAGCAAATCAAATTTTTCACAATTAGTTGAACAACAACTGTGACAGGTTCAGCGCTTAGCATTTTCATTTGTGTGCTCAAATTTGGTTATTCGTCCTCTTTTATGCAAATGTGATGTGACAGGAGAAGCTGGGAGCACTGAAGCAGGCCGATCACTCACAACAGGAGCTAGGTCTGTACAGCTGAGAGGCCTGGATTAAATGGACTGAGTGCTGAGGGATAAATGACATAAGCCAGGCTGAAAGCCTCATGAAGTGATTTAGAAGTTCCACAAGATGATGCTCAGAACATAAAATGTACTTTATCCTCAAATGTAAAAATAGAGGGGAGAAAAACATCAGCTTCTGCTAGTAAATAACTGTGCTTACAATCTCACTAAATCCAGCATGCTTGTTGCCTACTAGAACACAAAAGTTGGGAAAACTACCTCTAATAATCGCTTATGCACCACCACGTAACTATACAACTCACTGTGGTGTTTTTGTGCCTGCACAGGAGACCCGGAAAGCTGATTAAGCAATTAAAGCACTCGCCCTACTTTGACCGATGGCAGCATAGCTGATGAAATACAGGTACAGACACAGAGAATATTTTCACAATGTTATGTGCAAGCAATCTGGCAAAAAATATCTGGTCAGAGAATTCTATCCTGCTGCAGAAGGTGTAATAATTAAGGTGATGTATTGTGCTAGAAAGCATACTTACATACAAAGGGCTGAAGGATGACTTATCTGTGTATAGCTCCCCCTTTCTCAGTTTATATGAAACTGCAATTCTATAGGTAGGCTTGCCAGAAAAGTTATCACAGTTGAAAGTTATCTCCGCTTTGATTACAGCACTGCATTATTGCTAGGTTAATTTTTAATACAGCTGCTAATACTTAGTGGATAGTTTAGGAGACCTCCAAACCTTACTAATGATGGGAAAGTTTGAATATAATGGCTTATGTGTATTTCGACTTTAAGATTTTTATTCATTTTTTTAAATACAGTTTCTTCTAACCCTGTATCTCACAAGATCATCACGTATTTTACACTTCTCATTAACTCCAACAGTTACTATAGTCTGTAAATTTTTGATCGCTAATTGCCATTTATTGGTATGTTAGCAAAAGTGCTAGTATTTTTTTTAAAAGTACCCATTCTCTCTTTTAGCTAGTGACATTTATCACTGGAAAGGATGGATTCCTTGCAGAACAGTGTTGTCAATTGTCACTGTCTTTCCAAAGAACAGATCTTCCTCCAGGCCCCTCCGTCCACCAGTGGAACTAGACCCCATTACCTGCTGTTGTTGGACAGCATGACTTTTAAAGCTACTGCACAACTCGGACCACATCTGAATTAGTAAAACAAACAGATCCATCATACGTACTGAAATGTTATTGTCAGTACTATTAAACTGTTAGTCCTTAGCACCACAGAGACCTGGATCAGCTGTCCCAAGCCGGAGACCGTTCCCAGCAGAGAATGTGGATGTGGTTGTCCTGTTTTGAAGCCTAATAGTGTGTATGAGAGTTGTTCCATGCCAGTTGGCCTCAGCATCAGAAAACAGTCCCAGCCATGTTTAATTTACTAGTATTGATGTAGACTAAGAGGCTGAGTACCAACATTCAGTCACGGAACAAGACACTGAAATAACTTATGTCTCCAGTGAGTTCTGCTAAAAGCAAAAGCTACAAAGACACACTGAAATGTGATAGTGCTGGATAGGCAGCAGATTAAACCACAGCATGACTGCATGACATCAAGGCATTTGGAAGCCACCACAGTCTACCACCTTGCAAAATCTTCAGACAAGGTGCTACAGGCAGGAGCAGTTGGTGTTGCAAGAACATTGATGAGCTTTTCTCACCATTTGATTGTTGGGCTAGAAGTGCAAGTTATATGCAACTGTTTGTCCTTTGTCCCATAAACACTTGGTGTAAAATTCAGAAGGACCTGAGATACCCACAGCATTCAAAATTTGATTCAGTATCTTTGTAACCAAAACTACAGAATTCATGCTGAGGGTTCCTGGCGCATTACTCCCATAACCACTAAATAATACTAAACAGAGTGGCTAAAGAAGACTACTCATTTTTTGTTTGGACATTTGGAAGGAAACAAACTGTTGAGTTCTTCAAAATGCAATGCGTGTTTTTGCAAGTAACAGTACATATGGTATTTGGGTACATTTCAGAGATTTGCATATGTGCTACCATCAGCTTTGAGAACTCTTTAAATTGACCAATGAATCCATGAAGTTAAAAGTAGACAATTGCTTTTCATTGTGATTTTTGGACTCTAACAAAGATGTAAGATTACAGTCTACCTTTCCTTTCATGTTAATATTTTCATTTTGAATGCTTCTGATTGCCTGATTTCAGAAAGTGGTCATCAAAGCATACACAACCTCTTTCAGATAAGACAGTACTTGGTATGACTCCTAACACTTCCAATGTAAGGATGAGTTTCCAATCTGTTCAGAGAAAGAAAGAAGGGTAAGACAGGACCACTGATTCTTTGGACAGCTGGAGGGATATCTGAAAGGAGTTGAGCACGGAAATGCTTTGCACTGCAAAAGTGTCCACTTCTAAAGGCTCAATTGACACAAGCTCCTGTTAATGTAACTGTAAGAGTTTAGACCCATACCTTCCAGATTATTCGGCAGCCGTGATGACCAAAGAGGATGCTATATTCCTATACTACAGGAGCTCATTATTATTCATTTTCCCATCTGAAATTATAATCTGCACACTAAGTTGCTCATGTAACTGCTTACTAACTTGCTCACTCAGGCAACAGGGTCAAACAGTTCAAACAACAGCAAAGATCCATTATTTGACTTGTTTAAGCTAACCTAACTTAACAAACAGGCTTGAACATACAAACACTGTTTGACTGGAAAAGGACAGTAGTCTTTCAAAATCACAACTGACTGATGACACAACATACTCCATAGGGATTCATAACAAAAGACACTGAATTCTGTGATCCCCAAGCCATCCAGAAGGAGTCGCTAAAGTAAGGTTTCTCTAAACTGTTAGGTATCTTGGATGTTATTTTAAAATTCCAGATGGAAGCCTCTGTGAAAGCACAAGCAGAGAATGAGTATTTCTATGCCCTATTCTGTAGATTTAGCAGTAATTTCCAAATCTTTCACAGCAAGTCTTTTATCCTCTGCAACAAACTGGGCTGCCCGCAGGTGTGGCAGACAGTGGGTGGGCAGCAGGAAAGGAAACATGCACACAACCAATTGTTTGGCCAAAAATGTGAAACCTCGCGTTCCATCTGCCTCAGCAACTCCTTCTAACAATTTAGTATTGGTAGTTTATTTCACCAACACCCAACAAACTTCAACAAAACCAGCCCTGATGCTGTCTAACCTAACTGCAAGTCCTATAGCATATGGTGCATCCCTGTACTTACTCCACTCTTCCCACCTGCTTGGTTCCCTGACTGGCTAAGGTCCCTAAATGCCATCAAAATTGTCTGTTCCCTTCCAATAGTTTAGCTTGTCTACACAGATCCATTGCAGGCAATCATCTCTTCCAGCTGCAGCCCAGCCTCAGAGCTGTTTTACCCAGCTGGCAAACTACAGTTCTCCTAGGAAGCAAAAGCGCAGGCACCGTGGCCCTGCTATACAATGGTGATGTGAAGGTCAAAGCATTTCCTAAGTAGCTTGGTGCTACTGCATTAGCACTGCACCGATGCATGAGTCACACAGCATTTGACACAAAAATACTATGCTCACAATAAGTTAAGTGAAGATCCAAAAGGTCTGACAAAATTCTGCCAAGGCTTCTCACATCTCCACTGGAGGCGATCCTTAACTCATCTGAGAATGCCTTCCCCTCCCCATCGGAACCTCTGAGGGATATGCCAAAAGGAGGCAGAGATCCCTCAGAAAAGTTTCTGTTTACAAGGCTATTAAGACTACCTTTTTACTGACTTCCAAATGGGTACAGAGGGTCAGCTCAAATCCAGGACCACACAGCTTTCAATTGAGCAGGTCACTGTTGAACCACAGCATGCTTTGTGTTTCTGAGGAGCCTGTGCAAGTGTGATGCTTCTGTTCTCCATTGCTCTTCTGATCTTCTGTGCAAGTGCTTCAGCTTCCACATTTTGCTCACTAAGTGCTTTGTTAAATGTTCTGTCCTTGCTCCTGTAAATTGGGGGAAGAGAAGAGGAAAAAAACAAGAGTTGAAGCCAGACACACGTAACTGAAAACAGCACAGCGGTGCCGGTGCTTCCAGTGGAAGTAGCTCAGGTTGAACCAGACCTGTGGGATGAAGAGCTCTACTGATCCCAGCTCCTCACTCCTGCCCCAGCATCACCCAACACTAATGTCTTTTCAGTCACCTGGTGAAGTAGATGAGGAAGGTAATTCAGTTGGACTGCGGCATTTCTAAAAGTGTAGCCCAGCTCCTCAATTACTACATTGTCACACAAATAACTGATCTATCAAGCACAAAGGACGGGCAGGAGTGACCAGCCAGGGTCGTCTTTAGTGCCGGCGTGGAACAGAACTATTTATGAGAACATTCTGGACAACTTAGCCCTGGCCATGAAAGAGTTACTCCTGCTCTGTCTAGAAAATGAGTTCTTGAAAAACACTATAAAGTTCAGTAGTGTGCAGCAATTATTTAATGAAAAGATTCAAAAGCTAGAAGATAGCCCAGTATTTGTTAATTCAGGGTGACTCCAGAGAGTAATTCATAAGCTTCTAAATTAATATTTTTAAGGAGATCATAAAATGTGAACTTTAGTAACTGCTACATCCAATCAAGCTGCAATCAATCCTGCTTTAGACTACTAAACCACACTAGTAATTACCTACTCAAATTACTTTAAAAGTTTAACAAAAGCTTATCTACAGATAGTACTGTAACATGATATACTGCCATCTTAAAAATGGCAGTGTAGTGAATGTTACTGGTTAATCTTTTTATTATTTCAGATTCATTTTTATAACTTATTCCCATAATACAAAGCTATTTCTTTAGCATTTTTCTGGCAAGCTGTCTTCAAAAAATTCAATATATAGTAAATTTGCATAGAAAGGCCAGTACAAGAGCAAACACATCAGTATTTTCAGTAGAGGAAGTATTATAGTAAATGAGGATGGAAAAGAAACAGCACTTACTTTAAACTCACTTGAAAGGATGTTTAAGAGATAGTTCAACACAGAAATATGAGAAACTAATAAATTTTAAATTATTTTAATACTGAAGTTATCAAAACATAAATTTAGTGAACACATACAAATAATATTATGGGAAGTTCACCAATACAAAATTGCAAATACAGACAGCATTAACCTGTTAAAAGTTAACAAGGTCTAATGGTGACCTATGTGCCTTAATTTTTCACTATATATCAACAGAAAGAAGTGCTCAGTTTCATTCTGCTATACTGCCAATATCCTTACATAATTTCTAATAGAAAAAATATTTTGTAATTCAGGTCAGGCTGTTGACCAGCACTTTGCACGTTAACCATTTCTCAGCTTCTTCTACCATAAAAGACTACTGCTATTGCTCTTTGGTCTTTAATCTCACGTTTTTCAGTAACAGGATACTCCCACACATAAATCAGGTTACACCACAATAACAACCTAAATACGCTATGTACAGGATGTTGCTTCTGGGAACAAAAAATTCTGAACTCTAAAATCAGAAAATGCCTTTTTCAGATTCCAAAAGGTAGCTTTGCCAACTGATGAAATTTTACCACAGCAAAAAAACCCCAACAGAAGTAGCTTGTAGGACCCCAGTGTTCAGATCCCTGAATACTGGAAACAAATATTCACCAATTATTGACTTAGTACTTTAAAAGTAGACAAGATTATCCACCCCCCCCAAAAGATACTGAATAAGTACTCCCAGATACAGCTGCAAAAGGAGTTTTCTATTTCTCTGTAGAAAGATTAACACATTTAAAAGGTGTTTCAGTAGATAAGCAGTTACAGTTCCATATCCAGGCCCATTCAATCACTGGAATAATGCACGGAAGCAAAGTTTTCAGGTATGAGAAGGTAACATTTCCCTTCGCTGTAAGAATTTCTTTAAGAGACAGTCAAGATTTCTATTACTTGGGTATAGAAAAACCCACCTTCGCAAACATCTGTACTGCACAATTCTATACTGCAGCTGTTTTAAAAACCTGCTCGCTCACTGCTTACTGGGTATTTCTACTTTTGTGTTCTTGATAAAACTTGCAATTCTATTTAAACTTACACAACTTTTTTTGTCTTATACATGAAAGATAGTATGGCCCATGGGGGAGTTTGGAAACAGCAGCAATGAGAAAGGTTAAGATTGTAGAACTTTGCAAATAAATAAATAGTATTCTATCACTGTTCTCTGTTTTCTAAGGTAAAATATTACCACGGAGAATGTAGATGGAAAAATATAATTAAAATTGTATCAAAATACATATGAAGATAGTATTAGATAGAGCACATGAGGGACGTATCATTTTAAGTGTTATCTAATGCCTCTCTGAGAGCAGCAGTGGGTAAATGTTAATGACCTATCAGTTCTGAATGCAAATAGATAGTTGTGACTAAAAAAACCAAAGAATTTTTCCAACAAGAATTTATCTCCTCACAATCACTTCCAGCAAGCAAGGTTTCCATCTGTAAGTGAACTCAAAGATACTGACTTCTTGGAAGTTTTCCAGCATTTTACGATATCTATCCACAGGTGACGATACAGCCGCCATCTTGCAAGATAAGAGAGCATACAATAATCTCCACATAGTTGAATTTGTGAGTTATGAGGAGTGTAACAAAATTTGTGATACAGCAGCACTTTCTGATACCACGCTAGTGACTGAAAGGGAAAAGAAAACACCACAGAACGAGTCACGTTGTTGGCCTAAATGTGATTTGCGTGCGTGGATGTTGCACATTCGGAGCTCCAAGTGTAGACACACACGGGCTACCAGTAGCTTCCCAATGCACTTGGGCAAGACAGTAACAGACAACGTATCCGAAGTACCACAATGAACAACTATTGCATACCATAGTTGAAAAACTGTTTCTTGTAGTTACACTGCACCAATTGGTGAAGCTACAGTAGTAATTCTTTGATGTATGTAACATGACTCAACCATAAAGCAAAGATAACTGGCTACAGTGGTAAAATTTCTTCACACCGCGTTAGGCTGGCAATTTCTGTTGTAGTTTACATAAAAACATACTATCATCTGCCATTTCTGCCCCTCCATTTTCCAGCAGTAAGTTTTAGCTTTTCATTCACTGTATATGCCCTATTCCAGAGCACAAACACATGCTTAAAAGATTATTTTTTCTGAAAAGCTTTGACAAACAGGATGTAGCTACCCAAAGTTTTCTATAACTGCAACTGGAATCTATCAAAAAGTAATTCAACTCCCAGAGCAGAAAAGGAGATGGATATGTGACTCTTCTGTTTTGTTCAGATTTAAACACCTGGAGTCATGTTTTATCATTGGTACCTAAATCCAAAGAGAGATACTTTGTTTCAGTTCACACAAATAAAATTTCTGCTGACATGGTAGAGATGTATACAGGTTTCTGCAAGAAATGCAAATATTAGTATGAGAACTGAAACAGGAAAAATATCACAGAAGTGTTGAAGTGGGAGCAAATTACTTCCAGTTACTGTGTTTCACTTGTGTAGCCATAGTGCCCTCTAGCATTCGAAAAAGAAAATACAGGGCTTTAACTCAAGTTTAAAAAAACCCTCACAAAATCAGAACTGTCTTTTTTTTAAGACGAGAAAGGACAGTGTGCAAATGCGAGGAAGAACATTTCTTCATGATAAAACAAGGTACTTTAATGGAAAGGACATTTCTCTCAGCTTTTATGCAGCAGAATCCTGCAGAGCTGGGAGGCTCTGTAAAACGAGAGTTCTTGTACCCTAAAGGCATTTCTGTCCTTCTGTAGATCTCACCTACACCGTATGTGCATTAGCAACATGCACACGATTTTGGCAAAAGGATATAGATTTTTACATGCACAGATTAACATACGTTTTTGTGAAGTCCTTGTTTTCTCTACAAGGAGGAAACATTTTGGCTCAAATATCTTTATTGCACAAAATTCTGTGCAAGATGAAGAATAAATTATGACCTTTAAAACCTAAGAAACTTTTCTCATTTCCCTAGAGAGCAAATTATTGTATAAAGAGAAGAGTTAGTATGCCTTAGAGCTGAGAATTTTTTGTCTAGCTGCAGATCATTAGGAAAACATTTTGGAGAAGTTAGTGTTTCTTTTTCCCTTTGCATTTAAAAGAACACTAAGCCTACGAAGCTGAAGTCATTCTTTAGCAACTGGGAAATAGTCATCCGCACTGTTCCAAGTCTCGAAGCCTGTAAATAACTGTTCTGATTTCAAATCATCTCCACAGCTTGTCAGGAGGAACTGTCGGTAAAGACAATTTTACTCTCTCTGCATCCCAAAGATCAAAATTTTAAAAAAATGGCTCCTGCAGATGTTTCTCAGATAAATGAATTTTGAAGAGTATATGCTTCAAATTTTTTTTTTCCCCCAGTTGCTGACAGGGAAATACTAAAATCCAGTTCATCAGCTAACACAGACAGATTTGCTGAATGTGGTATTCCAGTATTTGCCAGAGAAAGGCAAGAAACTAAATCAGTCTGTTGTGCTAACAGCGCAGGAAGGATCTCGGAATTCAAGAATTCAGATTGTAACAGTAAAATTATCATAAAATACCACAAGGTCAGATGAGATGATTTTCAAAGACATCAACTCAGTCTCAGGATTACAAGCTTACTGTAAGAATAAAAAAAAAAATTAATCTTTACTCACATGGACAAAGAACGAAGTGCCAACATTCAGATAAACTTTAGCATTAACACGTATAGAAGGACTTCACAAATAATGAACCATTAGAAAAAAAAAAGAGAAATTTCTTGTGCAGTATGTTCTTGAAATGCCTCTCATTAGCCCTCCAATTAGATCTAAAGAGAATTCAAATAAAAGACTGAAATCACCGGTCTATTTTTGTTGCAAGTCATCATCACAAATGTCTACAGGTTTAAAATATGGTTCAGAGTAAAACAAGCAGAGAAATACTGAAGTAAAAAAAAAAAAAATTATAAAACTATAGTCTTTAGGCAACTGTGAGACAAGCACAATACTGTGTTTATACAGGTCTACATGAGTCGATAACAACTAAGAGTTCATTTTCACTAAGTATCAGTTTACAGCTATATTGGCTCAACTGAAGATTTTCTATTTTTAAAAAAAAATCTTGATCAAGAGCTGCTCCTTTGACTTAACAGGTTCATTTGAAAGTAATCAACTGCTGTAACATCAGTACAGTAAGAAACAGCTCCGCTCAGAAAAGGATGATGAAAAACAATCAAAATTGTTCAGGTTTTCACACTTAACTCAGTTACTTTTTCCCCACAAACCCCTCAAATTTCTGCTATTTGTTCCAATTGTTCTAATCTTAATTTGTTAATTGTAACTTAATTAGCTCGTTGTAATAAAAGGTAAGCAATATAGGATGAAATCTGACTATCTTCTTTAGTTGCAACATTTAAAACAATGTTGAATTACAGTAAATGAGGTGCTTCATTGAAGGCCCGTGACCCTTTGTTATTTTCTGTATTGGTGCAACAGTGTATTACTGGTGGAAGGAAACAAAAAATCCCCTGTGCCTCCCCATCTATTTTAGGTGAGACCTACTAGTTCATGGACTAGCTAAAAAAAACTAAGGGAGCATCCAAAATCACTTCCTTGAGACACAACCACATTCTTGTGCATCTTTTTGTGCTCTTTTATGCTCACGAGACAACTGACAAAGTGTCCATTTTATCTAAAAAACCTCAAAGAAATGTACAGCTATTAAAAGCTATCCAAGGGCTGACAAGAATAGCAAGCTTAGTCAGTTTGGGGACCTCTTCAGAGTAGATGGTCAACAACAAAATCGGATGTTTGAAATTAGGTACAACCATGTTATGCTGTTCTCAGGTACCTAAGTTACCGGGCAATATTTTTTGAGTCCTTTTCTACTTACGGAATAGAGGCTGTTTTCAGAGTGCGGTTTAGAACAGGAACCAATTTTAAGTGCCTGAAGTTATACAAATACTTTTCAATGGGTGCTTCTGCTATTTAAGAAATAGACCTGCTCAGACTTGGTTGCAAAATAAGTCCTGTGTCTTTGTGTTTCACTGAGAATTCTTATTTCTTCTATGGGTTTTCTGATTTGAAATAAGTGAGTTTTAAGGGAAGAAAAAAACAATTATCACTGGCTATAAGTAATGCTTCAAAGAGGCATTCTTGTTACTTTACTGTTTTGTAGACAAACTGTAATATAGTCTGAATTACTGACTCCCATTACTTAAATTTTTAGTAGTTCAATCAAATGTGGTTTATTGCAATACTGTCATGAAACTACCTCTCAGATCACATCTTATTCAAGCCCTTTAGTATCTAGCTAGAAAAGAAAATACTTTCTTAAATGTTTTACCTTTTTTTTCCATAGAAATTTTGAAAAGCTGTCTGAGGAAAACCAACGTAACCCCGCTCTCGGTGTTTCACACTAGGAAAATCCATTTGCAGAACTGTTAAAAAAATGCAATGATTTAGCTAATCGCAGTGGAGGTATACTTGGGAATGCATTCAGAAGGATGAACTAGTGAAGTAGGGAATGAAAGTCAGCAGGATGCTTGTTTTCTTGATTCAAACAAGGAAGGATGCTGCTCCAAGTGATAACAGATTTCACTGAAGGCTATGCTAATAAGGATCTGACTGAACCAAAATGAAAAGAGTTGGCTAAGCGTAGTGGCAAAAAAGGGAGAGAGCAGAGCTAGACAAGGAATACAAGGATAGGGCAAGCCAGAAAGAAACCAAATCAAGAAAGTAATTTGATAATGTCAGAAATATGTACAGAATCCATTTAGATTGCAACTGGGACACCATTCTCTTATGCTGAATGGCATACAATCACACATTAGTTTTGACTGAAACAAACATTTGGGTTTGTTTCATAAAGCAAAAGTAAACCAAGCCATTCTGATCCAGGTGGTTTTCAACCATTCAGTGTCAACAGGTAACAGCAGGGGACAAAATACACAACAGTGAGAATTCCCCTCGACACCTTTCATTGACGGAAGTTTGGGGTAGGAAGGTGGTAAAAAGGATTTTAAAAGGTTTCATCCCCTTACCAGCAGACCATGGTGCAAACAGTTAAGAAATGAATCTTGCATGGATGCATTATCAGTCTGAATTCAAAACAAGCAGGCAAACGTAGAATACTAATTTTAAAATTACATGATACAGCTATTTCAGATGATTTGTAAGAAGCATCCGTATAAAGTACACGCTAACAGTCGTCACTAGCTTGTGCTGATTGACTGCAGTGAAAATGCAGGTCAGAGCACCAGACAAACCATGCCACGCAACCACCTTAAGGCAGCATCCACAGTCCTTTCCTGTACTGTAAAGACAACACACAAAAACTTCCACCTCCTGGACTGTCAATCTGGCACCCTTAAGATGACCTAAATTATTAAAAAAGAAAAAGTAGGAAAGCTTGTATTCAACTCAGTGAACTAGAACAGCTCATTCAGAGCACTGGATAAAAAGGTTCTTAAAATATTTTATTTTGCCTGAAATTCAGTGTAAAAGGAAACCAATTTCCCCAATACAATTCCTTATGGCAAGATTCAGAACTTACAGTAACAAGCATGGCAGTCAATTCTGAAATTTCAATGTGAAACTAAGACTACACAAAAATTTTAAGTGCATATTTTTGCAACAAGATATGTATACACACAGGGACGTAAGGGAAAAAAAAACAACCAAAACCAACAAAAAGCTGCAAAACAGCATCCAGGTCTCAAAACCCCCTCAAATAACTGAAAAGCACAGAACAAAAATTTTACAGTCAGAGCTCTTCTCTCTAGGATACTACTACTTCTACTTTCCTCAATTCCTATTTTGAAATTAAAAAAAAAGGGCAGGGACATGACTTACAGCTGTTTTCCCTCACCTCCCCTCCAAAAAGACAAAAACATAGACTGAAGAGGATATACTGTTAACTGAAGTACTAATCCCCTGGATCTATTTGATAAATGAGATAGTGGTTTTAAGCTGCACTCATTAATGAGTTGATGGGGGTGGAGGGGAATATAAACCTCACAACTCTAATACTTACTAAATGGATTTTCTTTTGAGAACAGACCAGTAGAACGCCACTAAATGGAAATAAAACCAAGCATTTTTGGTGAGAGAGGTCCTTTACTGTAAAGGACTAGGCAGCTCCCCTTCCTAAGAAGACAAGAAACTTCAGATCTCATATAACAGCCAATTAAGTATTTCTGTGGACTAGAAATTCCGCTAACATTTCAGGTACGTATGAATATGATGAATATACACTATAGTGTGAACTCAGTATCTGCTGAGCATTACTTTTGCCATGGAAAAATGTAATCATAGAAACAGGAATAAAAAAGATGCATTAGTGTGCATGGTCAAAAGCTCTTCAAATAATATGTACCAAATATTCCACTTAAATCTAACATATTTTTCTAAATCACATTTCAGTACTGCATGTATTTGTTGGATGAAATTTTCTTCTACAGTTGCACAGTGCAGGGATACAAAATAATTTCCTTATTGTTGGAATATTATTCTATTTACCATTTGTCTTAAGTTAGTTTAAAATTCAGAAGACATCCAAAAGCTTTTATGCAACAAAGTACACCCATGTGCTAATGTAAATGAAACATCAGTATGTTGAGACTGTTTTAATATTCAATACTGTTTTGGTGTAAGTGATAGTGATTAGAGCTCCTTTTGTGAATATGGGGGTGGGGGTTGCCATTTGGAATGGTCTTTTTTCTTTTCTTTTTTTTTTTTTTTTTCATTATGAAGGACCATTGCCTTAGCTTTTTTGGTTATTGCTTTTTTTTTCTTTTTTTCTTTTTTTTTTTGAAGACCATTCCATTTCTTTATTTTTTAACATCTTAAAGTCATAAGGATTTAAATGCAAAGCAGTCATACACTTTATCATTAAAACCCATAGGTAAAATACGTACACAAATCCAACAAAAGGCTAGTACATAGTAAAGCCTAAGCATACTACTATGCAATATTATGAATACATAACTTTAAAGACTTCGGTTTAGTACTGTTATCTATTCATTTCTGAAAACATTCACAAAGATTTTTAAATGCAAATTTTCATTCCGTATCTGGAATAGAACAAAAATTATCTATGTTATAACAACTTTTGGTCATTTGTGTTTGACCAATTCGGTAAATTACAAAGAACCCAAAGAATTCTGTAACTTTCTGTAGAACTATGTAATAAAAACATTGCATATGTTCCTAGTATGATGTCTTTAGCAATCATTTACTGAAATGTAACTCAAACATCTCTCAAAACGTATAACCGACCAGCTGCTTTTTAGTCTATATCTGAATCCAACTTCATCACAAAACTCCTTTTAACACAAAGATGCAGAAGTACATTAGGTAATACTAATGCAACACAGGTGCAGTTCTAGCATTGTCATTCATCAGTTGAATCATCTTCTCCATGAACGAGATTCATTATCCTCCTCCTCTTCATCATCATCTTGAAGCAGCGAGTCATCCACCAAAGATTCTTCCTGAAACTTCAAGAGAAAAAACATGATACTCCATTATGTCAGAAAATGTTAAAGATCAAAAGGCAAAATACAAATCTCTGATACTTGCAATTTAATACAGAACAAATTTATTTTTAATAGGTAAACAGCAATGCTTTCAAAAAGTAAGCTGTATGTACATGTATTATATACTTGTATTAATAAATGGCAAACGAAACATTTTTTTTTTCTTTTCAGTGGATTTCGAAATGACCAGGACAGATGCACCTCATACTTAAATAGCTCTTCTGATTCTTCACTGTATCATTCATGCCCAAGCTGCAATGTTTCCATGAAACTTAAGATGCTGCACTCAAAACTAATGTTAGTTTTCACATGTTCACAAGTAACTATGCCTGTTTTCATCCAGGAGCTTAATCTACCTGTGCCACAGTATCAAAAAGGTTGAATCTGAGACATTTTCATTCTGATGGCATAATCAAGATTAAAACCAATATAAAGATTTCAAAGATAGGGGTGGGGATACAGATATTTACACAAATTTAGACAAAATATATTAATGTATTTTTAATTGCCTTCTAGTAACTTGACAGGCTTCACAAAACCCTGAACACTTCAGGTCGACAGTTACAGGCTTCAGGGAGGCTAAGTTAAAAAAAAAAAAAGAAAGAAAGATAAACAGTTGAGTTGGTTTACATTTTGTCTACATATAGATACAGGTGGTATGAATACACTAACCCCTCAGAACTTTTTTGATGATTGCACCTATCACAGCAATTTCTGCACTAGCTAAAGAAAGGACTAAAACACGAGGATGTCTTTCCATAGCAAAGTGTCCCAGCTGTTAGATCAACGGTTATCGTCTTCTTGCTTATTCTTCCGTATCCCAGTAATTGTAGTTTTTTTGCTACAGAATTTCCAAATTCAACAGGAGGCATGAAGGCTGACTTGTGAAGTTCGGGAGCCTTCTGGAGAGACGCGAGGCTCTAGGCTGAAGAAAGCCTAGAATAAGCCTTCTCTCTTTCCAGTAGACTCTTTTTTACAATTTTTAAAATGCAGCTCTGTCAACTCCTGACCTGTGTGTCAATGTATGCTTGGGTACTCTGAGCCAGACTAAAACACAGAAGCTTTCTAAGGACTTAGCCTCTTCCTCTGGTGTCTAGATGTCCAGCATGCTAAAATATGACAGTGCTGTCAAAAACGAGGCGTTGTGGGCAAGGCACAATGCAGAACTGTAAGGTGCACGAGGCTGAGCGGCAGAAGTGATGATCAAAAAGCCTAGAACAACTTCCATATAGGGGAACAACTACAGGGACTCTCTGGCCTGGAGAGAAAGTAACTGAGAGGAAGCATGACAGGAGTCCATGTGTATTACGTGTCTCAGAGAAAGTGAAGAGAGAATGATGGTTTTCTTTTTGATGCAAGAGCAGAACAACATCAAAATTAAACATGCATGTGGCAGGTCCCATATAAAGATACTTATTCTTGGTAGACGAACAGTAGCATTCCCTGTTGTATGACATCACAGATGCTACTCAAATTCCAAAGAAATCAGACAAATTCATAAACACCCATCAAGGGCTTTCAACTACAAAGACATCACATCTCTGACTCAATAGGCCCCCGAACTGCAAACCACTGATGATTAAAAGCTCATCTCTACTTACACATCTTAAACTCTTCCTAGGCATCTGCTGTTGACTCTAACTAGAGTCAACTCTTTTGTTAGGCAGCCGGGTGTAGAATGTAAGGCATCTAGGAAGATTACATGCTTTCATAATTAAGTGGCTACTGACCACGGACCAACATCCGAGTCCGAAAGACCTGCCTCGTATTTTCATTGATGGACTAGTAACCCTGTTTCATTATTAAGAATGTCACTCTGCTGAATGATCTAGCCCCCCCCCCCCCCCTTTTTTTTTTAACATCAAGGTACTTAGTTTCACTCAAGTCTTAAGTCAACTATCCATCTTCAGCACAGTATTCCTTAGCTGAACTAAAGTGGTGTTTAGCCATGGAAAAATTGAAGGAAACAGTTTTCATTTGTTTACACTAGCTGCTATAAAATGAGTTAACTAAGTAGCATAGCGAACTGCAGGCATGCAGACATGCAAGACATTTTACATGTATAAAGAATGTATGAAATTCAGGCCACTGACTATAAGAACCTACCACATCCCCAGTTTAATCCTGCATGAGTACCAAATTTTAAACAATAAAATTATGTAAACTTTATTTTACGCAATTGGTTAAACTTCAGCACATGAACATGAAGTTCTTGAACTCGTCCATCCAGGACCTGTGGATCATAACATTATACTTCAAATACTAACTTAACCAAATGTTAGAAGCCATACAAAACTTGTACAAGGAAACAACGGCATTTAAATGCAAAATTTCCCAAGTATTATTGTACAGAAATCCCTCGTGTAAAGAAACTTCGTGAAGGTTACAGGGACTAATTCAGTTATAGAAAATGAACGTAAAATCCAATCTCATCACACAAAGATAGGAGATCTACATACATTCTGCTTTTTTATAAAATGGGAAAGGGTCAGAGGTTAAGTACATCAATCATGTTAAATTAAAAAAAATCTGTAAACACCGGGCCAAGCAAGAATCCACGAACACTATTAACAAAAATGTAGGTAAACTAATATGTTTATATCACATATTTGTTATTGCTAAGATTTCCGCAAGCATACAAAACAGCTAGGGTTTTTGATCCAAGATTCAACTGCTATACATTTTCCGCAAGAAAATTAGCCAAGGAATGACTGCAGAAACAGTCCACAGACAAGTAACAACAGTTAAATTAAAGAACAAAATCAGAATTCAAGAAAAGTGTTAGAAAAATAAACGCTCAGGGGAAAAAAAAAAGACAAAATCTACAATAAAGGTAAACATTCAAATCATGACAACTCTTGTTAAGGAGAACAACCATCAGCTAAAACAGATGTATCCCACCATCACAAACATTTCTCAGCTGACAAGATGTTGTTGAGCACCTAGGCCTGAGGTCTTCGTAAATCTGTCCCTTTCCCTTTGCCAGGGCAGACAGCGCATGTAGCTTGTTACCAGCTTCATTCCCTTTCCACCACAATCTGTACCCCAGAGGTCCCCTCCTACACTCAAGTGTCTTCAGCTAGCATTAAAAGATGAATCTCACTGTAGTTCACCTACCAATGAATCTGTACTTTCCTTCCTTTACTCTGCTGAAGTGTTTGCATATCCCTGCATGCCCTTCCCTCATTATGCAAAGTGGAGAAGTCTCAACAAGACCTCTCAGTAAGGTAGACTCCCTGCACCAACGAACACTGCTGTTGATCTTCACAGGCAATATACCCGTGAAGAAGTGACAAAATATCTAAGATGCTCTGATGATTCCACAATGTAGCCTCTTGTTTACTCACAGCTCATTACTATCTGACAAAGCTTCAGGTTTGCATATACAAGGAAAGTAACGTTTAGTAAGTCAGAATGCACAAATGCCTAATATGAACACAAAGTGGTGGAGGCAGCCTACCTGTCTTCGACTGACATGCCTAAAAGAAATCAGCTGTTTTGGATAAGAGAGCAAATAAACAAACTGACTTTCTTCAGAGAAAAAACCCAAAAAGTGGATACTACAAAATGCGAAAAGAATAACTGAGTTTGGTTGTATCAAAACAACATTGTGAAGCTGCTTCTATGGCAGGCCTGCCAAAATATCGTAGGAAAAAGATACAGACAAAATACTATCACTGAGTAAGTCAAGGTTTACTTCTACCTCAGCTACTCTATGGCAGTTATGTATATACAGTTAACTGACAGTAAAAGAATTAGAAAAAATATTACTACTTCTCCAAGCAGCACTTTTTTTTTCCAGACTTCACAAACATTAGTATTTTGAGTGTAATTAGTTAAATGCAACAAGAAATGTTGCCCTACTATTCCTACATTAAACAATTAAGGTTATCTGGACAAGGCTTTAATATCTTTCACGCACCATGACGAAGACTAACACTCAGCAGGGGTACTTTAGATGTCTGAATGAAGTTCGTAAATGCTCTATATTATTCCTTCACTTGTATCCTCCAAGCCATCTCTCTCTATAAAGGAAAATTAGATTCTGAAATCTGATCCTCTAAGAAATCAGTGCCTAAAGTAGATAGTACAAAACCCTACATTTTGGACAAAAACCTTGATTTTTTTCATGCAAGTTCAAACCCACCCCTTCCATTTTCTACATATATCCTCTAGAGTTACTTGTTGTGTGAGAAGTTAAACATTTCTGCAAGGAAAAGTAAAGTCTCTGGACTTTCAACAGCCTAGAAAACAAAAAATGTATTTATAGATAAATCTACTTTCTGATATCAAAACATGAATTAGATTCAAAAATTCAAGTATGAATCAACAGCTCATTTTCTTTTGAAAAAGCTACATTATTTCATCTTGAAAAAGAAAAATGAAAGAAAAAAGAAAAAGCAAGCTTACTTCTTCTTCATCAGGCTCAGCTTCTTCTGTTTCAACAGCTGACATACTAGCAACAGGCTTGTTCCATGCCAACTTTAACTCCTGTCCTTTAAAACGAGATCCATGAATTGCAGCCTAAAACAAGTTTAAATGTTTTAGTTACGTATTTCTTTGTCGGGGAAAAATTAACTTCAGTAATACTTAAATGCCAAAAATAAACCAACAGCCTGCTTTTTAAAAAAAATAATTCAAGTTCTAAAATGCTCATGCTGAATTACTGTTAATAGGTTAAAACAAAACAACTTCATTCACTGCACATGGAATTCACACATCCTTTCAAGAAAACATTCAAAATATATTTTCAGAAGAAAATAAGCTTTGAAAACCATGGACCACTTGGTGATGTGTGTAACACTGAACCAACACCTTCTGGTTTTTAGTATTATCTTGATGGATTCTTCACCTTTCAAAGATGGACACAAAACTGTTAATGCATAACTTACTGGAAGAAGCAAGACATCCCACAAATACAAAAGATTTAATATATTTTAAAAAAAACCCAAACAAGTGAAAAAAGCTCCTTTGTGATTACAGCTTAATCTACTGGAAAATGTCCCGCTTCCTGTAAAGCTATTGTAATTGAAATGTAAAAATTTTTAACTTATGGGATATTCATGCCTTTCTAAGTACCAGCTGCATTAAGTGGCTGCTTTGGAAATAGTATGTTCAAATTAAAGTAACATGAATGAGCATAAATCAGTGTTAGCAACATTCCGAAATAACCGTCACGGTCACAAAAGATTTATAGTACAATCTGAAAGCACAGCATAATGTGAAATGTAGAAACAATTACATGTTCAATGACATCTGAACATGAATTGTGTGATATTAAAGTCCCCAGGTATAAATTTTAAATCTGTACATATAAATTTATGATAAATTTAAAAGATTCTATGCTTATTAAAATGCAGCTCAGGAGCTTTTTGTCCATGGTCTCATCACAATGTCACACAACTAGAATTTTTAAAAGTACTTATACGTGACATTTAGGTCCAGAAAAAACTTGTAATCTTTGGAAGAAATTGCTACTACATAAAAATGCAACATTTTACAACAGGGAATCCTCCTCTTCCTTCCAGGCTAGAACATATATGATCATAAAGCCTAGGCCTACTTTCATTTAAGAAGGTAAAATACTAGCTGCATTTACTTCACAACTGGCCTCAACAGAGGTTTTTAATGACTACTTTCTACAGCTTCTCCAATTGCCAGTCTTAAAAGTCTGCTTTAGTAGTAAACACAAAAATTCCAGTGGAAATATATCTAACATATAAGAATATATTAAGGAAAATACAGATTTTACTATATTTGATCAAACACAGCTTTCATAAAATTTTAATTTAAAAATGAAGGTGCACTTAAACGCAAGGTCATTCAACAATTAAAAGTTTTAATGCCAACTAGAATGTGGAATCTCACACACTGATCATGAATTCTGACCCAGCTAAAGTAGTCTCACTTTCCAGAGCATATTCTGAACTTCACCTTGAATACAGCTTGAAAACTCCACCTATTCTATTTGAGAGTGACTGAGGAAAAATACAGTGCTTTCCAAATGCGGTGAAATCCATCTTTAAAAAAAAAAAGATAGAGAGAAGTATATAATGTTGACTTCAACCTTTTCACCAAACACATCTCCCTTCTCCCCCTGCCCACATCTTTCTTCATTCTCTGTACTACATTTTTTTGGGTGCTTCCTGTCTCTACACTTCTATGTTTGGTTCAAAATACTATCATTCTCTGCTTTTCAGGTACAGAAATCTAGCTAAGGCTGAAAAGATTCTCTATGCCAACTTTTAGGCAAAATAAGTTGTAACAATAAAAACTGTACTTTGCTGATAAACAAGTATCTGTAGTAAGATACTGTCAAGATCCTTGTTGTGAATCATACTCCACCTGGGAGAAGTAAAGACTTTATTTGGACAGTTCATAAAATCAGATTATTGTTCTAGGTGACCTATTTTTATTTTCAGGGAAGTAGAAGTTGCAAAATGAAGTACTGAATGTCAGAAAGCACCAGAACTAAAATTCCAACCTTAATTCAGTCCGCTTGTGAGCATACTAATTATGACAGCTTTTATGTGTGAGCAACTATTTCTTATTCTCCAGAGGACTTTTGTTCACTGTTGAATTATGTTCCTTCAATGCAGTTGTACAGTACTGTTTTTCCCTATCAGTCAGTATATACCATGTATCATTAATTACACTTCCCTTTTTACAGAATAATTACAATCTCCATACAATTAGTGTTCGTCATTGCTGTATCTAAGAGTATCATAAACAAAATTTCTATGCTTCCATAAAATCCCTGGCACACGCATCAAATCGTTTCTCAAAATATGTAACCGCAATGATACTGTAAGTGTTTAAAACTATTGACCTCATTGGCTTAATTTGCATTGCAAATATCAGTATTTCTGTCAGTCAGGTCACTGGTGTCTCAAGATAAAACATACAAAAAGAGAAGAGCCTGGCCAGGTATGAAAATTGTGTTCAAGTAAACTCCACAAGATGAACTTCATGCAAAAATAGAAACTTTATGCAAAATATAAATATAAATATAAAATGAAATCTTTCCATACAACCCTACTGTAAATACAAACAAATTGTTTCTGGAGTCCCTATTATTTTCAAGATACTCCTTCCCAACAGTGATGCAAGGATTTTAAAGAAAACAAAATCATTTGCAGAACAATTACATTCATTATTTTGCACAGGTTCACATACTGCCTGCACCGTGGACTGAGTAAGGCAGGAGTCCTGCTGAGCCAAATGTATAAAGTCCTAATGATGCATATGTAAGGACGCTGAATTACAACATACCTCATCCCTGGATTTTAGGCTATAAAAGTTACTTCTATAATTCTAAACTTCTCTAATTTCCTTAATTTCTAAGAAATATGCTAAAAAAGAAAGAAAAAAGAAAAAAAAGGCAAATCCCACACATCAATCACAATTACACTATCATAGGTTTTCAGGCAAAGGTAAATCCCACTGATTCCCAACAATATATCTAGGCTCACTCTGCAGGATGTCAGTGAAATTTCAAGAAGACTGTGAGGGTACCACGTCTCCAGCTGCAAACAACCGGCTATTAAATAAAACAAGACATCTAGCTATCAATTCGCCAAGTGTGTCTCTCGATTTCTCTGACATCCTGTACTTGAGTTTGCTATAAACATCCTTATTTTCCAAGGATTTCAGTAATACGCTGTTCTGCCAGATTTTTTAATTTAGAATTAAACTTTTGTGTCAGACTTCTTTTAAAATGTTTTTAAGTAATTAGCAGTTATTAAATTTAATATAGTAGTATAATGTTATTACGAAGTAGATGAACGTTGCAGTATACTCACAGCTTCAGCTTCTGCTCTTGTCTTAAAGGTAATCACCGCATGGAGAGAAGAGTCATCTATCTGGCAATCTTCAATTTCACCATATTGCTTTTAATAAATTAAAAAAAAGCTTAGTGACATAGTTCTCTACTTCTAAAAACACTGTCCTAAATCAAAAGCCCTCAAAGATAATGTAAAACTAGATGGTGTACCTTTCGTAGCCTTAATGCCAATCAGAGTCCTTGTCTTTGCAAGAATACAGTTCCTTTTACTTACATTTCTAAAACGCAAAAGTGCTGTAGCCTCTGGATTTCCTGATTGTAAACATACAAGTATGAAGTAAAATTATGACAGGTTCTTCTGCTTCAATACTTTTCTCTTGATCAGAAAGAAGAGATCTTGAGATTATTGCATTAGTCTATTATGAAAATCTTCCAGAAACAGATTTATTAGACGCAGAGACTGTGTTTCACAACTTAACTTGATTTCAGCATCTGAAGAACCTGACTCAACTATTCCTGTAATGGTCTCTATGGTATTGCTACCTTTAATGCTGCCGTCACTGTAAGCTGCAATGCCCAATATATCTGCACAGGTGCTGTGCACTGCTGATGTGCAGAGACTTGTGATACCATATCACAGAAACATAAATACAGCTGAGTGCATTTCCATGGAATTTGGAGCAAGTTTAAAACAGCAAATGCACAACCTGCAAAATGAAATAATTAACATTTTTTCTCAGTGTTATACCACTAACACTGTGAATAGAAATATATTTGCTGTCGCTACTAAGGTGTTTGTTACTATTTTTGTTTGTGAAAGATACTAAGTTTAATATTCCCTAATATAAAACCAAAGTATAAGAAAATGCTAAGTTCTGAGCAAATTTATGACCCTAAACTAACACCACACAGCAAGCTTTTAACAGTGGCAGATTCTCTGCCTTCATTTTTATATTCTTTGCAGTCAGAGAAGTACATAATGAAATGAAAAACGTGAAAGGTGACCAGCAAAATTTACTTTACCAGTATTCCTAAGGCAGATTAAATCATATTATAATGCTGTAGATTCAAAAAAAGTTTTCTTATAACTGAAACTGTCCTCAGAAACATCCTATGGTTGATGAAGTGGATTGCATTGCTTCATTTTTAAGTTATATGTTCTTAGTTTTACAGCAAAAACTTGTAAAGTTACTGCTCAAATGTTCAATCCATCATACATCTCTATAGAAAGTACTTTTGTTCCCTTTAAATGCACACATATATAGGTATGCATATATACATATATATATATGCACTCATATATACAGGTATGTGTAAGTGTTCAGTCTGTCATTCATCTGTATAGAAAGTAGTGGTGTTCCCCTTACAGGTACGATGGCTCTCTTTTTGCTCCCTTACATATGTACGATGCTGTGTATTTAAAGGGAACAAAATATTTAGGTACATTTATGTGTGTATATATATCTCTCCTGGAAACACATAATCTTAAAAAACTCAGTATAATAGTGGTGGGGTTTTTGTTTTGTTGTTTTTTGTTGTTTTGGGTTTTTTATTATTTAAAAAAAAAGTCCTTGTTCGCTCCTGTTCTTCTGGAAAGTTGCTTGCGTGGCTGCCGGACAGGAAATATTGAGTACACTGACTGGAGTAGAATTTACTGGACTTACTGGCTCTTGGACTTCTACCTTCAGAGAGGACCACTGCAATTAAATATTGGGAAAAAAAACCCCAAATCCAATGGAAGGGGGGGGACACAGACAAAGATTCACACAGTTTATGCCAATAGATATTCTTAGTCTTCATTACACAAAATACATTTCCTTTTATTATAACCTTTTTTTATGGAGGATAAGGGTTTGTAAAAATTTATGTTGATTTCTCACTTTATAATATTTGCAAATAAAAATTTGCTAAAAAATTACGTATGTCAATGTATCATTTTTTAGACTAAAAAGAAAAAAAAATGTAGAAAAATCTCTGACTTAAGCTTACAGAGATGAACAGACAGGAACCTTTGGCTGCCCTGTCACGATCTGCATATAGTTGCATAATTCTCATCCCAATTCTTAAGCTCAGAAAGTCAGGCAAAAGCACGGAAAATTTTCAGTGAAAATTTTCATTAAGCATTTGTTAAGACACTTCAATAAACTGACTTCAGGTATTGAAAGTTTAACACTGAATCAGTCTTTGTTCTCACCATCCCTTCAATTATTTTATCTTTCTATACCTAAAATTTTGTAACAATTTTACATATACCCTGAACAAATAAATATTGTAAGTCATTACTTTGTATTCCTAATTTCCTTTCTTTTTAAGAAAAAAAACCAAGCCTTGTAAATGCTACGCGGTTACAGTTATAACGAGTTAAATCAATGGTATAATTTCTCTTTGTTTCACCTTTTTCTGATGAATCCTCTCTTTCCATGAACAGGTATATCATATTAAAAGAGTCATTCATAAATAATATTTCCAGGTAAGTTGAATCAAGAGAAAACAAGTCATTCAACAGAAGACTTCCATCCCAAGAACAGAAAAAGTGAAATTGCCACATACCGCAAAATGAGGAAGAAGATCTTCTCTATCACTTTCTGTAAATGCAGAGATTTCTAATGCCCTAGGTCGATGATCCACAACTGCATGCACAGGAACTCCTCTGCCTCTACCCCGGCCTCGTATTCCTCTACCTCTGCTACGTGATGCACCCCGACCTCTTGCATGAACCCCTCTACCACGAACTGAAGAAAGAATCCCTCGTTTGGCAGCCTAAGATGTTCATACATAACATATTGATGTATTAAAATTCACAATCTAAATATATTTAGACAAAATTAACAAACACATACTATGTTTTCTAAAAACACATCCCCATACAAGCCTTAAAGAGAGCAGCTTATGGGTCTTCAAATAACAAAAGCTGAACATGTTAGTAACGATAAAAAGCAAATACTGTTAATTACTAACAGATCAAAAATAGCATGGAAACAGGAAAAAAGAACCAGGTATTAAAAACATATCAAAAGAGCCCTTGTCTGTGCGGCTAACTCCTCAAAGGAGAAAGGAACTGCAGTACAACATTTGAAATTTCATAGACAAATTTTCTTGATGTGGTGACTAACTACTTAATTTGTCTCTTTGTCTCTGAAAGTCCAGTCAGGACTTTTATTCTGACCACAATTAATGCAGCATAGTAACTTTTGGCCATAGAATAGTGAGGTAGGAACAGAGGCTCTAACAAGCACCTCCAAGGACAAAGTACTTGCAAAATTTGGACTCTACATACTAACTTCCATTCCCACAATACCTGTGTATCCCTTCTGAAGAACTGGCATGCACTTTCCAAGAAAAGTTAAAAGGCCAATGACAGTATCTCTGACAGCCATTTTAAAAAATAATTTGTAAAAGTAGTTTTAAGTTTCAAAAAAGCACTTTCCAGTACTTTATGTCAATGTTTACAACAAGAAAAAAAGAAAAGATCTTTTCAAACCCAAATAGATCTGACAGGAATCAAATGTTAAATGAAATCGCCGTAACAATGTTTTTAACATATCCTGCAGTGTTTACAACTCAAGCACTGACAGCACTACTTAAATGCACGCCAGTGGTATCACCCATAAGGAGATCAATCTATTATGGCTTTATTACTGAAATTATTCAGACAATTTTACAATAATATATAAAGATAATCCTGTAGGTTTGGGGGCGGGGTGTTGGGGGATGTGTGTGTGTTAAACATTTAAATGGTTAAATGAATAATCCAGAAAGTTAATGCTGACTTAACAATCACGAAGTATACTGTTTGGGTTTTCTCACAGTAAAATCAGCGCCTGGAACTGATCAGCAGGTTATGAGCCACAGAAGCACACACTAATATTGTTAAAGTCACAAAGACAATATGTGAATTTGTAATACTGAAGAATCTAACAAACATCACAGGAAAAACTCCCATGCCCCTCTTGTAAATTATATGAGGGATACATTTCATGCTGGTACTTGAACCATACTGGTATGCTTTACCAATAACCCTGTTTTTCTCCATCTAGTTTGATTAGTATTTGCTAAAGGCCTCAGAATATTCATTTTACTAGCAAAAATTACGCTCCTGAAACAGCTACAATTTTTTTTTCCAACTCGAAATACGGACCCACTGAGAGATGAAGCAGGGTCAGCACACTCAACTACAGTGTAACTTTATCTTGAACACGCACCTCCTGTTCTACTGCTATTTTGCAGATCTTTCAATTCACATATTTTCCAAAATGTACAATTTACAAATAAGTTTTCAGTACATCTATGAAATTATTCATCATTAGAATATATATTTTTAACATAAGCTTTTATGCCATCTCTGTTCCATTGGCTTGGCTTATTAACAAACCTATTTTCACAGTTACCAAAGCGGCGTAACAACTTAGTTTTAAAGTAAGATTTTAATGCAACTTAGCCGTACGTATGGGCACTGTGTTCATATGTAGTTATACATAAGACATGACCAAACGTCATTAAGACAAGAGGGATTTAGTCACACGGCAGCCTGCTTAACAGTAGAGAGATAAGATTATCATGAAATTAAGTAGATATTACACAATCACATAGGCAAGACAGTGCAATGACACAGAGTAACAGCCACAGCATTCAGAATTTCTCAATATAAGACACAGATATGAAGAATTTTGCCCAGTCTTCTGAATTTTTTTAAAAGCTAGTACTTTAAGAGAAAGCCTGTTCCTATACATTGAAAACTTCTTGAAACGTTGTATTTCCTTTCCATAAGTCTTCCTCTTGAAACAATGCTGTAATAACATTACTTTTGGCACTTCAGCCTTCTTGGTTAATCTCATAAAGTGGATGCAAACACTTAAGAATAAAAGATCACACAGTGTTTTGTAATTCTTCTGTACCAAACATAGCATCATCTAAGGCAACAATTTAAAAACACTCCATGCTGTCAAGGAAGTATGGCTACCACAAACCTATAAAATATCATGTCATCTAAACAGTTACAGAATTTTAATAGATTAGCAATCAAAATTAAAGACAATACTATTTGTTTACCTCAGTGGAATTCAGAAACTGATTTTTAAAAATATTGCTAAATGCCTCCATCTACATGCAACTTAACATTGCACTCTGGAAACAAAAATAGTTTATGATACAATACACAAGCTAATAAACATGTATGAAAATATTTGATTAAAAGTTAATTGCTACAAAAGAAGAGATAAACATACTTCCAGCTGTAGCTCTGTATATTTTCGTCTTAATTCAGTAACTTCCTCCCCAGCTTGCATCTTCTTGTATAAATCCAGTTCAGTATCTAGTAACTCTTTCTGCATCTAAGAAATCGTTATGGTAAATTATTAGTTCCACAGTTAACAATCTCTACTGAGGAAACACTTTTCTGATAAAACGCAAGAATCTATTGCTATGCTCCTATCAGCGGGTGATTTCAAAAATACACAGAGACTTAAGGACTGGCCAGCACTGCCCTCCAGGCAAGGTAGAAGTCTGCCACAGCACCTCTAATCTGGAAAACAAGTTCCTAAAAACTCTAAGGAAAGGGAATTTGAAAACTAGAAGCTGTAGTGAAATTTTAAACTTAACCAGGTTGTGGCTTATTAACTCAGAGACAGCTGTTAACTTTGCAGGTATACTGCTTACTACGCTATGTGTTCACCTTCAAAAAACAAACCAAATACAAGCTTAGGAGCCTTCTTGGCCAGATAAAACTTCAATGTATAGTAGTAGGTTTCTGAGGTTGGTGATGTCAAAGCTTTTAGACTACTAGACAAAGCCAACAGAGTTTTTTTCTAAACTAGAGATACACATAAAAGAAAATGCAAAATTATATGGTAGTGAAGATGAGATAAAAAGGGACTCTACAAAAAAAAAAAGTGCTACAGTTATTATGAATTAATACAAAATCTATAATCAGTAATGAGAAAAAGTATCTAAATTTATCACAATGCCAGAATGCAAAAAGCACAAATGGTAGCTCTGTTCAGACAACAGTAGGAAAACACAGAGTAACAAGACTTCTGCTAACAAAACGTTGGTCTCTGATGCACCCGGAATTGCCTTTCAGCACACAGTACCTTAAAAAAATTATTAGAAAGTTGAAAAATATATATGAAACTGAAAGGTGGCTCTGAACCCAAATTTAGACATGTTCATTGCAACTACTGAGGTGCAGGTGCTGGTACAGGTGCAGGAAAGGGCTTCATGTGACCATGAAAATTTTATTTGAAGTTCTGTTCCAAACTGGAAGCTTTTTTTAGTTTTTCTTTTTTTAAATGGAAAAAGCAGCAGCAAATGTTCTAGTGACATCACAAATGAAGGATAAAACTATAGATGATTGTGAAACAGTTTTACATTTACACTCGTTGATTCAAAACCACAGCATGTAATGTATTCAAAGGCTGGTTGTCAAGAGATGAAGGTTTCGCAGTTGTGACAGTTGGAAACCAAGTATCACCACTGAATGATAAAGAAGGTTTTTTTTTTGTTTCTTTGTTTTTTCCTGGAAGCTTTAAAAGAAAAAAAGCTGGATTATTCAACTGGCAACTTCAACCTGAACCCCTTTCAGCCCCATTTTCTGATTAACTACAGCAACCACAGAAAAAAATCCATTATCTCCTGTACAATGGTTTTCAATATTGGAAACAGTGTTTCTCTCAAAGCCCACTGGGTTGCAACACATCAATGACAGCAAAACAACCACTTCTGAAGTTTAATAATGACCAGCGGTTAGAACTCACAAAGCAGCCAGTGACACGGGTGTCGTAAAGAAAAGTCTCTAGACTTCTGAGGTTTATTTCTAGTGCTCTTAATGAAGACTTCCCTTCTACAGAGCTGTGCCAGGTCTCAAGAAGAAAATAACTCCTCTTCAAGAAATACCAAGAAGCAGCAAAGGTTTCTACACTCAGGAGGAAGAGTATTTTGTAATCTGCATGAACTCGAAGAAGACAAAAATACGTAAAGACAACAGCACAGCCACACAGGCCTCATCTACCTAACACTTCAAGTTCGCAAGGTCTTCTGAGCTGACCAGATTTTAAACGCTAAGAAAATGCAAGAGAACCTAGAGCAAAACATTCCACAAAATTGTCAAAGTTGTAAATTTTAACTGAACACTCTGTTAATTCTTCACTTTCAGAAAGGTCAGATGGGACTGATTTGTTTTCTTTTTAACAAAACAATGCTCACAGATAATGCACAATCTCTCCGAGAGGAAAGCTATCAATAAAATCAACTTTTGTAGTTTGGATATTTTGTCCAGTATGAAACAGGTTTGCTTAAAATGTTTCTTCACTTTCCGTATTACAAAGGAAATGGAAAACCAGCTCAAAAACTTCATTAAAACTTTAATTCAAATTAGCATATTGCCTGACTTTACTAAGTAAAAACAACAATCACACAAGGAAGTGGTGGACCAGGTTGCCAAGCAAAGGGTGATGTGGCCAGAAGAAATCTCAAGATCAACAGAACTGGGTTGAAGGGAGACCACCCCAAGCATAAACATACGAACCCACATAAATGAGGGAGGGCCTACAGAATAGTATCACAGGAAGATCTAACTTCTTTTCTGGAAAATCAGAGCCTTTCTGAAGAGCCTGTACACTAATGCATACAAAATGTGAAACAAAGAGTAGGAATTAGATGTCTGTGCAGTTACAGGGCTACAATATCATTGAGACTACAGAAACATCATAGGAAAACTCACACAACTGGAGTGCTGCGGTGCATGGATATGGTCCCTTAGGGAAGGACGAGCCAGGATGACAAGGAGCAGGAGCTGCTGTTCATGTGACAGTGCAGGATGAACACACGGAGCTCTGCCTGGGTACAGACGATGAGCCAGTCAAAAGTTTATGAGTCAGGATTAAGATGGCAGACCAACGTAAGTGACGTTGCAGGGGCATACTACACACAGCCTGATCATGTAAAAAGAAGCAGATCAGGCCACTTCCAGAGAACTGGAAGAAGCCTCCTGTTTGAAGACACTGGGCCTGGATACCTGCAGGAAAGGCAGGATGATTTTTCAAGAATCACATCCTTCAAGTTCTAGAGCATGCGGGAAATAAAGCGAAGGTGGCAGGAGGTCCGCATGGATAACAAGAAGCTCCTAATAAAACTAAAATCTAAAAACAAGGCGTACAAGACACAGAAGCAGGGTCAGATCACAGAAGGAATACAGAGAAAATGCCCAAGTATGCAGGGACTGGTTTGTAAAGCCAAAGCCCGTCTGGAGTTGAATCTGGCAAAAGCCGAGGAAAAAGGCAGCAGGCTTCTGCAGGCCTATCAGCAGCAAGGAACACTATGCTGTGAAAAACATGGGCAGACTGCTGAATGTGGAAGTACACCTGGCAACAAAGGACATGGGAATAGTCGAGGTACTCAACACCTCCTACTCCTTAGTCTTTACCAAAAAGACTTGCCTTCAGCAATCCCAGATCCTGAGAACAGTGGAAAAGCCCGGAGCAGGGAAGACTTATCTTTGTTGGAACAGAATCAAATTAGGAAACATTTAAGTAAACTGGACGTACACAAATACCTGAAAACCAACAGAATGCAACCATAAATACTGAGGAAGCTCACTGACGTCACTGCAAAGCCAATCTCAGCTATCTTTGAAAGGTCATGGTATTCGGGGGAGGTTCCTTGGGACTGAGAAAAAGTAAATGTCACTCTGATCTTCAAGAAGGGCAAGGAGATTGGGGGAACTACATGCTGGTCAGCCTTACAACAATCCCTAGGAGGACGAGGAAGCAAGTAATCTTGGAAACCATTTTCAAGCATATTAAGAACAAGAAGGTGATTGGTGAAGGGGAAGCAGAAATCATGCTTGACCTTAACAGCCATCTACAATGAGATGACTGGTTTGGTGGACAAGAGCAGAGCAGTGGAAGTTTTTTATCTTGACTTCAGTAAGGCTTTCAATACTGTCGCCCACAACATCCTCACAGCCAAAAGGATGACGTGCTAAAGAGACAGGTAGACAGTGAGACTGACTGAAAACTGGCGGAACTGCTAGGTTCAAAGGGTTCTATCAGTGGCAGAAAGTCCAGCCAGAGACCAGTCACTAGTGGTGTACCCCAGCAGTCAATACTGTTTAGTATTAGTCATTAGTGAACTGGATGGTAAGACAACATCCCCGCAGCAAGTCTATGTACAATACAAAGTTTGGAGCAGTGTCTGCTACACTAGCTGGTGGTGTTTCCCTTCAGAAGGATCTTGACATGCTGGAGAAATGGGGCAGAAGGAACCTCCTGCATTTCAACAAAAGGAAACACCAAGTCCTGCACCTGAGGAGGAATAACCCCAGCCACCGGTACGTGTTGCAGGCTGCCCAGATGAAAAGGACCTGAGAAGTCCCTGTAGCAGAGAACTTGAACACGAGCCAGCAATGTGTCTTTGTCGCAAAGGCTGACAGCCTCCTGGGCTGCATTAGGAAGAGCACTACCAGCAGGTCAAGGGAGGTGATCCTTCTGACTCTGCAGTGGTGAAGCCACATACGCAGTGCTGTGTCCAGTTCCGGGCTCCTCAGCACGAGAGATGTAAGAGAAAGTCCAGCAAAATGCCACAAAGACGATTAAAGGACTGGAACATCTACTGTACAAGCAGAGGCTGACAGAGCAGGGATTGTTTGACTTCAAGATGAGAAGGTGGCGGGGGACAGAACCTCATCCACAGGTATAAATACCCAGTCTGGATGGGTAAAGAAGACATTCAGACTCTTCTTAGTGGCACCTCGTGAGGCAACAAGATGATCCACAGAGATCCCTTCCAATCTCAACCATTTTGAGCGATTTTGTGTTACTGGACTATTTTCTTGTCCACTTTTAAGAATTTACTGGACCACTCTCAGGGTAAAATAACTGTCATGGGTTAAAATGTTGCATTTACGATTTTCTAGTAAAGAATTTACCAAGTTTTCATGATGCGACTTACTTCTTCATTTCTAAGAGTCTGGATTCTTTCTCTTGCATGCAACAAAACCCACAACCAACTGCTATTCTTGGATCAAAACTGTTATATAAACTATTCTTCCCGTTCAAATCTATGAAGCACTGTACACCACCAGCAGAACAGTATTTCTCAACACTAGGCTTTAACAGTCAAATGCAGCCTTGAAAATACTGCTGATTTCTAGATCTTTTATAGTTCAAATTCACTCAACTTCCTTCAGACCTCTCAGAAACATTTTGTCACCACACAGCATCCACCCTCTTTCAAAAATATACATATACACAAAAAAATCTCATCTCAAAAGAGGAATTTAATCCTATTATAGCAGTGTCTGAATTCTAGGATTATTATAACTAGTTCTTTAAAACACAGTCGAGTATCCAACTGCAACTGAAGTTGTTTCTGGAGGTATAAACTGACTTCCAGAATTTATAATCTATGTCCATTTTCAGGACGAAAATATGCTTCAAGTTATTCCTGACTGATGAACAGTGTAAGAAGCTACAGTGAGTACATGCAGGCAATTTCAGTATTTCTTTTTGGCATTTCTTTTCAGAACTGTACATTCACTGCAGTTACTTCTAATGCCTATATTCCTATGTAAAATAAAGCAGTAGAAATGCTGCTTCAAACTGAAAACTAATTATCCATTTAAATTAAATCTAGTTTGTAATGCTACACGCCAGCTTTTAAACACAGAATCCCAAACATTAGAAGAGTAAGCACTCGGAAGATTTAAGAACTGAATGAAACAGCAAGATCAAGACTTTTTGTCTTCTACTGGAATATACACTGTACAAAAATCTGCTCTTTTATCAGTATGTACTTCCTCACTGGAAAAAGCAAGAAAAGCTTGTAATGTATTTAAAATAACACATTAATCTCTTCAAATGTTATTTCTCAAATTCTCACTTAATTCTTTATCACCTTGCAACCTGTTTAGCAACAAACACTTGTATAAAAAGCAAAATACAGGATTTTAAAAATGTAATATAATTTCATCTTTAAGCAGCTGGGAAACTGGTTATAGTCATATACTGATGACCAGTATTAATCTTTAATCTAAAAAGCTGAATATATTGAAAAGTTTCAGAGACATAAAAAATTCCAGAAAATTAGGTACCAGTACAGTAGTTCACTAGTTTCATGAAGCGGTTTGTTTTGTGTATTAAACCTGACCAGAAGATGTGTGTGTGGCATAATGATAATCCTTTTGCATTAGAAATACTGTTTTCATTATTTCTATTAAAAATTTAAGAAAGCAACAGACTATACACAAAAGAGCAGATAAGGCAAAAGAAATAATTATTAGACTTTGAGGTTGGGTTTTTTTGATTTTCCAGATGATGTAATACCTGTGTAGCAGTAGACAAATCTTTTAAACAACATGGTTTTAAAATTACCCGTGTTCCTTTAGAAAGAGGGCAAAACCAATCTCCCTTTAAAGAAGACTTCAAAATTAAACCAGCATAGTTCTAAATACTGCTGATGTGGCTGCATATTTTTATTCTGCTGACATAAGTCTTATTTCATCTTATTAAAAAGCTGACCAGAACTTGAGTACCTGAGTCTTAGTTTTCATGCTTTTTAAAGGAGCCCCTCCTCCTGGTGATACACCTTTTAATTCATCCTTTAACTTGGTAATACTATTAGTCAAAATTTCCAGTGTTTTCATGATTTCTGCTTTGTCTTCTGACTTCATGGCTTTATTCTTCTCCAGCTTTGAAATCAGCATCTGTCCAATTGAAAAAAAAAATCTTTTTACTTTGCAACTACTATTACAGATTTGTTTTCCAGTACTCATTATAACTAATGGAAAAACAGAATATGGCATTTCTTTTGCTGTGCTCTTCAAATTCAGCATCTAGGGCTTTTAACAACTTATATTAAACTAAAATCTTTGACTGAACCTCTCATTAATTAATTTGCTAATGAACATCTGATATCTCCATTTCAATTGGATATATTTGCTCAACGTACTTAAATTATTTCAACATTTTTATTCAGCTTAAAACAGTTCAGTCTTTTTCTCCTCCTAAGCCTGAGTGCAGTCATGCATACTTTTCTACATCAATCTCTCCTGCTCTTGTCAAGTAGAACTCTCAGGCTTTCACTTCTCCCAAGAAACCATATGCATGTTGCACCCAAATTAGGCAATTTCAAGTAAAATTGCACAAGCTTGTAGTTTTTTAAGAGAACTAACAAGACAAGTTAGATTAAAACTCTAACTTAAAATAATATGATAATACCATTCTAAGAGAATGCGTATTTTATAGGTCAGTTTTGTAGCTCATGCTTAACAAGTTATGAAATATTTTATAGCGAACTGAGGTTTAACAACTGAATTGCTGACTTTAACACTAACATTTTACCTTTTGTGTTTCAATGTGCTTCTCTAAGATTTCTTGCTTCTTTTTTCTCACATCTTGTTGAAGTCGCAATGCTTCCTAGAAGCATAAAAAATTACAGAAAGTTTCTAGATTTTGAAAAATAATGCCCGAAGGACAATATACTATACCTGACAACTATACAGTAGTAAATTACAATAGCAGGGAAAAAATTAGGAACAGAAACTCAAGGTACTACTAGGCAGTATTTCAAATTATGTTTTGGAAAACAATGCATCACCAAACTAACGAAGGATCTAACGATCTTTCTTAAGTTACATCTGTTCTGGGAAAACTTCATTATTACTTACGTAAAAATGACCCCTTACACAACTCCACTGAAAGCTGAAAGGCAAAATAATACACTACCGCAAGAGGTACAACACACAAGAGTTTAAATGTGCAAGGACAGTATCTTGAAAGCAACTGTAAATCAAGTCCATCAATTAAAACACATTCTCCAGTACAGTTACAAGCAAAAAGAAAATACATTCCATTTTCTGAAGTTAAAACGCTACTCAAAGAAAATCATCTATGTCTGACTACTGTAACTTGGAAGTGACAAGTACTACCTCGCCATCTGCTAAAAACAGCATCTTGACCTTGCAATGAGCAAATCAAAATGAATTGGAACTGATAATTTTGTGACATATTGCACTCAGGAGAAGCAGGAGGAGATGTCACAGCTGCTGTGCTCAGCTCCTACTAATGCCGCTTAAGAAACTGCACTTCTTGCTCTCAGATACAGAATGTAGAATTCTTAGATAGCAGGATACCTGCACAAAACAATTAAGATACCAGTATATTTAACAAGATAAAAGAGGAGAGGCAGAAGATTATTTTGCACCTCTAGATCGTCAATCAGCTGGGATTAGACTGCAAGACCATATACAAAGAGTGTAAATGCACAACAGCCATAAAACAAAATAGTAATAAGGTTTCCGTACATCTTCGCAAATACTGACAAATTCTGCTGCATGAAGTGTTAGTTTTGCAATACAGTGTGCAATCATTTTTCTGAAGGGAAGATAAGACAAGGGGATGAATGCTAAGAAAACTAGGGTGACAGGAGGAAACAAGGGAGTGAGTCCCACAAAACCATGTTTTTCCACAAGTACTAGTATATTGTAATAGAAATCTCTGAAAACAGGAAAGAGCACAAGAGTACATGAAAAACGAGCCAATCACTTAGCATGTCTTCAGTGTCTTCTCTCAAAACCCCCCCTACAACCCTTATGATGAGTCAATAATTTTATTACAAGGTTTTTGCCACTTCACAGGCACTTAGCATTTTAGCTTGAAACATAAAGGCTCTAATTCTGAAAAACATGTTTTGGGGACAAATGTGAAATGAAATCTCAAAATTAGAAGTTGTGGACGCTCTCTCCCTATTAGTGTTCAAGGCCCAGTTGGATGGGGCTTGGAGCAACCTGGTCTAGTGGAAGGTGTCCCTGCTCATGGCAGGGGGGTTGGAACTGGATGATCTCTTAAGGTCGCTTCCACACCAAACCATTCTATGATTCTATGATTTGTTTAAAATCTGGACCAATGCCACAACTGACACGCAGCTACAGACTGCTATTTCAAATTATATTACACATTAGTTACAGAAGTTTTACCAATAGGCTAAAATATTTGTTTAATGGTTATACTGCTTTCAATACTTATGTTTGAATCTAACTTAGTACTGAACTTTTAATTTGTGGTTTGAAACCACTAAGATAAGCACTGTTCTATATTTACTTTCTCTAAATGATAAGGATAAACCTGGAAAAGGAGTTTCACTGGGCTCTTCTGAAAATTCTGAGAAAGCTAAACTATACCTAAAGTGACCTATTCAAGGCCAAATGCATTTTTGTCACACTTCCTCTCTAACATTAAAAAAAATGAGAAAGTCTAGTACTATGCAAAAAATAAAAATGGATGCACAAGAACTATAGTTTGGAAACAATAAAATGCAGTCATACAGTTCTCAGTTCTCAAGTGAATAAACAGCTTTGTTCACAAGTACAAAACACACTGAGAATAAAGGCCAGTTTAATGAGAATAAACGTCAGTTTCAGAAAGGCTTAGGAGAGAAGAATCGTGACTATACTACACTCCCTTTTCACTCTCAATAGACAATTCATGCCTCAACACGGAGATTCCGCTTCCAGGAAAAAGTGTTTCACATTTTGAACTTCTAGAGAGTTCTAAACCTGCTTATACTGCCTGACTATATGCCGAAAAAAACCCAAAACAATGCTGAATTTTCTTGTCCTTTGAAAAGAAACAATTATAGTGAATTTAATCTTATAATTAGCTTCATCTAGGCTCTTGAGATGAATATACATAGTGCACTATTTCTAGTGGTCACAAGTTCCCAATCTAGGTCCATTTTATAAAGAAGCATATTTAATTTACCTGTTTTTTCTTCTGTGCTTCATTAGAGTCTAGCACGGAAGTGGAAACAACAGGCAAAGATTTCTGTGCTGCCTTCAAAGCAGCAGGGTTGTACACAGTTTTTGTCAAGCCAGTAGAAGTGGATAAAACCTATAGGAGGAAATCATTTTATTTTTTTGCCAGTGAATTTCAATTTTTTTTAAAAAAACATGAGTGCTTAAAAATATATAAGGGTCTTTTCTTTTGTCTGTTTTGATGATATGGAATACAAAAATTTGGCGTAACAATTATATTTGGAGTTGCTGAAGTTAAACAGTTTTTAGAGAGGCAGCATCACATCAGGTCTCTAAGAATTATCAACATCAGATTACAAATGCTTTCCACTGAGATTTCATATGTACTTCCAAGTTTCAAATATATAAAATTTTATGTATTTGAGCATAATTAACGAAACAGAAGACAGATTTTCCCAAGAATAACTGAAGTTTTTCTTTTTTGTTTTCAAGTTTAAAGTACAATTTTTCATGGCTACATGAATTTTTCAAGCAAAAATTTATCATAATTTTAGAGATTAAGGTCCAAAGTAGACACAATAGTTCCTTTTCATATGCAGTTTGTGCAAAGCAGAGCTTGCACAATCAGAAGGAAGCGACTCAAGTACAGGGAAGTCTTCAACATCATACAGCAAAGGAAGAGACTCCTATGTCTCTCTGTTCTCCTTCCCACATTTTTAATGAGGTATGAAAATTTCTCCATGACCTACTGAAAACACAGTTGCCTGCTTTACAATCTGTCTAAAGTATACCATGTACACCTCCACAACCCCTGAAGATTTGGACTATTCTGTTTTCTTATGTTCCTTAAAGGGTATTTTGGCCATGTTAGTATTGAAAAATCCACAGCTAAGTGCTGGAGGTAACGTAGGCATGATCTTGTCTGCCTTGTTAGCAAATCACAGCAATTATTCAACTGGTGTAATTTCCAGCAGTTTAAAAATACTTTATATATACATGGAAAATTAAAAGATGCATGCAGAGTCTATTGGCCAGCACACACTCCATAAAATAGACATGATGCCCACCAACAGGAGAAAGAAAAAAACAAAGAGACAGCCAAGAAACAAAAGACAGACAGAAAAGATCAAGAGATCAGAAGAATATACAACAGGAATGCTTCATACAAAAGCTTATCACTTCATTGTGCTATTTCTACTATTTCTTCCCACAGTGAAGTATTTTCTATAGTACGCAGTGCAGAGAAGAGAAAAAAAAAATCAAAGCATATTATGCACATCACAATCATATAGTTCCTGTTACAAAGTAGCTTTAGGACAGGTTTATTACAAACAAGGAGAGGACCCAGTAAAGACAAAAACACCGGCATACTCCTTTTGCCCTGAACTGTCTTCATGGCAGAGTAAACCATGCTTCCTTATCTCTTTTAGTATAAAGAGAGATGCCACAGCAGATGTACCTGCATCAACTAACACAGAAGAGCAAGAAGCAACATATTAATGTCTTCTAAATCTCTCAATACTATTCAAGAGAAGGCACAGTGTGAATCTCTTCACACGTCTGTAAGTTGCAAGTCCCTATACAGATCTTAAAAGGGCTTATGATGATTGTTCTATCTCCTTTTCCTGCTGCTCTTTGGGAAGCATAGCTACCTACTTTCTTAATGGAAAGTTCTTGTCAAATCCTGCACTCAAAAGCAAAAAACCATATAGGACATGACATCTATTTTTTTTGACAGCTGTCAAATTTTCAATTTCTAACGGTTATAGAGTGTTGTCACTGCAAACTAAGCAAGGTATTTCCTTGCAAAGGGACAGCAGTCTGTAAAAACAGGTTAAATCAAGTTTCAGAACCCTACTGAAAATACACAAGGAGATCACCGCTTCACAACCAGTCCACGGAACAGCACAGCAGCTAATCAAAATTAGTCATACTATAAGGCAACATAGTGGAACACCATTTTAGCATTAATTTACTCTTTGTAGAAAAGTGTTTCAGGATTACTCAACTCTTACAGAATGAGGAAAAAAAGTATTTTCACTCAAATTAGAGTAGACTTCCTACTTCTAAAGTATATATAGCACGTAAGTAAAATGCAGTTCATGAATACACGGTAAGGTATTTTTCTGTAACTAATTTAGGGCAACAAGAATGCAACTAATCAAACCAACAACAATATACCAGCAAGAAGCCAAGATCAGTGCACTTTGGAGGACTGCTCAGCTTGAAATGAGTCAAAGAGACATACTCTATAATTACAACTCAACATTAAGTATTGTTAGCTTTGTATGCTAAGTATAGCACAGTGTCTTTGGAGTGAACTTGTTAGATTACACTAAATGCATTAACTGCCATATTGTAAGGGGGCAGGGGGGAAATGCAGTGGATGCCTCCTTCATTTCAGGTCAAGCCAATTCCCAATAGGGAAGTAATATATACCTAGGCAGAGGACTCTTGTTACCGGGTAGAACTTGTTGCCTTTCTACCAAAAATCTTGTCAAATTGGTGTTATAAACACCGGGGAAGCTTGTCCCCTAAGGTGCTACATAGATCTGGAAACATGCACCACGAACTTTGCTAGTAAAGTAAACACATCAACAACTTCGGTGTTCTGAAAATTGCAACCACTGTGCAAAATACATAACTCATAACCACAATTCAGATCCACCATACCCCTCTTTGTCCTTTCTATACTGATTAATTTCCATTTTATCTTTTCGTAAGTGCTGCAAATTGTAGGACCAAATAAGAGGGTAAATGTTTAAAGCATCACCTTTTAAGGGACAAAAATGCCCCAAACTGTTTTTATAGAAAATCTTTCTATAGATTCATATGTAGTGTCAAAACATATTTGATTTTTAAATTTGTTTCTGTATTCTTCTAAGAACTCAAGATCCTGGAACATGTCTAGTTATTTTCTGACTGAATAAATGGAAACTACTATATTAAAACAAAAACCACAGAACAGCAGCTTCTGTCCTAGCATGTTTTATTCTTCTCATAATAATTTAACCATCTGCTGAGTTTTGATGTATTATGCTTCATAAATCTAACCTTTAACAAATAACTTTATTCATAGTCACAAAAGAAACTTAATATTGACACAAGAGGTTTTGCAATAAAATTAATTCTACTGAAATTAAATGTGAGAGGAAAACAATAAGAGACATTCTCTTACCTTTTCAGTTGTTGGAGTAACTGGCTTTGACACAAAACCCAGTCTATCCTTCACAGATAACTTAGTCACATTCTAAGAAAACAAAACAAAATCATAGTTCAAATATACTTTACCTTATGAATATTTTACTGTTTCCTGTGTAATTCCAAATGTTAGGAATTCAGAAAAAATACAAAACCATAGGCTTTTGAGTAACAATACAAGAAAAATAACATTAAAGCAGCTGATAAAATGGATTTTAGATATTTGATTTTACAGTTAATATACATCTATAAATAGATTGGGTAAGGCAAAAATACAGTTAAATTTGGAAGCAAAAATTATAATACAAATTTTTTGCAAGAAGTCCATGACACGCTATCTGGCAGATGATGTCTAGACAGGCCCTTTTAAATACACTTTAGTTTTTGTATTTTATGATCTGGTATTTGCAGGCATCAACTGCAGAAAATTGGTGTTTGAATTTAAACTACAAATGTTTTCTGAAGTGTGGTGGTCCTCCTTTCAGAAGTAAAACTAAAGTACTAGCACAATGCTACTAAAGCTAATAATGAAGTACTTCTAACAATAAAAATTTAAAGGTTATTTCTAATGGGAGTAACAAGACAGATGCTGTCATTATTCATATTGGTACTGTGGTTACATTCTTCTTTGTATTAAGGGTGAAGTACAAATACTGAAAACTTTGAGATCCTGACCATCGGTGTCTGATGGTTTTAGCTGTTTAACAGATATAATATTAAAAAAGAATAGCTTTTAGTTCTTTGGATAGAAACAAACTTTATTTTGAGATCTGAAAACTGCAATTTAACACATTACTGAAATATTTTCAGAATCTTTTGGGGTTTTTAAACTAAGTAAAAAGCTATGATACTTAAAATAAGTACCATGCTTGGGTAAGAAAGCCAAATACCACTGCACTGAGGAAAACTTCAATATCAAAATAGCACTCACAATCAACTTAGATGCATTTTCAAGTAGTAAATGTGTACTTGCACTAGGTGAGTAACCGTAACAGATACATTTATACACTAGGGAACCTATTACAGGAAAAAAAAAAGGTGCAACTCATTTTTTTTACTACCATACATACCTGAGTGACTTCTGTACTGGCACTCTGTGCTTCTGCAGGTTCAATATTACTTGCAGGTACCGGACCTAATCGCTCCTTGACTGATTGTTTCACTACCGGTAAACTAGGTTGCTGAACTAAGGGTTGTATTACCTGTAACACCGCCCCACCCCCAAAAAAGCACATCATAATATTAACAACAAAAGGTTGCTACATATGCAGTTCAATAAATACACAATAAAATTGCTGCAATGCTATTTAAATTTACACTTCCTCCTTTCTAGCATTCAATAGCTTTTTCATCTGAAGGCAAAAATAAACACTTCATGGGATTTAGGGTGTTACACTGACTACCTGTGTAATGCATACAGCAATAACACCTATTTTGCACTTGCATCTCACAGAAGTGATCAAACAACTCTGGTCTAAGACCAATCTTAATTTCCACCTGTTAGAACTGAAGAAAAAGTAATAAGTAGTCTTCTAACTCCTTTCACAAATCTTTCATCATCAACCATTTAGTTAAGGAAAAGGCAGAACACAAACTTGTATCATAAAGACTCTTGCTTTTTACAGTGATATGTCACTTTTCATCTCCTATGTGTTTAACTTGGACAAAACAGAAAAAAAGAAAGAAGGATATGGAGACATGCAGTCACGGGATTGCGAAAAAAGAAAACAGAGCAGCTAATCTTTGAATCTACCATGGATATGCCCTGACAGCTAACACCTTGCCTGTTTTCTTTGAACAAAAACATTAAACACTTAAGACCAAAAAAATATGCTTTCAGGCAAGCTTCCCATCAGATTTATGACTCTCAGGGGGTCCCCTAATCCATTCCTCCACTCCAGGGCAAAGTCAGCTATACCTAAGCCGCTACTGACAGTATCTATCTATCTGGTTCTTACAGATTTACAGTTAAAGAGGTCCTATCACCTGTCTAGGCAAAAGTGTTCAGTATCCTTTAGCATTAGAAAATGTTTCTTAATATCTAATCTAAATCTCCTGTGCTGCCTTTTAAGCCTGGTACGTCTTCTTTTATGTACCACAGATATGGAGAGCACATTATTTCTTCTTGCTGCCACAAGCCTCTTATTTGATGATTTATTATGGTTGACTCCCACCTACTAAGTACTTCCACTCCTTTCAGAATTTCCACAGTTAAAGAGTTTTCCAAAGTAATCCTGCTGAGGAAACAGCAACAGTCAAGAAATTGTGAAGGACCACATAACACTGAAGGGACAACTTAAAACCCAACCGATGTTACACTGAAAAAAGTTCAAAAGCCTATCTTTAATGCCTGACACAGAAAAAAATCTGTCCAGAAACCGTTATAAATACAGGTAGAATTAACTCAGCTGTAATTAATTAATACACCAGAAATCTCGACAAAAATTCAAATACTTACAGTATGTGAAGTACTATATGAAAAGAGTTTGATGTTACTTGTAGATATAATACCAAATATTCATTTCAATGAGAAATAAAGTATATATTCATGCTCCTGAAAGACTTATGAATTCACAATACCTGATTACTGACTAACAATTTGAGAAATGTTGTATTTTGGGGTAGAGGATGAAAGCATTGCACTTGAAACTTTCATTTCCTGTTTAAATTTTTCTTGTCAGTGTGTGCCCCCTATCGCCCGTAACAGACTTCAAATTGTCATTTCCTGACACATGATGAAAGGCTGTACTTTATGAAGCGAGAACCATTAATACTATCACCTGGTACCAAGGGGAATTAATTCTCAAACCACCAAGGTTAACTTGCCAAAGGTGGTGCACTGGGAAACTAGTAACATCACTAAAAAAAGTAAGACTATTTAAAATCATTGTTTCGCAAAATAACAAATATACAGGTTAGATATTTGTTTGCAAACACACCGTTAAATCTCCAAGCCGGATAGCATAATCAGCAAATAAGCTGATGTCAATAACTATTCAAGCTATCCTTCTCAGGAGCAGCTGTGACGGTATGAATGCAAATGACGTACTCCACTGCCCTCTTCCGGCTGGCCAGATGTAAATCAAGCTTAGAAAATACCGTTTCAAGTAACACTAGTTTAGATCAAGTACCAACGGTATTTGTAACTTTGAATCCAAACTCGAATCTAAAGGCTTTTAACTGGGGAGTTGGTGAGACGGGTGTCGTTAAAAGTGCATTTCTGTAGATAAAAAGCAGGGTATTTGTTACAAAAGGAGAGAACGGAAACTGTTACCTAAAATGTCCTACAGCAGGACTGCTATGGAAAACTGGGACACTGATTCTGAATGATGGCATACAATACCCAGAGAAAGCAGGAATTCAAAACTTAGAGCAGCAATTGAAAGAATCCTGACAACTCATTTGTTCATTATATCAGCGTATATAAATAAGTGAATGTTTCTTCTACAGAACCTGCTTCGTATTGTCTAAGTGTAGAATGTGTTGCTCCACACGGACAGTACATCCAATAAAGCAGGATACACAAGAATTCAGAAGGATGTGCTAAACCAGGAGCTAACTGGCAAGACTCTCTATCCAATAATCTACACAATTGGAGAGAATCCAAGCTTCGTCTTGTGTTTGAGTAGAACCACTATACCTGCTAACAAATCTGATTTGGCTTGCCACAGGTTACAAATCTAAGGTCCACAACAGTAATTACTGTTTCATATTCTTAAAAAAGTTGCCAATGTTACTATGTACATGACAACTACCAAGAAGTGCTCCACTGTGCAAATCAATCCAAAAATATAGCATAGAATAGTTCATCTGGAAGCGACCTACAGCGATCTAGTCCAACTGTCTGATCACTTCAGGGCTAACCAGAAGTTAAAGCAGTTAAGAGCATTGTTCAAATGCCTCTTGGACTCTGACAGCTTTAGGCATTGACCATCTCTCTAGGAAGTCTGTTCCAGTGCTTGACCACCCTCTTGGTAAAGAAATATTTCCTGATGCCAGGTCTGAACCTCCCCTGATGCAGCTCTGAACCGTTCCCATGCGTTCTAGCACTGGATACCAGGGAGATCAGAATGTCCCTCTCCACTTGAAAATGTAAAATGTCCCTGACCCATTTCCACAAAATCAGTCTTTCTAATGCAGCTCTCCTCTTAACACTGCTGCTTGCATGTCCTCTCTCTCTACATATATATGTATGTATATCTGTGTATACCTATGCGTAAAACAAATTCTACTGCTACTTACTATAGTATTATGCGCGTTCAAAAGGAAATGAAAAAGGAAAAGACTGGAAATAAAAGCACCTTTTGGGAAAGAAATAAACTTTACTGTATTTCTTATGCTCACCAGAAGAAAAAAAAAAAGCCTATACTAGTTAAAGCAAAATAGATGTTATTCAGCAGACAGTAGCATCACATGACAGTTGCTTCACATGAGATGACAACAAAGTGGAATTCTCCGTAAGTCACAGAAGGGCTTTCTTTAAATACCTTCAGTCTTAACTTGGTAATTAATTCCTGAACCTTGTATCTGATGTCAGATAATCTAGAATTAAAGAGTAACTTCTAGAAGAGAATTACATGAATTAGTATTTCAAAAGTACTTCATTTACTTTCTAGAAATCTTTTTTTTTAAATGTTTAAAAGATTATGTTTTATATAACATTCTACACAGAATAGACTTAGATCCTCTACCTTCTGTGTGGTAGTTTGGATTTGTGGTGCACTGCCTTCTCGATGCCAATAAACTTTAATAAAACGATTATTTAATACTGCTTCTGTACTTGATATAGCTTTCTTTGCTTCCTCATGTGTGGCAAACTGAATAAGGGCCCCTTCTGGATCACCCTGATAGGCAACCTAAGATTTAAAACAGAAGAACAAAACTTATTGCATGTAGGATTTTCATTTGTGTCTCGATTATCACAAAATCACTACTTCCAAGGCTCAGAAGCTCACGATTGAAACCCAATAAGGGTCAGCAGACAAACACTTCCCCTTCATGATTCTGTTTGAAAAGCCTGGTGTCAAAAAAGGAACGTAATTAAGAATAGTTAAAAACCCCCAAACAAACTGAAGTAAAGTATCTGAACAGTAAAACACTATTTCTGATTGCAAATATGCATATCTGTTTGAAGGACAAGACGAAGCACCACTGAGGTAAAGAAAATTGCTACAAAAACTACGGGGGTCAGCTAATAATCTAGTACCAGAGCTAGACAACACAGTTCATTTTGGTTTTCGCCCTTTGAGCATTAACCTATTATTTTAGACACCTTTAAAGGACAATTGTACCTTTTCAAAGAAGGGCATAGCTTGCAGTATCTATCTGCGTATGCCTGCCTCTCTACAGACATCCATACACAATTTTACTTGCCTTACTGAATCATACTGCTTACTAATACATCCATATTCTTAAGTGAACTATGTAAAGGCTTAAGAAATATTTAAGAGCAATTAAGAGAGATTTAAATTCCCTCAGTGTTCAGACAGGCACAGGAGGTTTATTCTGTACTGTATCAGTACGCACAAAAATAGTCTATTACAACTCTTCATTCAACTCAGTGCAAACAAGAAAGCACACATAAAAATAATAGCTAGCATGTGAAACTTGTTGATAATAAAACATGATGAAAGATCAGACTGAGTAGCTTAGAGACTGGATATGAAATACTGACGTTACACATACAGCCTGCAATATGTAACATCAGCATAAGTTAGGCCTTAGTTCTTTGCATCTCTCTTCTATCTTTCTCTAATTCTTTGCTTATTTCTGTTTATAAATGTGGGTCACTCGTACATCATGAAGTAGTTATAAGGGATAAACTGTCACTACTGTGCAACTGTACCACATCAACTGCTTTCTGGATAAGAAACACCAGTTTTCTGTATTCACAATTTATCTTGAATAATACAGACGGTTCATGGTATCAGACCCAAACTAGAGAAAAGGGGTGAAAGAAAAACACTTTCAATCAATTTTCGATGTTTTGAACAATGTATCCCAAAAGTCTTATCTCTGAGGAAAACATTTCTTCAAAGTCTAAGAGAAGACTAGAACATTTCATTTCTGCTTTCATTAAAAACAATGAGATAACGCTTAAGAACCAAATCGGGAAAATAACAAGAATAGTTTCAGAGACCCAGTTAAAAAAACCCTGGCATTCTCCTTTTAGTAACTACCTCTATCATTAAGTCAAACCATACTGCCTTCTATTTATTGACTCTTACCTGCAAGTTGACCAAGTTTCCAAACTTACTGAAATGCTCATTAAGCTTGCTGATATTGTTAAGTTCTGGGGGAACTTTCCTCAATTCAAGTTTTGTATTTTCATTTCCAAACTGCACCTTCTTCTGGAAACCTGGACTATTTGTTCTGTTAAAATTTTGCCTGCAACAAATAAAAAAATCAAGCCAGAAATCCATAGCAAGCTAGCAAACATCTGTATGAGACAAAAAGAGAAAGATCTGCAGACTTAAAAAAAAGTAATTTTAGAAAAGCACAGTGCACAGGCCTTTACACTGGCAATTTTCCCTACTGATACTCTCAGCATACCCTCAGCACTGAAATCTGCGAGGTAATTCACAGTAACCCACTTGTGTCAGTAAGTCCTGACTTCCACATTGCTTCTCTCAAAAAACTATTTCTCCGCTATTCCATGGAATCTTCCCACTAACGTTTCAAATCACCATTACGTCACGGCTCTCCTCAGTCCCGGTAATCTCTTAAAATCCCTTCCAATCTTCTGTCACCCCAGGTGTATCTGGACACTAAGCACTGCACCCTGTATTTTCTGTCAGTAACACACCTGGCAACTCAATCCAAAATAGTAATGATATAATTCGCGTTTCAGAACTACAATTGTTCATCCCTAACAACCATGGCACTGCAGCTTCTCTGTTTCTTAGATCATTCCAGCTTTCAGAGTAGATCTTGGTACCATTCAAAGCAACTTCATCTATCTCTATACTGCCTTTGAGGGAAGACAGTCAAATATAGATCACTCTATAGTGTGATTTATTTTAGTGCAGTCAGCTTACTCACAGTTTAACATGCTTACAATTGATATAGATTTATATATGTTTCAGGTTATAGAAAAGAGCTCTACAGAATTCCAGTTATTAAGCCAACCTTGTGTTAATGACCACTCACTTGTCAAACCAAGTCTTCTTTGTAGGAACTCCACCATCCCCAGCGCCAATTGTTCTTTTCCTGGATTCAGCATCTACCACTATTCTCATACTACTTTTATTAGGAGGCTTTTCTGTAAACAGACAAAAAGATTTCACAATGTATTTTCCATGTATTTGATTGTAATAACTCACTCTGCTCACATTGCATTTGCATTGAAAAGCCTAATTTTATTTTGAATCCTACTATGATCCTTGTTCAAACTGGATGAAATCTTGGTCACAGACTTACTTCTTCTTCTTAACTATCAACAGAATCTGTGCCACATTAAAATAGTTAACAGCATAAGGAAAACAAAAGAGGTGTGACAGAAGGCATCTGCCTCAAGATGACTGCACTCACTGATTCACAATGTCCCATACAATACTCTGAAGCTCACATCATTTCTGCTGACACGTCCATTCTATTAGATGGCACACACAAAAGTGTTAATGATAGGAAATGTACAGTACTCCACAGCACTAGCACCTAGGAGCAAGATTTAGGGACGGAGTGGGACAGGAGTGGCTCTTGCTGAAGAACTGGAATCATATTGGGGGACTCCTACACAAATACATACAAATGTAAACAAACCTACAATAAAAAAATTGGATTTATCCCTCTCCCCTTCTGATTTTTTTATGCTGCTGCTGCTTCTCAGGGCCACAGGAATTATGAGGTTAAGATTACTCATGCGTAACTGTCTGCTACCAGATAAAAATTATTCCCTCCTCTCTGCAGCAAAAATCATCCTAAAAGTCTGTTACAGAAACATTAACAATTTTCTGTATAAAAGGCGTACTAAGTGACTGGTTATTACAGTCAAGCATAAACTGTGCACTACTCTAGCAAGAGATTTCATTGTACCTGTAAAAATATGAGCATAATTCCCTATTCAATTACACTTTCTTAATTCCAGAAGATGTTTTTAAAATGCAGCATTTTGCAGTATTACATCCTCCGAAAACTGCCTCAATCTGCATTAATGTAAGGAAACCAGCTAAACTAATTAAATATAGCTTTGAGAGCATACCTCTGGGTGGTAGATCCATATCACCTGATGTGAGTCCTATCAAATTTGGTCTTTGGGCATGTACTCTATGTCTATACATAGGTCTTGAAGTATTTGTTATACTTGGAGCTTCTGGATTATAGCCATCTGTGTCGTACGTTTCTGGTAACAAAGAAATTGTCTAATTAAAATAAATTGCAGTTAAACTTCTAAGGTTTCAAATACAGTATTTCATTTAATTATAAAATACAATTACAATGGAAGAGCAATGGAACAACTATGCTAAAAAACTGTGATGCCAAGTTTTCTGCTTAAACACAATGAAAATATTACTCCATAGTCAAGATTCACATTTTACATGCAAATTTTACTTCTGTCCTGAACTAAGTTAGAAAATGAGTGTGTCAAGTTACTGTCACAGTCTAAATGATACAAACTTAATTCTCCAAACTATGAAAACTATAATCTCTAAAACATACAGTATAATATGAATCAATGTTATTCTATTTAGCAAACCTGGTGGGCAAAGCCTCAGTACTACACCTGCTGTAAAAAGAGAGGGTGGAGCAGGCGGCGGCTGGTGATGAATACCCGTTGTAACAACAGTAGGAACTGAGCTAGTTGCTGAGTTTGGGGGAGCATCCATGCCAGCAGGCTGCAATGGGGGAAGCGGAGGGGGTGGTCCTGTGAAAAACAGAGGAAAATACTGCATTCATTTATTATCCACTAGACTTCATTACACTCAACTCATAAGAAGACTGATCTGAAACATTTTTAAGGATATTTTTAAAAAAAGGGAGTGAGAGGGCATGTATACAGACATAAAACCACCCCCAAGAGCAAATGGCTCAGAACTCTGATTACAGAGAAAAGCATTTGAATAGTTTAACATTTCTCCGAACACTTTCCTTCTACAAGCAAAACTTAATTGCTAAGCCAGTATTTATCTTCACCAACAGATCTTTATAGCTCTGTAAAGCTCCCTCAAAGAAATAAATTCCATTTTTAATAGTGTATAACAAAAATATTCTATGATTACAACAAATAACTTGATTTAAATTACTTTTCCAAATGCCCAAGAAGTTCCCTACAAAAGTCAGAAAGTCAAAGGGATTCTTCTTAAAACTGAGGGTTTTTTTTATTGGTGGGCTTGACTTTTTTTTTTCTTTTCCAATAGGTAACGTGACACTTTCGAAGTCCTGACATGCTTCACATTCAATTTAATCATTGGCAAACCCATGTTTTGGAAAAAGATACAAAGTCACATATTTGGACTTTCACACAGATCTGGAAATAGCATGTGAGGCAAAATTGATCACCTCAGCAATACAGTTACTCTCTGTAATAAGTGAGATCAATTAATTCAGTCCTTTCTTACATATACTATCAACTGGAAATGAAAAGAGTTTAAGAAACTTTCAAACAATATCAAGTACCAATTGTTCTAGAATAATTTCACCGAGTGGGACATCTAAATTCATAAGAAAGAAAGAACAGAATCATCACGTACAACTAACATAACAGTTTTTAAACCACACAAGGGAACTGAATACTAAACTGCTATTTTATGAATGGCAGCTAGGCATACAAGTCTTCATTTAGTTTTTAGTACTTGAGCCAAAGTACTTTCCAATGAAAGAGTAAACAAGCTAGAGAATTTTCTTTCCTAGTTACTTTACAAGTTTAGTTTCAAAACTAATCACACATGACATTTTCAGGAGTGAATCTGATGGGGGACATGAATCCTCTTTAATTTTAGTATTGCAAATGAAATGCCAAGTATCGGTTGTTCCCAGGATTTTCCCTTCCTCTCTAGTAGCAGTCAGTTTTGACAACTTCTCCTATAAAACTCAATGAATTGAGTTTTGCCATGCCACGCTTCTGCTTAAACACAACTAAAATATTATTCTATATTCAAGATTGATACTTAACATTCAAATTTTACAACAACCAACTATGCAACAATTACTACAAAAGACAATTACTTTGAGGTAAGCTATGCCGTAGTAGGGCATAATACAACTTTCTAAAACGTAGTTGGCATTCTTAAAACAGCTTTTAGCAATGCATACAAGTAACATCCAGGCTTTTCTACTAAAAAATGGGTTTTAATCTTTTTTAATTACCTGTTACAGGTGGAAGGCTAGGTGGTAAGGGGCCTGGTGGTGGCACTGGAGGTCTAAGGTTAACAGGAGGAGGACTCAGAATTGGTGGAGGGGGAGGAAGTCCAGGAGGAGGTGGTCCTTCGACAACAGGGGGTTGTGCTGGAAAAGGCAGAATGCCAGGAAGATTCACATCTTCTACCACTACTGGATCACTTCCATGATCAAAAGGGCACATGTCTCCTCTCATACAGAAACCCTTTTCTGAAACATCACAACCAAAAAACAATTGTTGTTAGTATTCAACAGCTGTAGTTTGATTCAGAGAAGATATAAGATGAGATGTTCTATGTATAATGCAACAGTAAATTAAGAGCTTCACATACCAGCAGAAATTTGTATTAGCAAATGAAACTGACTGTTTAACTTTATTTTATGAGTCAGCACACAGGAAGATTGCAGGAACATTCTAGCAGAATACATACAGGAGTTAGATATTTTTTTTTTGCTTGAAGAATTAACTCTGCACCGAATTATAACAAACTGTGAAAGCAAAAACTGAAACCTGGGTGTCCTCACATTAATAAAAACACAGTGTTTCTAAGTAAAAACTGCAGATACTGGGATTGAGAAAAGCCTATTAAAGTTAGAAGTTAATATAAAATTCCAAGATGAGAAAATTCACTTTTTTCTCTTTAGAAATTATTTCAGAATTAGAATATTTTGTCATAGTTGAATGCGATTACGTAAAAGATCTTGTTATTTACATATATATGTACTGTGTATGTGGATATATGCATATATTTGTAAATACTAAATATACACATATAAATAAAAACAAATCTGCATTCACTTCTTTTCTTTTACACACAAGTAAAACATTGGAGTGGGTGCAGAGGAGGGTCACAAAACGATGAGAGGGCTAGAGTACCTCTCCTGTAAGGAAAGGCTGAGAGAGTTGGGGTTGTTTAGCCTGGAGAAGAGAACGCTCAGGGGAGACCTTACTGCGGCCTTCCAATACTTACAGGGAGCTTATAAGAAAGATGGAGACGGACTTTTTTGCAGGGCCTGTTGCAATAGGACAAGGGGTAATGCTTTTAAACCAGAGGAGGGTAGATTTAGACTAGATGTAAGGAAAAAATTTTTTACAATGAGGGTGGTGAAACACTGGAACAGGTTGCCCAGAGTGGTGGTAGATGCCCCATTCCTGGAAACATTCAATGCCAGGTTGAAAGGGGCTCTGAGCAACCGGATCTAGTTGAAGACTTCCCTGCCCACAGCAGTGGGGTTGGACGAGATGACCTTCAAAGGTCCCTTCCAATCCAAACCATCCTATGCCTCTATGATTATCTGTTTAGCAACAGCCCCCACAACAAAGCCAGTACAATACAATGAAATATGTTAATGAAAAGTTAAAAACATCTTCTGGTAAAATAGGAGAAAACCAAGTGTCCACTTCCTCAAAACATGATGCTGAAAAGCAGTCTCTATTACCCCATCTTCAGGAAGAGTTATAGAACATACAAATTGAAACGTTAAGAAAAATAGAAGTTCTACAGAGGGTCAAGTAGAAAATGTCAAAGTGCAGACAGGAAGAGCAGGATGTTGAAACCAGCCAGCCACTGGCAAGAGGTGAGCTTATAAATTTAAGAGACACAAACAGCCATGAAAAAAGACAACGGAAGAGGCGCCTACTGAGAGATTTTACTAACAGTCAGAACATAGGGTGGCAGAGGCGGGTGGAAACACAACTTTAAAAATTTGAGGACAATTTTATCACAGTTGCCAGTGCACTGCCATTTGCTTCACACTCAGAAACTGGAAATAATAATCTGCTATAGAAGACAAAATGTTAAAGATACAAAGTTTCAGTGTCACACCTGGAGATGTTATCTCAAACGGATTACTAGCCTGCATATTTTGTTTCTTTCTATAAAGAAAGACGCAATGTTCTGCAGCTCAGCTTGCATTAGAAGAAAACTTCAAAACATTAACTACACTTTGACAATGCTAGTCGCTCCACAGTATTCCTATGATGTATACTGGCAAAGCTGTTCTTCACTAGTACAACTCTGCCAACACTTGAGAGCTCAGCCTCCCATTTTCTTTACTTTAAAAAAACAAATCACATTATTCTTCTAATCAGAGTTCTGAATGTAAACTGGCCTAGATCTTAAACTCGTCATTGTGGTACACAACAAAAAAAACCCTCAGAAAAAACTTCTGGGAGAAATTTAAACTCTTTTGAGCTAACAGGTTGACTGGTTGAATTTAGCTAAGTCACTGCCAACTGAAGCAGACCCTGTGGATTTCAGCACAAGAGATGCAAAATGATAGCTTGAGACACAGATAAGCACAAAACCTCACCCAATTTTAAGAAACACGCTGAAAAAATGGATTAACATGAATGAGCCTGGTAAGCTGCAGCTCTAGACCTTTATAGTTAAAAATGATTCCTTAGATAGGATGGAATAAAAAATGAGGAGGTCGGTAAAGTGCTAATTATGGTCAAAACTATCAAATACAGAACTTCGTTTGAACATGACACAGAACAGGAAATATGAGTAAAACTGGACTTTTTAATGTATTTCTTAAAATATAAAATATACTATGTTTCATCTATACAAAATAATTCTAGTAACTAAAAAACTATACAAACACTAATAAAATTGTCTAAAACATAAGTGATTAAAAAGTGGCATAAAATTTGCATTAAGAACTGTGCAATAGAAAAAATGTAGAATATGGGGAGATAAGGAAAAGGAAGGAAAATTACCTCGATCTTTTCAGGCAAGGGCCAATCATAGCTGCAGGAAGCAATTAAAAAAACCAAACAAACCAGACTTACCATCATAATCTCTACAGCGTTTCTTTGGCAGCGGAGGTCTTCCATAGGAGTTGTGGTCCAGCTGCTCTTCATGGAACTCTGACCAGCTTTCAGTAGTGTTATTTCCATGATGAGCAGGAGCAATAACAGTAATAGTGCTGCTCAGTGTAGGGACAGGGTAGTGGCTGGATGAAATATTTGTCACAGAAGAAACTGGAGTATAATTGTTCTCTAATGGATCTGTTCTATCCATATCATATTTTGGCTTTCCCAAATCTCTTTCTGTAAAAAATAAACCAAAACAAAAAGGAAACATAGTTTTACCGAGTGATTCCTTCTGCACATTTTCACCAGAAAGGCACTAACTGACCTATGTTTAGTATGTTTAGTCCCCATCTATTTTAGCTCAAAATATAAAAATTATAACTGATATGTTCTACAAGCTGCCCAGGGTGCCAGTAGAGTCACCACCCCCGGAGTTATTTGTAATCCAACTGGGCAGGGTCCTGAGCAACTTGCTCCAGTTTATCTCCTTTGATAAAGGGTGTTGGACAAAATGACCTTCAGAGGCGTCTTCCAACCTCAACTATTCCATGATTCTACATTCCAAAGGTTTAATCCGAAAAATAGTAATTTTAAAAGTAGAGTCAGCCACTGAGCTCGTTTAACAACAGCTATACCCACAATAAACCAGAAACTTATTTAACGTCAAGCATAATACATCCTCTGTAGTCATGCATTTATTCCAAGAACTTCAGATGGAAAACTATTCTGAATAAAAGGAAGCAAAGGGCAAGAAAAAGGAAGCCACCACTTGAAAATACTATAGTAATGACACATTTTTAATGTTTCCAGACACTGTTATTGTTGTATCTTCATGTTGTTTTTCTTTGTTTTATCTGCACTCAAATGCATATATTTAACCACATGCAAAGCTTTGTCATGACTGGAGAAATTACAGTACTTGACAGGTGTGGAACACACCTGGCCAGATACAGCAGTAACGTGACATTTTATTCTGAATACATACAAACTATTCTCTCAATTTCCTAGTATGACCATCAAATAAATGGAAAGTACCCAGATTAAGACAAAAAGAGTTCTGTCATGAGGTAAGTTGGTAGACCCAAACAACCCCAGGTTAAAGGAACATCAATAAAATGTCTTAAAGATGGCAGGCAAGAGTGAGTAGAACAAGCTTTTCTCAATGTCCTTAGAAAAAGCAACAAAGCTTTCACTATAAGATACTGTTTGTAAGGTATCACCATTGCAGTTTATGTAAAATAATCCTTAAATTAAGATTTAATAACATCATAATCTTTTGGTTAAACAGCTGCATGCTGTTTAACTTGCTCATTTGTAAGTTTTGTGGAAAATCTCTGCTCATGTAGTTTCAGGAACTCTGCATTCCTATACTTTTAAGGCTGAGTTAGCAAGGCCCATTCTACAGAAAGAAAATTAGCACACAGGAGAATTACGCTAAACTATTTTTTACCTCTAGATTGTTTAAGGCAGAATGAAGAGATTATAAAATTACCCTCAATGCTCCTTCTCAATTTATCAGTAACAACTATTGGGGGAAAAAAAAGTTCTTTTCAGCTGAAGAAACAGCTTTGTTTTTAAAGAAGCTTAATTCAAAAAACTACTGTACTGAAGCCTGAAGTCCTACAGATATGTGTTCAAATTCAAATATTTATTGCAACAATTTCAGCCCCTCCCTATGATATCAAGGAGGGAACAAGACAAAAATAACAGAGCTGTACTGTTCTGCTGGACAAGTCATTTGCTGCCAAACAGGTAACTTCCACCAGTTCTACCTCTGTAGATGGGTATTCATTTCTGTATCTTTCCAAACCAGACGCTGAGTTTCCTAAAACTTAATGAAATGCAATTAACTCAGGTTTTTCAGCCTCTCTTACAACATTGCTTAGAAACGGCCAACAGTGTCAAAGGTATTAAAGAAGAATGGAGGGAAAGAGAGGAAAACAAATACTGACTTGCCCAGAAAACCAAGCTAAATTTGAACACAGAAACAAGAACAATAGAGGAAATTTTGGTACATCTCGAACATAGGGTTTAAGTTTAGTGTCTAAATTTTGTAGGCAACATTCACCGTATTTTAGAGACCAACTGTTGGTACCTCTGCTTCGTGTTCTGCTCCGGCTTCTGCTCCGGTCTCGATCCCGGTCCCGCAATCTCTCTTTGCTCCAACTTCGACTCCGACTCCTGCTGTAGCTTCGACTCCTCCCTCTTCTTCTGTTATACCGATCCCTATAGGAATCTCTTCTGGGAGGATTTCGGTCATAATCTCTCTTCCGAGAACGTTCATCTTTTTTCCTTTCATCACGGCTTCTACACATGTAATTTTGTATGTTAATTACAATAATTATGAAGCCATAATTTAAAACCTTAACTACCACTAAAAACTTCAAGAAATGGCAATGGAAAATTAAAGAAAAGCTACGAATGGAATCTAACAATGGCCCTTCCTTTCTTCTCAGAAGACGTTAAAAATTCTTGTACTTGGTTTACGTACGTTACTTTTACCATCCATAAGCTTTTAAAACGTATGTAAAATTTTGTTTCTGCCTAATACTGCACCTTCCCCAAGTTCGAAACACCAAACAGTTACTGAAGGGTAAGGCTTCTAAATTAAATTTATCACAATTCAATCTCAGTACTGAGCAGAGCAACCACAAATCTAACAAAAAAGTGAGCCACAAAACTCAAACGTGACAGTGTGCACGACTCAGAGACAGTTTACATTGTCACTTACATACTCATCATTTAACTGCATATGTGTAAATGCAATAAAAGTCTTATTTTTAGGCTTATTAGGTGACTATACAGGAAGAAAATATTTAATTTAGTAACACCGTAAAAATCCAAACCCCTCTGATTACTGATATAATACAACAGGTTAAGCAAAATTTATTACCTGCTATCCCTGTAGCGAGAACTTGACTGAGGAGGGCTGTGATTTAATCTTCTAGAAAACTTTTTCTCTCGCTCTTCCTCTTTAACTATCTGAATTTGAAGTATATACATTAGATCAAAACATGCGTACACTATCATGGGACTTCTGCACAGTCAAATAAAACAAAAAACTTCAAAATGCTGAGCAAAGTCAGCCGTGACATTGAACTGAAACAACATTTTTTCATTTAATGCAATTTGAGAATCTTTGCAACGTATTCGATTTCTATTTCTAGGAATATTCAAAGCACGGTTTGGGAGAAAATAACACAGAATAAGCAACCCTTATTGCGCTGCACTGAAAACACTCCTGCTTTTGCTACCAGTGGACAAAAATCCATACTAAGGTGCAGTGACACGTTTAAGAAGACACCAATATTCAGCAGTTCACATAGCAAGGTCTTTTCTTCATCAGCAAATTGGCTGGTTCGGATCACAGTTGAACACTTTCACGCAGCCAAACCTAGGCTGCTGTTGAAAAGGACAAACCTAGTCTTCTGGCTCCAAACACAATATAAACACTTGTGTTTATATTGTGTGTGAATAAGGATGTTATCTGGATTAAGCCACTGAAGGAATGAGGACTGCCATTTGAAATGGCAGCCTGGATTTATGCTGAACTGAAGGGCAGCATAATTGTAACAGCAGTCCTGAGCAAAGAACTTACATAGGCTGTACTGCAACTCCTACATGACTCAATTAACTTTATTTACACTTGTCTAGTCAGAACCACTTTGGTTTACCTTTGAAGCACCCATTTATGTTTAGAAAAATTCTGCAGCAGTACTCAACATACTAGGTACAAATCTTTTGATGTATTTTAATGCTGTAGTATAAGTTTGGGAACTATTATTAATAAACAAATAAGCACAATGAAGTTGAACCTCATAAGTGAGTAACCGGAATAAGGAAAAAAAGACGTAAATTTAAAATGAAATCTATGCCTACCTCTTCTTTTTTTGTCTCTTTTTCTTGGTGCTGAAAAAATTCTACTTTCAGGCTTCCTGATGACGGCTGTTCTGGTGGAGGTAGATAGCTTTTTGTATTCACAGCATCAAACAGTTTTTCCACAAATATCTGAGTTTCTAAAAGTAAAGAACGTACAAATACCCATTACTCAAAACTTCAGTTAACATTTGCTTTAAAAATAATTTTTTAAAAAATAAAATAATCAACATTCACCAAGAAGTTAAAACAATGAAGAGTATTTTTTAAATATTCTGCTGCTAATCTTATATTTTAACAGCACATACACAGAGTTAAGAAACATGTCAATAATGACAGTGTTTCATAAAGGTTATCAATCATTGAATTATTTAATGTCTCTAATAAAACATCTGCAAGAATATTTCTGAATATATACAGAGCTCAAATACTTCTAATTCTGGCAGTAACTCTTAACATCCAGAATTTTCTTCCAGGAATAGCAACAGACAAAAAACATATACCTAATATATGCGTATTGTGCTATGCACCCTTTTTTTAAAAAACAAAACAAATGACTTCATGAAAATTGAATTACGTTCTTCACAGTAGCAAAGCTAATAAAGAGCAGAAAGCATCAGTCTATGGTAAAAGATTGTTTGAATGAATTAAGCAAGACAGACTTTACATTCAAGCTTAATTGTTGTGACAACAACCATACCTTTCTGAAGAAACACATCCAGCTGATCAACACACAATGCCTTCAGTTCCTTTTCACTTTTATCCTTCTTTACCAGAGCCAGAACATATTTAGCTAGGGCAGATGGATCTGCATCACATCTGCAAATATTTTTTAAAAAGAAAAAAATACAAGCAATTAAATTACAGAAGTTAATGTCTGAAACTAGTACGATCAATACATACAGAGGACCAAAACCTTTCCTACCAAAGTAACTGAAAAACACTCAGAGGTATTTTTTAAGACAGAGTCCAGATACGTAAGATTGCTAAGCATCACCTTTCTTTTCCAGAGAAGCAATTGCCTCAGATATTTCCAAACAAGATTCCACGGAGTACCTCACAGCAAACTGAAAAGAACTATTTAGAATGAAACAGCTCCGACTGCCTAATAGTCTTAAAAACAATTACAAATACAACAAATACTTCCATGATTTCCCAATGATGAAATCAGTAAATCTGAGTGTAATACTAAGTGACTGTTACTGGGGGAAAGTCAGTCTACCTAATTACAAATAAATACAGTGATGCAGCAGAAGTGATCTATGCTACAAAAAAAGTCAAACTCTCAGAGAGACTCCTTCTCTTACGTATGTTTTTGAAGAATTTTATTACTACCTACATATGAACACCATAAAAAGCAGATTAGCTGAAAAACCTTAATGTAGAAAGCCTAAGGAAAAAGTGTTTATACAATACTATCACAGGAATCTCCGTAAGAGGTACACAAACAATGAAGTGAAATTTAGTGGATCGTTACCCATTTTACAGATCTAAATTCGATCTAAAATTAAGTATGGAGCACTCCAGTGTAGAAGCTGATGGTCTCGTGCACATCAAAAAGAACTTGGAACACAGTAAACTATATATCCACAGTAAGTACAACATTATTTCATCTGATAAAATTCTATCATAATGTTTCAAAAATAGTAATCTACAACTAATTTTGTAGAAGTGTTGTAGATTAAAACCTGCCAAAGCAAGCGAGAATACTGCAGAAAACCATTTCACGCTTCATCATTCAAAAGCAGTAACTAACGAAATGGTTAGATGCTGGTTTATCAGGCAGAACGGTAGCATTTTCTTAAGCCATTTAATCTCATTATTTAGCACAAACCAGAGGAAGACCTCAGACCCCACAAAACCAGGCAGGATTTAACACATGCACTTTGGTCATGTGATAGAAACAGCTAGTTTGTTTGGGTGGTGATTAAAGTCAACATCAGTGTTTTAAAAAACTACAACAAGAAGAAAAAAATTGCATGTGCATGCTAACTGTACATTCCTCTAGCAAAAATAACTTGAGTAGTAAAATTAAACTGCAGTCAGGGAGCTGCACTGAATGTGACTACCACGCAAATACTGTTCCAGCACAGAAGCCCACTAGTCACAACGATGGAATAAAACTGCAGTTCTCAATCTCTTCCACATCAAAACAAATGACATTTCAATGCTGAAGCCTAATTATAAATCCGAATGTTGATCATTTAAATGGTATGCATTTTAGACACCAGACAGAAGAAACAAAATCCTTCACCGTATCATGCTACCTAATTCTTCTCTCCAAAGAAGCTACCTCCTGCACAGCAACATCCTCTGTGCAAACATATCCACGAAGCAAAGGAAGCAGATCTGTCAGCATCCATCCTCAGGAGATCCTCTGGATAGCCTGGGCCCAGGACAGACTGCTCTGAAGTTAAAGGTCAAAGCTTCAAACGTAACTCAGCATCCTCTAGAAAGCAGGCAACAGCAGAATTTCATGCTGTAAAAGCAACTTGAGCTGCTAGGAGATATACCACAGTACTACTCTGTATTAGCCTGCATTATTCATAGATACAGGAGATGGGAGTTCACAATCGGTCTACAAACCAGAAGAACCCACACACACTAAACTGACAAAATGCAAATATACGTTAATCGAAAATCAGACTGCACACCGACTGAAAATTCTTCAGAAATATTTTCCTTTAACTATGACATCTGGTTTATCCCCATTCAGATTTAACAATTCTTTATCCAAAAGAAAATGTTGTGCAAGCACCAAGTCATCTCAGAAGCAGGCACATAAACAACCTCCCACGGTGAGAGTGGCAGGGCTGCATGGTCTCTTTCACGCTGCTAGCACCTGAGCACATCATCCAAGCAGATTATCTGAAAGTCCAATGTTGAAAAGAGCATTCGTCACAGGCTGCAGCAAGGATTCTTGCCTAGTACAGCCCCCAGGAGGCCCTAACGCCAGCATTTATAACTTCTCAGTGCTTGACTTTGCAATTTTTTCCCTTACTGTTCCTTAATGCAACTTCAATGTCACTACAGAAGATTTTCAGTCCTCTCCCAGTTTCAAGCTGAATCATGCCTCAGAACATCAGTGTACTATTTTCATGTTATCTATCTATAGTCATAACAGGAAAATAGTCTTGAGGGGAAGGGACACTTTTCACATGATAATCCTCAATTCTTTTCTTCTCCTGTCTATTCTCCACAAAAATCAGATATAACATTACAAGCAGAATTGTTTATTTCAATTTCCACAAATTTGGTTCACATCTGGTAATACAGACAGCTGTCACTGTTCAAAATCTGCTACGACTGATTTAAATAATGACGCATGCACTCAAAATTAAAGAAAAAAAAGAGTCAGTCTATAAAGTAAAAACCCACTGCTGTTAGCTACTGCAACACACTTCAATTCTTCAGTTCCTACAGTAATGACTATACAACAACCTCATATGCAGTTTAACGTTAATTCCTCTCTCAAGAGCAGGGTAGAAAATGAAAATCTTGCCTGGAAAGCCACCTACACTCCAAAAAGTTTAAGAAAAAAATAAACCAAACAAAATTTGTTTAAAAATAACAAACAATTAGTGCTTTCCTCAGTGATGATTTTGGAAATCTTAGGAATATGGTCCACCCCAGAATGACCTCAGAATTTCAATCCATTCACCCAGCTCCAAGACACTCCCAAGAAAATATTCTCAACAAAAATGTACATAAATGTACTTTAAATTTCTGAAACGCAGAACCACTCTTCTGTGGCACTGTCTTAGCATTTATCACTCTGAATGTGATACAACCACACACGAACAAAGCCAAACAATCGTACTGAACTCTATTACTATTATTCAGTATGTCAGTGTAGAAATTCCCCTGTACACAACAGGAAGAACTTACACGCTTTCCAGTTAGAACCCTGTATTTATTTTGGCTATTCAACAAATACTATTTTTTAAGAAATACTAACATACGAATTACTTCAAAATGATGCTAATTAAGCAATAACGAATACAGCGCATTTTGTGGTAGAGTGAGATGGAGAAAATGTTTTTGGAAAATGGCAGTATGATTTTATGTGATTTCTTTTCACTTTTTAAAGTTAAACTGCTAATGATCTTTACACAGCCAAAGGCGGACTTCCTTTTTTATGTACTGACTTGAAACTTAAGTCTCCTCTTCTGTATCTGTTGTTCAAAACTTAAAAAAAAACCCCACAAACTGATCTGTTTTCTCCACGCTATTGTGAAGATGATGCTTGTTTCTGTAGCTAGTATTTTAGACAGATTTAACGAAGTCACAATCTGATCTTTTACTGCTTTTCAGACTCTTACAAAATGCTTTGCTTTTTTTTTTTAAGATGATGCTAAAATCAGATTGCTAGCAATCTGAAGTGGTGAAAGAGAAGAATAACTGCTCTCACAAAGTAAAAAAGAAATTTAAACTTTACAGAACTGTGAATACAGAAGGTCTGCCTGAAAATTTCCGTTCTTTACAGCTACTGAGTTCTGGGTATTATTGTTAAAATGGTTTTGTTTTGGGGAGAGCTACTTTTTTAAAAGCAATTCCTTTCTACTTTTTCATTCAAGCTTCATTCTGAAATGTTGGCTATAAATTCTCCATCCTTTGGTTTAGTCAAAATCTGCTCGTTGGGATTATAGGGGCCTTGAGTTTTCCTGATAAACAAGTTCTTATGTTCTCTAGTCTGACAGTATTTTCTCACAGAATAGCGGGCTTTGTGTGTGAATAATATGCAATATGCTTGCTACATCTTTGTGGTGCATACAAGGAATTTTCACCCATTTTGAGCTAGCTTTATCTTTTTTTTAAACCTTTTATTTTATGCTTTTATAGTCGACATTGTTTTATTAGATGATGTCACTTTAAAGAAAACAGGAAAGGCACCCATGCTGATACCAGCAAAATATACAATGTAGCACAAGGACTTATCATACAGTATACATGATCGTGCTATATTCTTGTAATTATGAGATTAATAGAGAAAGGTCCTTAACTGACAACTCAGAAAAATCAGAATACCACCTACGCATTTCAAACAGTCTAAGTCGCATTCAAAATTAAAATAAATTTGTATTTCAATTCTAGTGTTCACTGCATGATACACATTTTCAGTTTAGATACAGATTTGAATCCTTAGCTTAACTTGAGTACGATGTGGTACGTCACAGACCTGAGCATAAATGGAATCTGTGCATTAAAAGTGTGACAGAAATTATTCTGCTAAAACTTGGCTACTAGAAAAACGTTCACATGCATTTAAACATGTAAAACAACATCTCTCGACTTTGAATCCTGTACCTACATCCCCTCAACCTTCTTAGGCGTATGCTGCAAGCAGCAATAAGCATCAGTAATCACATAATTATTCCTCCTGCTTTCTCTTTCATGTTTTCTCTAACACACAAAAAATATTTGGCACAAGTAATCTGAACTCATGTGCACTGCAGCAAGTACATCCCAGCGCCTGCTACACTTTAAACACCACAGCATATCTTCTTGCACCCACTTTCTGAATATGTCATCCTAACTAGTAATGCTTTTTTGCAGAGTCTGTACTCTGACAGAGTCTGTCAGAGACTATGCAGCGTCTACTGCTCTATGTTAAACAAGGAAAATTGCTCTGGTAATCCTGCTTTAATAAACAGGATTTAATATACAGGCACAGATGGAAGAATTGTCTTGCTAGAGCTCTACATGTTCTTCAGAGAATGATCTGGGTACCTCCAACCGCTAACCACCAGAGAAAATGTTGAAAAATGAAAGTAACACCCAATAATCAAGTATTTTGCTCAATTATAGGCACAAGACTTCACAACCGCAACAAACTTCACAGAAAAGTTCAAAATTCCACCTTCAAAATCCTTTGGTTTTGATCTCATCTGGTTTTGCAGCCATTACTTGAAGTTACCATTTCAAATACAGAAGATAAAGTGTAAGAGGAAAGCTGAAGTTGTTACAAGTAAATTTAAGCCTTAAATACATATATTTTTAAAAATAATGAATGTTTGAGAAGGGGACAGTAATTTGCCTGATGAGGATTCACTTCTCTGTATGGTCTTTTTTTTTAATTGAATGCTTTGCAATTCATTAAACAACATTCAAGCTATCCATTTCCATTACTCAGATTTACATATTTTAAAATATAAAATACTAAATATGTTCTGAGAACCCACTTTGCTTTTTATAATCATCATGCAAGCACAGGCATCAACCTTAACTTACAAATTCAGTAGATGTGGAATACATATTAAAGTTGTTTGCAAAAAACATTACTGGTGTAGCTGTACATACAAAACCCCTTATTAACAACAGAGCTTATATTGATTTGGAAAGATATTGCCAAAGTAGCTAAAAGTAATTTAACAAGGCAGATAAGCTAAACCAGTAAAATATCTTTGTACATAAATATTGCATAAGAACCATTTTAAAAGACATTGAATAGAAACACACAGTAAATATCCCTCAAGCCTTAAGAGAGAATAAACATAGACTTTGAAAATTCACAGTACGCTGAGGACATATTTTGCCAGGTTAGTGCCTATGAAAGTGTTTAAGCATTAGTACAAAAAGACACATTAAAGTGGAAGACAGAACATGCTGCTTATTTGAGTATTTTTCATATAAAAGGTATCAGAAAGGAAAACAGATTTGAAAGCCTCTGTTGGACTAAATATTCCACTACCAACTAAGAACTTTTGGCATGTCTTGCCAAGAGCACCCTGAAATCTCCACTGAGTAAACACCAAATCTAAGGCCCCTAGGACTCCTGTTACAATACTCACAACAACAGGAGGGGGGAAAAAAAAAAAACCAAAAACAAAAAACCTGATGAATTCTTAAACCAAGAGAAGGAGGAAGAAATCCAAGGAATTAAAAAATGTCAAGCAGACTCAAGAACAATAGCTGTGAAGCTGATGAGGATATACTTAAGAAAAAACTCACATACTTCAAGAGCTTATTAACGTTACCTATTCTACTGCAGTCTGACTTCCTTGAATAACATTTTCCAACATACTGAAGCATAGAACTTAAGACACACATTCTAGGTATCCTACACAGATACCAAGTGAAGCTTTTTAAAATATTAACTAATTAGCAAAGGAAAGGTCTGAAATACCTGAATTTTCCTCTCAGAAAAAGCCTCTTCTCCAGAGCTATGAAGTCCCTCATGCTGTAATTCATCATTTAAGTCAGCTTTTAATAAGTGAAGTAGCCACTCCAAACTGGAGTCTTAAAAAAGTAATTATTTCTGGTCATTTTTTAAAAAGTAGTATCTACAGTATTTGGTGCAGACCTGGTACTATGGTGCAAACACTACAGAAATCAGTTTAACAAGTAGACAATTCTTTATTTTGCTAAAATTTCACTGGCATAGCAAAACAAACTGCTGCTTAAATTTTACAGTTATTAGACAACGATTACATAAAAATTTAATTTTATTTTTTTTAAGCTTTTGGGCAATATAAATTATTCCATACTTTTCTACGTCTTTTCTATGAAGAAAAATCCAGTATTCCAAAGTCTACCCCGTGGTGAAAATGTTTGGTAAATGTATGCAAATTCCCAAACGAAGGTATATATAAGTAGTGTTTAACTACAGGGTACGTAATCTTTTTGCTACGGGGTGGGGGGGAAAGCCCATGCTGAAGCTGTCAAACTGTAATCTGACAGTTTTCACAAAAAGAACAGGGTTACTCACTTGGGGGAAAAGTGTGCTTGGGAGAAGAAAAGGAGTGAGGACAGAAAAGAAACTTCCATAAAGCTTCCTTGTAACAAAACACCTACTTGTTCATTTCAGACACATTTTATTGCCTTTATTGCAAGCTAGACTTCATTCTGGATACAGCACTATTTTTTTTAAAATAGTAACAGAAGCTACACAAGGGGTGGGGGGGTGGGGGGGTGGTGTTTCTTCATTTTTAAAAAATAAATGTACAGACAAAAAGGTGCTGCAAGTCCTGAAGCTAGTTCCTTGACAAACTTAAAATACCACAATACACTGAAACCACAAAGGTATGTCTGAAGTTATTTGTTGTACTCTGATCCTGGGAATTTACAACCTAAATTTCAGAGTCTAGTTTTGTTGCCGAAAGATTAATACTTATACTTCTCTAGAATACAGCTCAGTTCTTGACATTAACCAAGGTGGACAAGGTTACATTTGAAGGCTGAAAGACATGCTTCGTATTTGCAGGGCTGAGCGGGTGCAGAAAAATGTATGTTGCATATCGGGCAGAGCAGCTAGTCTAATTTAGGCAGTTGTACCATTCTGTTGTGTTGCTACTAAAAAAAAAAATCTATAAAAAGCTAGTGTTCAGTAAGTAAAATGAATTACAGTCATTCGGCAAGATCCAACTTTTATCTTGAGACACTACTGTAGATGAGAAGGACCACTCTTACGATGCTCACTTTCATTAACTCTTTAACAGTACTTAAAATAATAGAAATACATTGAGGAATGCAACAACTTCCAGTGCTGTTACATAAGTTACTGATGTCATTACAATAGCTCTAAATTATCATGCTACCCAGATCTGACATGTTCACACAGCTGCAGCCAGTAACCGGCAGCTTAAAATGCCTCCTCTAGATTCAAGAGAGCTCTCATGAGGCAGAGCAGCTGTCAGCTTGCTGGGTCTCCAACACCCATTCAATGCAGAAAGCAAAAACCATCACAGTGTCTCTCTGACTTGCAATGTAGCCAAGGGGTTCCATCTCGGTACTGATGTTCAGGTTAAGAACAAGAAAAGTTTCCTGTAACAGGAATAATTTTCTCGTCTTTATTTTCTGCTTTCAACTACACCTAATATCAATATTTTAATTCTATCATAGCATTTTTACACAGAAGCTTAGCAGTATCAGCACTCCGAGTTAGGAACCTCGATTTCTCAAATACAGCAGCTCTCCATGAGTCAGGTGAACAAACTAGCAAGTTTCACAACAGATGTAGAAGAGTAACTTCCTAGTGTTGAGAGGGACGTACCAGTGCTGTACATTTGTGCTTTATTTATCTTAAGTTATAAATAGCTTAATGTAAAGTGTTAACAGAGTAAGTGAAAGGAAGAGAAACATCTAGTGCACCTGAACTTCTTAGGAAGGAAGTTTCATGGGAAATGAGAGTGAAACCTCCCGGCAGGGTGACAAGTGTTAACTGGTAGGATGGTGTGCCACAGGCACATGGAAAGGAACACCAAAGTTTTTCATTTTAACTCATTTCCATTCTTTCTGTATCTTGGCTTATCAGCATATTCCTTACACCATTGTTAAACCATTTTTATTCACTACCTTTCTAAAGTAACTAGGTGAAGATAACAAACCAGTAACCTATTAACAATTAAGCAAAGATCCAAAGAGTCAAAAAATACAATGAGCTTTAACAAAGAAAGGCTGAAAAGCAGGACAAACAAAAATAGAACAGTGAAGGCATAACTGAATACCAGAGCACACTGTTTGCCATAAAATATTCCAGTGATAAATATAATACAAACATTCTTTTAAACTATTTGGACTTTATTCCTTTACATAAATAGTTACAATACCATGATCACTTACAAAATTAGCCAATGCCAAAAAACCTTTCCATTTTAATGAGGTACAGCTAAATACTGCATAAAGAGTGTTGTATATTTTTTTATCTTCCTTGCAAGTTTGATTTCGTACATCAACATAAATACAGCAAAGTGGGGCAAATTAGATATGGGAGCCTTAATCAAGTTGTAAGTAAAATTCAGTGGGCCAGCGGAAGATTTTAATTAAATTTATTTTACAAAAAGTAATTAAAAACAAGAAACTTCTCCACTGTAAAGAATTAGGGCAAGGGGGAGAATATTACAATGTCTTACAATGCAAAATGGTTGAGCGCTGCATTAGTACAAGACAGCTAATTTTTTTCACAGGTAGAGATTCAAACAAATTCAAGAAAAGAAAATGAAAAAGACACCCCTACTTGGAACTTTGCCAAGACAGATCCTGATATTCCAGCAAGGATTAGATACACAGTTTGTACAGGATCTGGAGTGGACTTGAAGGAAAGAAACCCATCACAATAGATACGAAGATGATGTTAGTACAGAAATTAGAAGTAACAGACATACAGTTATAGTCCAAGTTTAACATTATTTTCAAACACTTTACAGAAGCCATGCCATTGACAAGTAAAAGCGTGTAACACTAGAAACTAAGCATGCTGCTGTCTGCAAGCAACAAAGACGACTGTTGACAAATGCCTTCACTGCAGGGCTGGCTGGAGTTGAACACACAAGACAGTTCTTGTCAAATACAGACCAGGCACAGCACAAAAAAATACTCTTGCCACTTTGTTTACACTGGTACTACATTCCCATAGGTGTATCTGTAACGGTTCTGTGTGCATATTTAGTAATTGTCTATACACCAAACTGAGACGCTCAAAGAGTTATTTCCAAACACAAAAAGCAGCTTCTCCTTGGAGAACTGTAGAAAGTTACTAAAGAACTACCACCCCTCAAGTAGAGCTGGACTGTGTAAATACTCCATCATGGTAGCATTTGCAGTTTCTGCCTCACTGCAAGACAACCAAACTCAGATAAGGAGTGTTTGTATGGACAACCACCAAGGCTTTCCCAAAGGCATTAGAGTAGTCCAAAACAAACAACCCCTCACCCCCTAAAAATCCACCACAAACAAAAAATTCCAAAACTTAAATCCTTCGACACCCCTCTCCTTCAAATGTTCTTGTCGCTGAACAGTATTTCCCAGAAGCATCACGTGAAACCAATCCAACAACCAAACGATGTCCAGTCCATACAATTATATAACATACTTGTTTCACGCCACTAAAAAGTTAGCATTCTTCCTAATGCTTTAGAATAGTTTAAGATAAAATTTCATTACAAAATGAGACAATCTTTATGGATATTGCTATTTTCTAGTTCTGAAACATTATGTTTCAGAAGCACATGTTATGGCCTTTGGAACAAGCTATAGATGCCCACTAAGAACGGCTAGCTACTTGGAAACAGGCAACTTGGAAAATAAAGCATGTTCTAACCACTCAGCTCAAGATACATAGCACATAAACATAGACCTACAGATATGTGTATAAAATATATTAACATATCTTCTTAAACATACTTCTCCCTTTGAAATTACCGAGGCAACACCTCCATAACAGTCTAATACAGTGCTGACTTCCTTAGTCTACTTAGAAAATTCAGCTACCTACCCTGCAGTTAAAGGTTTCTGAAAGAGCCACAAGATAAACACAGTTTACTTGTTTTTTCCTTTAAATGAAATAAAACCAAGTAAAAAGTTATTTTCAGGCTATGGTAACACCTCCAGATGACCAACGCCTCATTGTTCTACTATTGCACCAACAGCAGTCACCTACTCAGAAATAACTTCTTGAGAAGTAACTGCACACTAAAATTTTCATGCAGCCAGAGGCTGCAGCTGTAGGCACATGTTTCAGATAGACGAGATGAGAAGCATCTCCAAGAGTATCTGACTGCTAGGAAAAGACAATACTTCTCCACTAACTCCAACATTTATTGCAATAATGCAGTTACATAGGACTCTGCACAAAACTGAATGACAGCTGAATTTAAGTCTCTCCTAGTTCGTTTCCTCCCAAAACTAAAAATTCAGAGAACTCCGCATCCTCCAGGTCAGCAATTCCCTATCCCACAACATATTTTTCCAGCATGAGAACCGCATTTGAACTGCTCACATCACATTTAACTTAACAGAAACACGTTGGTCCTTATAGTGCTAAAAAGCAGAAAACTGCACTGATCACAATAGCTGAAAAACCCAATTGCATCCTTTACCTGCTGATTATCACCAGCAGATATCACTGTGCAATATCAAAACAAATAAAGAAACACTGAACAACCTGAATTTGTTACCAGAATAAGAAGTTACTACCATGTATCACTAGTGAATAGAGCTTGAGGAGAAACACTGAGGAACCCTACTAACCTCCAGCTAAATAGTTTCTAGCAAATTTTCGATACCTTTTATACTGTGAATAGAAAACTTTTATTATTCACTGGTGAAGTCAAACTTCAACTCCTGATTGATAATACTCAAGAAAGAGCTAAAAAAAAACCCCTGTAATAAAGGAATTTTGGATACAGGTCTGCAAAATCCAGAGAACCTAATATATTTACACAATAAAGAGATTTTGAAGGGAACTGGAGCCCTCCAGTAAATGCCACCAGCAGAATTCCAGTTTCAAAATTCACAGAATTTAAAAACGCTCTTTGTAAACTGTTTGAAGCTAATATATCAATCTCCAGCTGCTGACCAACTGCGAAGTAAGTGTGTATGATTTATCTTTTCAAATTACCAACATGTGTTTTGGAAATGACACGACTTTCTGAAGTTAAATAGTCTGTACCAAGTCTCTTGACCAGCACACTCTAAATACCGGTATCGAACTGCTGATTGTCGTTAACAGAATATTCATGCAAGAAAGTATTCAGAGACTGACACAGAGAGAACTCTTCACTAGAGGACTAGCTGGATCTATTACCACAGAACAAAATGTGCTCTGTTATTCTAATATTACCTTAAATTGACCCAAGAGGAAGATTAATTCACCCTCACAAAACTACACCTTAACGAGATGCTGCGCTTTTTTTCTGCAAATTAAAAAAAAAATCCTACCGCAGTCTTAAGGGTCAAACCTTTTATATAAAGGCACTCTGTAATTTGCTGCAGGCCTAATTCAAAGTCCACTGAAATTAAGTTCAAGACTCACCTATTTCATTGTGGTGTGGATTATGCCCTATGGAGAAGTACAGCACGCTCCCTCTCCAAAACACAAGTAAAGCTCTCTTAAAAATGTCCCAGCATTTTAATAACTTATTTTTCAGCATAAGCCACACAACCTATACATATACACACATATACTTAACTAATGTCCACAGAAACCGTAAAGCAGACAGGTTTCCCCCCCCCCATTTGATAGCATTAGAGTAAAACCGACAGTGGCCAAACATCTCAGAAGAAAAGCTGATAGCAGAATTAATTTATAAATTATAGTTCTATTGACTCAAATCAAGCTCCAGCAATTTAACTCAGACATGATAAAATGGTGTTTCAGAATGACAAGCGAAGCGCGTGCTTTGATCTAGAGTGCCTACAGACACCGCACTTCCAGAAGACAAACCTTTAAAACGAAGTTCAGGTCTCGGTAGAACTAAAATATAATTCAGAGAAGGAAGACGTGGACTATTTGCAGAAGAGCCCCAATTACTCACATGAATGTTATGCTTAGAGGCCAAGCAGGTATTCACAAACAGGCAAATTATTCTCTGGGGCTCCTACTCCCAAGCGCTCTACTGATGCAGTTTTTATTCGGGGCGGGGGGACGACACGGCGACAAGCTAACGTCAAATATTCAAAACAACCGAGAACGACGTGTGACGAATCCAAGGAAAATACTACCGGGAAGATCCCAGAATCCTGGAAACCCGTCCCAGGGGCACCTGAGCTCCCTCCGAGGTGGTCACCGGACAGGGCGGCAGGCCGTGGTCACTAACGCGGCCTCGACCCGGGCTGCGCGCGGGGAAGGGCGAGCTGCACCCGCAGACACACCACCACCACCACCTCCCCCTCACCCTGGGCTACAAAGANACAGCATGCCCTTCCCCTGAGGATCCTCGGTTTTTTTTCCAAGGGAAGGTTTATTTTGGAGGGGGTGGAGAACGAGATGAAGGGTCGCGGATACTCACATGGGCTCCAAGGTTTTGCTGAGCCAGGATTTCAGCGCCTCGAAGTTTTCTATGATCATTTTAACCACCATCCAGAGCGGCCCGGGCCCCCCGCCTCCCCGGCAGCAGTAGCAGCAGCAACAACGGCGGCGGCGGCC
>VZSC01003658.1:383151-418331 GCA_013398225.1 Steatornis caripensis
AGGGGGAGGATCACCTCCCTCGACCTGCTGGCCACACTCTTCTTAATGCACCCCAGGATGCCATTGGCCTTCCTGGCGGCAAGGGCACACTGCTGGCTCATGGTGAGCCTGTTGTCCACCATCACTCCCAGGTCCTTCTCCTCAGAGCTGCTCTCCAGCAGGTCAGCCCCCAACCTGTACTGGTACTTGGTGTTGTTCCTCCCCAGGTGCAAGACCCTAAACTTGCCCTTGTTGAACTTCATCAGATTCCTCTCCGCCCAACTCTCCAGCCTGTCCAGGTCACGCTGAATGGCAGCACAGCCTTCTGGTGAGTCAGCTGCTCCCCCCAGCTTTGTATCATAGCAAACTTGCTGAGCGTACACTGTCCCTTCATCCAGGTCGTTGAAGAATATGTTGAACAGGACTGGACCCAGCACTGACCCCTGGGGTCTTATACTGTGCATCTTATACACCAGCTAATGCTCTGCCCCATTTTTGGCCGTCAGCCTACAGTTTTGGGCCACATTGCACAGCATGTAGACGGTCTACTCCTGGAGTGGCAGGTGTTGAGTTGGTGCTGTCTAATGTATTTTGTTATGCAAGTCCTACACAGAAATGGAAGAAACAGTATCTTTTCCGTTTCAGATGTTAGTCATACATAAACCAGAGAAGGAAGCAATCAGGGTCTTGATTTTGCCCTTCCTGCTACCCATTGTGCCCAGACCACCTTCCCCTTAAATTGAACAAACGTAGAGAAAAATTATTTTTTGGAGCCAGCATTTGTGCAGAATGTACCACACCAGAGGTAAGGCATTCCTGAGCCACGGTTAGAACTTCCTTTGCCTCTGAGATGGCTCCGCTATCTAAGATCATCATTGAACTTGTACTAAATGAGAAGAATAATCACAAGTGGCAGAATGCACTTCATCCACTTATCTTGAAACCAATAATTTAGTTTTAATTATAAATAAATTGACTTTTCAGTTAAAACTGAATGCCAGCCATCGTTAAAGACTGCTGTGACAAGCCACGTGACTAACCCAGCAAGGATGGCTTTGTACTATACATGTAAGAACTCCATGTTGAACGTATTAGAAACATTGTCAAAGAATTTTAAAGGATACCTTCTGTCATATTCGAGGTGAAAATTGTATTGTTTACACTACCTATTCTTCACAATAGACGACTGTATACAGAATCACGTACGGTGGAGCCGCGAAGTCTTGGTTGTATGAGTTCTTCCTACAGAGATGTAGAAATAAATTGGTCCTGAGAGGATGAGGCTATCTATTTTTTATTTTTGTTACCGTTTGTTTTGGGGGAATTATTGGATTTACAATTAAGACAATTAAAAAGGATCTAATTTTAGCATTAAAAAGGTTATTTAAATCTTCTTTGTGAACAATTTGTTAGATAAACTATTATTTTAAATTTTTCAGATTGCCCACCACAGAGATCAGGATTTCTATAACTGATTGTATTATTAAAAATTACCAGAGTATTACAAATATTGAAAATGTGATCTTGTCCATTGCGCAAGGCATTTTTATATTTTTCAACTGTCAGATCTTGGAAAAAATCTTTTAGGAAATTAGGAAATAAAATAATTTTTAAACCATTTTAATTTCCATTTGAAGCAACTTTTATTATTTTCTCTTTAAGGCAGCTGAAAGAGTGCGGTGCTTTACATTTTTGCACTCCCTGTTGTGCACGGGCCTCAGCCCTGACGTCGTCATCGTTAGGATTTGCGTCGGCCAGTGCTGCTGCTGCAGGGCCAGAAGAGGGAGCACAGACATTGTCTCTTCCTGGTCATGCTGTAGTGGCAACTTGGATTATTTCGCAGAGGAAAATCATTAAATCTGTTTTTAGAGGAGGTATTGTAGAATACTCTTTTCCTTCTTTTTTAAAAATAAATATTTTTAATAAGGGTTAATTAAGGGAAAATTCAGAACGATATTTTCATCAATTCTAATCAAGCAGAAAAACCTGTTCGTAATTTTATGAACGGCTGCTATAGTATCTTAACATTTTTAACATCTTTTACAGAGTATTTTTACATTTTCTTCTGCAACCACTGAGGAAGGTGAAGCTTATCAGAATCCAAATATAGCAGCAAAGCTTGATTCACTTCAGTCTAACATTGGAAAATGTCTTTAAGCATGTTATTATATTTGTGCTCTAATTTCAGATCATATACTTACTCAGTAATTTTCAGATTTATTTCTATTTTAAACCTTATTTTAAAGACACAAAGGATACATAAATTCCCTCCAACATTTTAATAGTAATTGTTAGAACTTCTCATATCTCATCTCTGCCAATATTTATTATATTTCTCAGTTGTTATAATTTCTCATCCCACTTAGATGTTCCTGACTTCGTAGAGAAAGTCATCAGGAAGTGCCTTGTTGCACCCTGATAGTGATTTCTACTACTTAGTCTGTTGATATGAGAGTCACACTGCTTTCCTGCAGCAGGGCTTGTGCGACGCTTTTTTAAGAATTCCCTGAATAAAATTAAAATGTATAATCTGTGTGATGGCTTTGTGTTACTGAAAAGAGATTCACTCTTATGCCTTTGGTTTTGCCTAAACTGGCTTCTGTGTGGGATTTGTGAGAGCAGGACCCAAGATAATCTTCCTCTTTCCAGAAGTGGACATTTGCAACTGATGCGTGGCATTATGATCTTGGTCTTGTCCTCTTGGATAAGCATAGTTAAATACTTCACTTACTTACTCTTCAAAATTTGGTCCTTTTGCTGCTCCCTGTGAGTTAAATTACAGCCCTATAAATGAATGGAAGCTTGACGAGCGGGTTTTGGACTCACAGAAGTATAAGTAGATTTTGTGATAGATTTAAATGAAACTAGCTTTTTTTCTTATTATCTTTCATGCCGACATCTGTCTTTTGAACAGTACCATACGTGTTGCTTCAAATCTCTTCCTAAAGTCCGTATTCTTTTCAGAACTGCTTATGGGTGGTCAGATTATTAATGATGGGGTTTTTGTCTTTGAAATTAGCCTTATAGAGCCTATTGTCTAGGTCTGAACTTCCAAGTCCCAAAAGCATTAACTCAGGAAAGCACAAATAGAATTATGTTGGTTGGCATCAAAAGAAGATAGGGAGAATATTGCTTATACTTTGTTCTGGCTATGCTACTGAGTGTGTTATATTTTGAGCACATATTCCTGTGCTGGCACTGCAGGATGGTCACATTCACAAATCCAAAAGTTTATACCTCAGCATAGTTCTGTTGAAGCTGATGGAACTGCAGCCTACATGAGTCTTTTCTCGTATTCATCCCTAGGTTAGCCCTACCGCCACAGTAATAGAATTTGGTTGAAAATTCCCAAGTTTTACAATTAAACAAGTATCAAAAAAGAAGAAACAGAAGGAAGAAAAACAACAAACAGAAACAAAGCACACAGAACCCCACAGTAGGGGAAAGGATTTCTAAATGGATATTAAGAACTGCAAAGATGAAGGTATGCCCTGTAACCAAGGAACGCTTGTGTTTGTCGCCATGTAGATGGAGAACAACTTGTTAAATCTCAGTAGGATGGAAGGTTTTCTGGTGGGCAGAAGTGGGCCTTTTGAGACTCCTGTGCTCACAATATGATCCTTTGGTAGAAGACCCCCACCAGTAGCAGTCCCCATTTCAGAACTACTAGATACTCTGCTGAGCTCCTAGGCAGTGACTCTGTAATTTGTCATTGGAGAGAAAAAATACCAGAAAGAAAGCCACAAACCTTATCGAATCCAAAACGCAACAGAACATGACAGTGCATATTCTGGCAGCTGACACATTGACAAGTCACTGTCATCAAAGATGCAATGGAGACACAACATTCCAGGAGCACGGACGAAACCCTGGTCCTTCCCTCTTTGCACAGCATCAGCCAATGCCGTACACTAAGGACACCAACTCCAGTAGTGTGGTTATCTGTAGGCCAACAGATCCTATTCCAGGGGTCATTTTTCTCTACAGATTGTCAGTGGCCCAGCACTGGGCAGCACAGAGTCTCACAGTGATGGCCATGACTAACAATTCTGCTTCTTACATACAACGGGTTGTAGTGAATGGGACTCCATGTGGCTGGTGGCCAGTCACCATTCTAGGGCCAGTACTGTTCAGTATTTTTATCAATGATCTGGATGCAGGGGTTGAACACACCCCTAGCAAGTTTGCTGATGATACTAAACTGGGAGGTGCTGTTGACTCTCCCAACGAACAAGAGGCCTTCTAGAGGGATCTGGATAGACTAGAGCATTAGGCAATCATCAGTAGCATGAAATTTAACAAGAGCAAATGCTGGATTCTGCACCTGGGACCAAGTAACGTTGAGCACAAGTATACATTGGGATAGGAGCGGCTGGAGAGCAGCCCTGCAGAAAGCGCTGTGGGGGTGCTGGTCAACAGCAGGCTCAGTGTGAGCCAGCAGTGTGCCCTGGCAGCCAAGAGGGCAAACCGCATCTTGGGGTGCATCGAACACAGCATGACCAGCTAGTCAGAAGAGGGGATTGTCCCGCTGTATTCAGCGTTGGTGCAGCCTCACCTTGAGTGCTGTGTGCGCTTCTGGGCCCCACCATTTAAGAAGTATGTGAAGGTCCTCGAGTGCGTACAGAGAAGGGCAACAAAGCTGGTGAATGGGCTGGAAGGCATGTCCTGTGAGGAGTGGCTGAGGACTTTGGGCTTGTCTAGCCTGGAGGAAAGGAGGCTGAGGGGAGGCCTCATGGCACTCTAGAGCTTCCTGAGGAGGGGAAGCAGAGAGGGAGGTGCTGATCTCTTCTCCCTGGTATCCAGCGATAGGACGTGTGGGAACGGTTCAAAGCTGCTCTAGGGGAGGTTTAGACTGGGCATTAGGAACCCTTTCTTTACCGAGAGGGTAGCTGAACACTGAAGCAGTCTTTGTAGAAGGGTGGTCAATGCCCCAAGCCTGTCAGTGTTCAAGAGGCATTTGGACAATGCCCTTAGTAACATGCTTTAGCTTTTATTCAGCCCTGAAGTGGTCACGCAGTTGGTCTAGGTGACTGTTGTAGGTCCCTTCCAACTGAAATATTCTATTCTATTCTATTCTATTCTATTCTATTCTATTCTATTCTATTCTATTCTACTCTCCTCCAACCCAGAAATTGTAGTGTTTCAAACCAGAGAACAACATAAAATATTAGTAATATAGAACTGATGCTACATTTTTAGGTGATGGGCAGACTAAATTATCTTACCTTCACTAATTTCTACTTAGTAATTTCCACAATATTTTCCACAATTTTCTATTGCATCCAGCAAAGCCAAACTCCTCATGAGCTTTCCATGAGAGTGCCAACACCACCTTCTACCTGGACATTACGTGAAGAAGACCAAAGTTCATGTTAAATAATTGGGAGTTAAGGAAACTCCATCTCTGAACACTGTCACGAGGGTGCATCCTCTTTCTCTCTGTCACATAACACGAGGGAGCCTTTCTGCTTGGACCGTTGCTTTGGCTGGAGGAAACATGCCCTTCTCGCCCTCACGGCAGTGGCACCAGGACACCTGCAGAAAGAGGGTGGGAGCGGCTGAGGATGGCAGCGGTACGGGCACGGAGCATCCCAGGACACATCCACACATACTCGTGACCAAACGCAACTTGGCAAAGCTGCTGGAAAGCAGCATGGCAGAAAAGGCCCTGGGGGTCCTGGTGGACACCAAGCGCACCAGGAGCCAGCAAGGTGCCCGTGCCCAAAAGTGGTGGTGAGTGGCACCGTCGGCTGCACTGGGCGAAGCATTGCCAGCAACCAGCAGGAGGCGACCCTTCTGTCTGCTCAGCGCTGGTGAGGCCATGCCTGCAGTGCTGTGCCCAGCTCTGGGCTCCCCACTATGAGAGAGACATGGGCAGAGTGGGGAGAGACCCCAATGTCCCTCCCCTGTCACCGCCTCCCAGTGCGACTGGTGAGTCCAGAATGTCACGACTTGATGCTGGTCCGGCAACAGCCCCAGTGCCTGGAGGTTCTGCGTGACAGCCGTGACAGCATAGAGCAGCACTGGGAGAGCCAAGCTCTTCCCAGCAGCACTGCCTGGCACAGGGACCCCCTTGGCAGCCTTGAGGACGATGAGAGGGCTGCCCTGGCCCTTTGCACGGCAAGGGACCTTGGCCACTGCAGAGGCACCTGGGCCGTCCAGCTCTGGTGGCAGTGGGGCTCTCTTTGGCCAGCCCCTGGCAGCTCTCTGCAGCCAGGGCAGCATGCTGCCTCAGCCCATACAGNCCAGGACACATCCACACATACTCGTGACCAAACGCAACTTGGCAAAGCTGCTGGAAAGCAGCATGGCAGAAAAGGCCCTGGGGGTCCTGGTGGACACCAAGCGCACCAGGAGCCAGCAAGGTGCCCGTGCCCAAAAGTGGTGGTGAGTGGCACCGTCGGCTGCACTGGGCGAAGCATTGCCAGCAACCAGCAGGAGGCGACCCTTCTGTCTGCTCAGCGCTGGTGAGGCCATGCCTGCAGTGCTGTGCCCAGCTCTGGGCTCCCCACTATGAGAGAGACATGGGCAGAGTGGGGAGAGACCCCAATGTCCCTCCCCTGTCACCGCCTCCCAGTGCGACTGGTGAGTCCAGAATGTCACGACTTGATGCTGGTCCGGCAACAGCCCCAGTGCCTGGAGGTTCTGCGTGACAGCCGTGACAGCATAGAGCAGCACTGGGAGAGCCAAGCTCTTCCCAGCAGCACTGCCTGGCACAGGGACCCCCTTGGCAGCCTTGAGGACGATGAGAGGGCTGCCCTGGCCCTTTGCACGGCAAGGGACCTTGGCCACTGCAGAGGCACCTGGGCCGTCCAGCTCTGGTGGCAGTGGGGCTCTCTTTGGCCAGCCCCTGGCAGCTCTCTGCAGCCAGGGCAGCATGCTGCCTCAGCCCATACAGATAAGCGAGCCTGGCCAGGCAGCCCCCATCCTGCTGGACGAGAGGAGGTGTCCCTAGCACAGGAACCCCTAGTGGCGCCCAGGGAAAAAGCTGCCTCTTCCCCACGTTCCCCACGTTCCCCACGTTCCCCGCTTCCAGCCACTCCTCTGTCCTGCCCCAGTCAGAGTGGCAGAGCCATGCACTCTTGCCCCTGCCCCTGGGGGATGTTCACGTGCCACAGCGCCTGTCGCATGCCCAAGAACTGTCCTTCCCTGTCCCCTGCAGGACCTGCTGGCTCCCCTGCATAAACAAGGGCCATCCACAGAGGGGATCTTCGGACTGGCAGCTGGCGAGCGTGCCTCCTGGTTGCTCCAGGAGGCCCTTGACAGTGGAGTGGAGGTCCACCTCGAGAGCCAGTCTGTGCACCTGCTGGCCACCATTGTGAAGGTGAACCTGCTGACTTGGAGCCCAGCAGCTCCCGGCTCTGTCAGTGCTCATGGGCACTGATGGGCGAGAGCAGGAGCCAAAACCCAGTTGCCTGCTCATCAGCTGGAGCGCTGGGGCTGTGCTCCTGGCAGCAGTGGTCAAAGCCTCACCCGCAGCCCTTGGCATTGCAGGACTTCCTCCATAAGATCCCCTCCAAGCTCCTCGACGTGGAGCTCTACGAGGTGTAGATGAGGGCCCTGCAGAACACCAGCAGGGGGGAGAGGCTGGCAGGACTGAAAGAGTAAGTGTGGCGAGCAGCCTGCCTGCTCCGCAGGGACCAGCAGAGGCCAGGACTTGCCTGCAAAGGGACAGTCTCCTTGAAAAAGCCACGCTTTCTGCGAGTCACCTCTTGCTGCTGGGGAGCCTTCCCTTGCGTGGGCTTTGGTGAGATGGGCCTGGGAGACCTGTGGCAACAACGTCTCCTTTATTAACGTTGTGTTCCTGTTCCCTCAGGGTGGCCAGCAAGTTGCCCAAGGCCAACCTCCTGCTCCTCAAGAGCTTACTGTCCCTGCTGCAAAACATCAGCAGAAACGCCACCACCAGCAGGATGACTGCCAGCAACCTGGCCAGCTGCATAGGGCCGAACCTGCTCAGCCCACCTGAGGAGGACACGCTCCCCCTGGATGCCCTGCTGCAGGCCATGAGGGAGGTACGCTGTGTTCACCAGACAGCTACAGCCTTCCAGGCCCACCTGAGCTTTGCTGTTCAGACGCACCTGGCTGCCTCCTCTCTTCAGCAAACAATCATAGGGGCACTGCGGGGAAGAGCAGCCCCACAGCTGCAGCTTTCTGCGCAGAAGTAGGGTCATTAGTGGGAAAGGCTGCTTGACCTACTTTTGCCAGCAGGCTGGAAACCAAGGGTTTGCTGTCTGCAGGTCATGTTGCTGCTGGAGCTCCTCATTGAGCACCATGGGGACCTCTTTAGGGAGGAGGTGGATGGGCTTGCCGGTGCATCGGCTGAGGAGTTGCCAGGACCAGGAGTGGAAGCAGCAACAGCAGAGGTGTGTGACATCCACAGACAGCATGGCAACAAAAGCGTCCCCCCTCAGAAGGTGGGACTGCTACCCCAAGGCATCCACCAGCCTTTGGCTCTGCAAAAGTGCAGAGCAAGGCTGATGCAGTTTGGCCATCACATTGTGTGAGGTGATCCGGCCAGAAATGGCTCAGCTGAGCAAACCCACTCAAGGGATCTGCCTGTCAGAGCTAAGGTAGCATTTGGGCAGGTAGGTCCTTGCCACCTGTTCACTTCCACATGTCCATTGCAGGTGCCCCCAGTCTCTCCAGAAAGCGAACACCTGAAGAGCTCGTCTGAGGAGAGGAGTAAAATGAGCTGGCTTTGGTTAAGGGCAGAATTGGTTCAAGTTTCTCATGGCTTTACCTGTCTAACAATGCTATTGAACGGAGAGGTTGCCAGGCTCTTCACAAAAAAACAGAAAGTGAAAACCATCCTGGGATGAGACAAGCAATGGGCAACCAGGCAGGAAGAGGAGAAAGCGGGAAACAGAGCTCACAGGGATGGGCAATTGAGGAAATTCAAGCAGGTGAGAGGAACAAGTGGCCCAGGTGTGTAGCAGACCCTGCTGTCCATCTTTCAAAGCTCTGAATGCTGATCTGAATATAGGAAATATTTCGGAGGTGCACAGAGATGTCCCCAGTCAGGAGGCGTGCACCGCCCTCAGACCCGTCGCACCCCTCGCAGGAGGCCTTGCTGGCTCACTCGTCATCTCTGTAAGCAAATGCCCACCAGCTGGCACATCTCCCCGTGTGGGGAGCTGGCACGTGAACTGCAGAACATATGGAGTGTGTTACGCATGGTGGCCTATATCGTTTGAGAGGGACACAAGGGATGTGCTGGACACCATGTTCCATACTATAAAATCCTCCAGGTTAAGTCAAAAGCATGTTAGGACATAGCATGGCTAAAAATGTACCTATCTCGGATTGCTACAATGATGGTATATAAAGCCTGTGAGAAATGCAGGGCTATGCAGCCCTTGAACTGCATCAAAATCTGAAGTGCTTCAGCAATTTCAAAGTAGCGATCCATGGGGTGAAGGACCATTTCCATGTTCAGAGCTGAATCTGATGAATAATACAAAAAAGAGCTGATCCTAATTTGCCTTCAGACACACTGGAACTGTGTACCCAGGTGATACCCACTCATGGTTAAAACTGGCATTTTGCATGGTAGTTCACATCTCCTGCTAAGTCCATGACCTGGCATTCCAAAAATCCTGTATTACTATGTCTTTTAGAAACAATTTTTTGGATAAACCTTATACTTTTTGGATATGCTTTATAGTATAATCTGCAAATGTAGCATCTTAGCTCCCTTTCGTCCCCTTAAGTCACTATAGATACAATGACAGGAGCTCTGGTTCAGCGGTTTTGTCATTTAGAAAATAGCCATTTCACATTCTTTGAGCACACACTTCTAGTAATTTCATTTTATTTCACAAAGATAGTCTTAGAGTGACTTTTCAGCTATATTAATAAAAAATCAGGAAGAATGACGAAAAGTCATATCCCCATACCTTGCCATCTGCATCCTGCAGTGTGCAAAATGGAAAAGTAAGTATACAGAGAGAGTCTATGGGCTGGAAAAGAAATGACAGAAAGATAATTATGAATGCAAAAGAAGAATGGTAGCTTGTCACACAACTTACTTGACACTTCTGAGTGGGTGTCAAGAAGGTGGATAATGCGAGCAGAGCTACATTGCGGTTTTGGTCCAGGAACAAAGCACTGCACCTTTAAAAAATTCAAATAAACTCCTCAGAAGTACTGGCCTGCTACTCAAATAGAGCTACATATCTTATACACCTGTTAAGGTCAGGAAGTAAAGAGAAAATAATTTCTGAAAGAAAATACAGACAGGCAGTGGACAGGACCATTGAATCACTCCACTGCATTTTTATTTACAACTAGTCATTCTCGGCAGACAGATGCTGAACCGACTCGCTCTGTATGCCACGGGAGCACCCACTGCCGTTCTTTGGGCCGTGCACGTCCTTGTATGCAGCACACAGCAGAATACTGTTTAAAGTTGTTGGTGTAATGGGATAAAGGACAGTAGATTTGCTACCCTGGATTTCAGAGGAGCAAGCATTAAAGCTACTCAGGAAGCTAGTTCTCAGTGTCCCCTGGGAATCCACTTTTTAGGACCTGAGCAGCGTGTGACTGCAACAGTAATGTTTACGTTATCCGACCCAGGGATGTCTTTATGTTCCTCAGGGTGAATGCACAGCCAGCTGTGAGACACAGGCACGTGTTGGCATCCGTATCTACTCACAGGCTCTCATTTCTGAGAGGAGGAAAGAGATACTCAGGCTAGACAGAAAACAGAGAGCCACAGCTGCCTCCACGCTGTTCCATCAGAGGTTCAGGCCCCCACAGCAGGATGACAGCCGGTCAGCCTACACATAGACACAGAGACTTAAGCCTTACCCTAACCAGAAAGGCTTTTCAAATGGAGGCATTTCCTCTTGTCATTTAACCCTCAAGTCCCTTGGTTTTGCCACTATGATTTAGCGCCTTCCTGCTGCATACACTGATCTCTGGGCAATGCAGAACATCTAGATTGTTACTTCCACCCGGTCTTTTCCCTCAAATTTCCATGAGAAAATGGGATGGTGAATTTTGAAGTGATGTGTTGGGTCTGTGTGGTGGGGCTTTGGCAGCAGGGGAAGGGGCTACATGGGAAAGTAGCCCCTGTCAGAAGCTGCTTGAAGCTCCTCCAGCTCCAAGTCAGCCCTGCCTCAGGCTGAGGCCAGGCCATTTAGAGACAACAGATGCGCCTCTGCGATAATGATAATGTATTTAAGGAGGGGACAAAGGAGCTGTCCTTGAGACCTGCAGCAGAGGGAGGAGAGGGGTGGGAGAGAAACACCTCTGTGTGGAGCAGCCCATGAAGGACCATGGTGGAGCAGAGATGGACCTGCAGCCCGTGGAGGACCCCATGTTGGGGGAGGAGGTGCCTGCTCCCAAAGCAGACCGCGACTGTGTGGGCAGCCCGTGCTGGGTTGGTGCATTCCTGAGGGACTGCACCGCGTGGGAAGGGCTCCTGTCAGAGGGGCTTGTGAGGGACCATCTGCCGTGGGAGGGACCCTGTGCTGGAGCAGGGGAAGCGTGTGAGGAGACCTTCCCCACCTGAGGGGGAAGGAGCAGCAGAGACAATCTTTGGTGAACTGACTGCACCCCCCATTCCCTGTCCCCCTGCGCCACTGACGGGGAAGGAGGGAGAGACATTGGGAGTGAGGGGACTGGAGCCGGTGAAGGAGGGAGGGGTGAGGGAAGAGTGTTTATTTGTGTTTTAAGATCTGGCTTTTCATGTCTCCTTATCCTACTCTGCTTTGACTGATAACTGATTAAATTGAATATTTTTTCCCCAAGTTGAGTCCGGTGCTGCCCGTGACCATAACTGGTGAGTGAACCCTCCCTGTCATCGTCTTGACCTACAGGGTTTCCGTACGTTTTCTCCTCATCCCCCTGGGGCTGGGGGGGGTGTGGGCAGTGAGCAAGCGGCCCTGTGGCTCTTTGCTGCTGGCTGGGCTCAAACCACCCCCTGATCCCGAGCAATGCAAGAGCCATTGCCGTGCACGGTGCAAGAGGAGAAAACTGTCGAGCAATCACAGCTCCGGCTTGAAAAACCGCACTGCTTTGTAGTCTCATTTTATTTTAAATGGACACAGTGGACTTGCAATTAAATGCAAATTAACTAGCTGATTTAATAACTCTGTGTAAGCAAGTGCTCCAAAAGGCAAAAGGTTTGTATACTCTTCACCTTAACGTTATCTGCTGACACTGAAGATGTGAGAACAGATGCTGACACGTTATCCACAATGGAGAGTATTTCTGTATCTCGTTGTGTGTTTTGACCATTAGTTCTGCCCTGCAGGTGTTAAAAACTAAGCTAATTTTGGAATGGTTTGTAACCTGTGAAAGCTGTAACAGCCTAACCTTACATCTCAAATTAGCCTATGCTGGTTGGTATGTACACATGCTATAAATTAGACATAGTGTTTTATAAACTTTAAGGATACTGTAAAACTGTAACATAAAGTACAAGTACTGTAAGTGATACTAGTTTATTAAACGCCTAGACACTATAGATCACTGTTTTAATTTTAAAGCGTCCAGAGATCCCAAATGACTATGGGCTCTGAACATACACATTTTGTGTGACAGTTCACGCTATTAAGGGTGTAAAATGCAAACAAATTAAAGGTAGGAAAAAAAGGAGCAGAAGGCAGCAAAACCAGATTTGCCAAAGCCGTAGACCCACTCATTAGAATATCTTCAATGTGCTGAAGCTTTCTAAGTCCTTGAAGACTTGCCTGGTTAAAAAAGAGCAGACAAATGAAATAGTCATGCACTGATAATGCATCTTTCATCCTGGACTTAGCTAGCCACTCCAGCACACACTCAGTTCAAATACATTTTTAAGCCCAGCTGAAGTCGGTAAACATAAGCTCTTCCTATCCTGCAAGTGAACATGTTCCGGACCCTCTGAGAAGGATGGCTGACCAGTGCTCTGCATAAACTCCTACACCCATGGCACTCTCATGGCATCTTTAGGTTTCACGAGATTATGCAAAAATGCCCTCGGTTTTGTGTCTCACTCCAAGGACTGCCAGCTTACGCCCCTCTCATGGTACAGAAAGGGTCTGCTGCTGCTCCTCCTCCTCACTAAGTGTTGAATGCATTCAATGCATACAATAACCATTCTGGTTTGGTTAAAGAAAGTGCAAGGATATCTAGTCTGCAGATGTAGAAACACCAGGGCTTGCATTGGCACCATGTCTTTTACAGGACATCAGACCCAAAGAACATCAGTGTGTGTAGTACTCATCAAGTACATCACAAGATTGGAGTTCAGAAGCTATGTATTTGTTTCACTTTAGACAGACTTTAGACACCTAAATAAACCTTTTTAAAAGAATATCTTTAGTACTTCAGTAATCAAAGACACTTCTCTTCATAATGAAATAGTTAACTAAAGCTGCAGTAATGTAGGCATCCACAATACTACTCTTTTGCATACCATGCTTAACTCCTAAGTTGCCTTTGACCTAAAGGCACGTGACATTAACAACAATTATGATCCAATATACTTAGCTTTACGTCTATAGGGTCAACAAGAGACCCGTGGGACCGTAACAAGGAAAATGTGGGCCTCTTGCTGAGGGCTGTGGATGATTTAGGTGGCTGAAGACACAGATAACCTCATGAGGCCCTTTGTACTTAGAGGCAGGGTTCAAGGAGGAGAAGAGCAATTCACCGTGGTTGAGGATTGAGAGAGACTCATACCAAGCAAGTCCATGTGACCTACAGGGCTGCAGTCAGGGAGTGCTGAGAGAGCTGGCTGATGACCTTGCAAGGCTGCTTTCTATCATCTTTAAAAATTCAAGGAGATCAAAGAAGATCCATGATGACTGGAGGGAAGAAAATGTTGCATCCATCTTCAGAAAAGTCTCAAAGGAAGATCTGGGCAACTATAGGCCAGGCAGCCTCACTTCAGTCCCTGGGAAAATCATGGAATGAGTCCTCTGGGAGTGTACTTCTGGGCACACAACAGCAAAGAAGGCGTTTGGAACAGTCACCATGGATTTACCACTAGAGAGTCATGCCTGATCCACCTGACTACCTTCTGTGATAAGGTGGCTGGACTTAGGAATGAGGGAAGAGCACAGGATGGCACTTACTTTGACTTCAAGGGAGGCTTTGATGCAGTCTCCCATAACGTTCTTGTATCTATGTTAGGACACTAAGATCCAGATGGGTGAACAGTCTGATGAATAAAGAACTGGTTGGATGACAGGACTCAGAGGGCAGTTCTACTTGGAGGCTGGCATCAATGGAGACCTATGCTGTGACCTGTCCTGTTTAACATCTTTATCAGTGACCTGGAGGAGGTGATGCAGTGCACTCCCAGAAAGTTGGCAGATGATATCAAATAGCGGGGAACAGTAGATAAGCTGGATGTCAGGGCTGCCATCTAGGGGGACCTAGACAGGTTGGAAAAAATGGGCTGACAGACAAACTTCATTAAACTCAACAAGAACGATGCAAAATCCTGCCTCTGGGAAGGAAGACACCCCCCCACACACCACCCCCCCACACTCCCCAAGCAGTGATACAGGCTGGGGGCTGATAGCCTGGGGAGCAGCAGTTGTAGGGAGAAGGCCCTGGGGGACAGCAAGCTGTGCATCCTGGCACCAAAGACAGCTAGCAGCACCCAGAGCAGTGTTAAGAGGAGCCCAGTAGGTCAGGGAGAGTGATTATCCCCTGCTTTACTTAGCACCTTTTAGACCACATCTAAATGACAAGATGACAGGGAGGTGATTAGAGACACCAAAGATGGCTTCACCAAGGGCAAATCGTGCCTTGCTAATCTGGTGGCCTTCCACTATGGAATGACTTCATTGGTCGATAAGGGAGGACCAACTGATGTCATCTACCTGGACTTCTGTAAGGCCTTTGACACAGCCCCACACATCATCCTTGTCGCTAAACTGGAGAGATATGAATTTGATGCGTAGACAATGGATAAAAAATGGCTGGATGGCCATATACAAAGTGTTGCGGTCAACAGCTCTATGTCCAAATGGAGATCAGCAACAAGTGGTCCATACTGGGACCAGTACTGTTCAATATGTTTATTAATGACATAGCCAGGGTGATTGAGTGCACCCTCAACAGGTTTGCAGACGACACCAAGCTGAGTGGTGCAGTTGATACGCTTGAGGGAAGAGATGTCAACCAAAAGGTCATTGACAGGCTTAAGGAGTGGAAAAATGTGAATCTCATGAAATTCAACAAGTGCAAGGTCCTGCACCTGGGTTGGGGCAACCCCTGATATCAGTATAGACTGGGTGGTGAATGGATAGAGAGCAGCCCTGTAGAGAAGGACTTGGGGATACTGGTAAATGAAAAATCGAATATTAGCTGGCAGTGTGTGCCCAGAAAGCCAACCATATCCTGGGCTGCATAATATGAAGCGCTTGGCTTGTGAAGAAAAGCTGGGNCAGCTCAATGTCCAAATGGAGATCAGCAACAAGTGGTCCATACTGGGACCAGTACTGTTCAATATGTTTATTAATGACATAGCCAGGGTGATTGAGTGCACCCTCAACAGGTTTGCAGACGACACCAAGCTGAGTGGTGCAGTTGATACGCTTGAGGGAAGAGATGTCAACCAAAAGGTCATTGACAGGCTTAAGGAGTGGAAAAATGTGAATCTCATGAAATTCAACAAGTGCAAGGTCCTGCACCTGGGTTGGGGCAACCCCTGATATCAGTATAGACTGGGTGGTGAATGGATAGAGAGCAGCCCTGTAGAGAAGGACTTGGGGATACTGGTAAATGAAAAATCGAATATTAGCTGGCAGTGTGTGCCCAGAAAGCCAACCATATCCTGGGCTGCATAATATGAAGCGCTTGGCTTGTGAAGAAAAGCTGGGGGACCAGGGCTTGTTCAGCCTGGGGAAGTGACGTCTTCAGGGACACCTAATAGCAGCCCCCAGTGCCTGTGGGGAGGTCAGCAAGGAGACAGCCATACTCTTCCCAGCAGTGCATGGTGGGATGAAGAGATTCAACAGGAACAAACTGAAGCAGACTGTATGTAAGGAAGAATTTTTTCCCCATGAGGACAGTTGGGTGAGGGAGCAAGCTCAGAACGGTTGTGCCGTCTCCATCCTTGGAGGCGGTCAAGACTTGACTGGACACATCCCTGAGCAACCTGGTCTGACCTCAGTGAGCAGGAGGTTGGACTGGAGACTTACTGAGGTCTGAATTATCTTGTGTATTTATGATCTACATCTCTGTTCATCACCTTGGGCTCCCTTTGTGATTAACAACATTTCTAGGATATGATTAATTTGACCTATTTATTATGAGTGTTTATTTTAACTGAGAGGAATGGTGCCATACAACCGCCTGTTTCTTCACTATGAAGATAGCCCAGACAGCTAACTCAGATCTAATTATCAACGTGTTAAGTGTCCAAAATTAGGTCACATGGATCCCATCCTGGGTGTCTGTGCTCCCTGAAGGGCCCAGCTGGATACCAGGGAGGGAAAGGAACAACTTATTTCTGTACAGCATCATAGAAGTTACAACACTTGCCCCAAAAGAAAGATATCTAAAATCTGGATCATATTTCCCAAAGTCCTTTTTTATTATTATCCAAAACCTCATTGATACCAAACTAATAAATATGTAGAGTATAGATTTTTGTATCTCTCTGTTCACTCTCTCTTTTCTTGCTCAATCTCTCTCTGTCCCCTTAGGCCTTGCACAGGGCTGTGCCCTGTGCTCTCTTTTCCAGGGAGTTGTGGCTTCTTCCTGAACAAACCACAGGGCCAGCTCTCCGTGTTCCTCAGGAAATGCTCAAGCTGCTACTAGGCTTGTTCTGACATTGGCAAAATTATAAATATGTCATTTAGGTGCTTCTGCTGGGACTTTGATTCATGGCAAAGGGACGCATTCTGATTTTTAAATGGAACTGTTTAAAAACACCTTTCTTCGTGTAATTTGTGAGTAGGCTACAGAAAAAATATTCATGCTACCACAACATTTTTGCCCTTTAACCAGTAACTCTAACATAGTCTGTTTATACATACATTTTGTAGCTGTATATACAGACATAAAAAACACTGCCATGTTTATTTATGTTACTAATAATGTGCTGACAACGAACAACACATTTAAGTACATTAATAAATTACCATAGGCATAACACTTGATTTTTCCCTTGAATACTCTGTTCAGGTTATATGCATGAAAAAGTTCAGTAGTTTTCAATCCGTTTCAATGTGTGGATCTCCTATACAGGAGAAAAATATCCCTTGCTGTTCTCAGCTGTTTTTATTACAAATAGTCCACAAATCTAATGGTGTATCAATACCACTCTGATTTCTAGACTTCTCAAAACTAAGTCTTTAGCTTAATTATAACCATGGTTTTTCATGCCTTGTTAGTGTTCTGTGCTTTATGACCTTTGGCTTGTTTTTCATGTATATTCATTATACCAGGACACTTTATGTTGCTTTTCTTCTATCACTTTGCATGTTAGTACCCTTTTCCTTTGTGATTCAAGCAACATCTTTGCTCATACTAATTAAAAGCAAGAACGTGATACTGCATTTGAAAGTGTAGTTGTTCCTGACACAATTCTTGCTTCTACATGGTGTATTTTGTCTTCAAACATTAGCACCTCAAGGCACACGTGTGATTGAGCCTTGTGAATCTGTATTTCCTTTTGAAGTTTGTTTGCATTGCTAATTCACAACAGGATGCAAGGTGAAGATTTCTTAGCACAGAAATAAGGACCAATTACCATTCTTTTCTTCTTGGCACCTCATCCATAGACATGTACATTTTTCCCCATCATTTTTGAAAACTGTAGACTGTGTACATATTGACAGATTAATTTTGTCCTAGACTATGACAGAAAGCTCTATCTTAAAGACTGATTTGCATCTATTTTGCTAACCTGTTATAAGGAAAATATCTCCTAAATAACAAAATTGGTAAAAAAATCATGTCCATGGAAATAACATGTTTGTTGGTATATACAATATGGAGTAAATGAAAAATATTGGAGGAAAAGATGTGCTTCCTGTGGCTTCATAGAAATCAAGTGGGTGCTAACCTCCAAGAATAACAGTAGTCCCCCTACACATCTCAGATTTAGCTAGTTTGAGTACTTGCATTGCTTTAAAAACTAATTACATACACAGTCCTACTGCCAATGGGAACTGAGAACCCTCAGCACCTTTCAAAATGTGTTCAGCTCTCCTTAGGGTTAGGATGCTACTTGGGCTCACAGGTGTATGTCCCTACAATAAGAGTGCATTTTATCCTGGATTAGGTTGCAAGGGATAGGAGTTGTTTGCTTGGACACATTCTTTTTATGGTTAAGAAAATGAACAGATAAAGCTAGGAAAGAACCGTTTTAAAACACAAGTATAAACATAAGCCCCACTTCAAGTCTTTAACAACTGAATAGAAAAAATTATGTCTCAGATACCCATCCAAATAATGTTGCTTTCCTTTTTCACTTTGTGTAAATGCTGTCCTTGAAAACTCGAATTATCCTATTTTTGGTCTTCAGTATTGAAAAAACTTATATATGTTCTTACATTTCAGACATCTCAATAGAAATGGCATAACAAGTACTGTTCCCATGTAGATTTTACACTTGGGAAAACATATGCAAGGTAAGTCTTGATGAATAGCTACCTGAAAGAATATTTGAGGTTTATTTTACAAATTTTCCCCCCTACCTGCTTCATTCAACACCCACGCTTTATTATATGGCAGAAGATCTTCTTCTATATTATGCCATAGATGCGTTGCAGAAAGCAAAGACTGTTCGAAATTATCTCTGTTATTATTGTCACTTGGCAACATTAATGCTACCACTGTTGCAAGGTCTTCATTGGAACACGTGCCGTACACAGGAGTCTTTCTGTACTAACATGCTTTAGTTATTTCCCTGAAGACCGCTGCAGAAGAGTCACATGTTCTGTTGACTGTTGAACTGAACTGCTTAAAAACACCTTTCTTCATGTAATTTGTAAGTAGGCCACAGAAATAATATTCATGTTACCACAGCATTTTGCCCCTTTAACCAGTAACTCTGACATAATCTGTTTATACATACATTTTGTAGCTGTATATGTAGACATACTCACTTTTGGTTTTTTGATGTTGCCCAAATTAAAAAAAAATTAAGAAAATGAATATTGCAAGTATACGAGGATGTGTAACCATTCTATGCACCTATTTGTAATGCCTCTCTACTTTGTCAGGTGTTACTCCTTTTGCAATTATGAGAATCAAGATTTCAGTAGTTCTTACATAAATGAAATATCCTCATGACTCTGACTGACCATGGTATTGTCTATAAGGAAGTTTTTGGTATAAACATTAAACATTTGTATGCTTTGGGAAAAATAATTTCTGGTTCAGTTCTGCTTACTTCACTGGCATAAGAAAAGGATGGATTTTACTCTGTGTGTCATCTCAGGGGAAAACAACAACAACAACAAAAAAGACAAAAAGCTTCTCTGAAGAACAGAATAAAATATACTAAATATTTTCCAGCTCTTTCTTCTACCTGTCTTTGCACAGCTGATGTGTTGAGGCAACTCAACTGGAGATGAAAGTAGAACAGGCAGCCACACTAATAATTGTACTAGATGTTTAAAAGCTTCTCCTCAAAGTTCTGCTTAGATTTTGTTTTTTTTTTTCTGAGGGACCCTAAGGCTTGCTGCACTCTCAGTAGGGAGCACTGTCTTTTTACTTGCTTATGGAGGAAACTGATGCCTTAATCTTAGCTTTTGTTGCCATTTAGCTGCTCTCTTTTACAGTATTTTACAACTGAAAACTATAGTTTCAAGATCTTGTGTAGATAATTCCCTCCTTAAATTGATACCACAAGAAGGGGACAGCTCTGACAAAATACACTTTTTAAAAATATAGCATGTCGGGAGGAATAGAAGCTCCTTTTATGAATTTTTGTGGTCTTCATCCAAGTGGATGGTAAGGAAACTTTTAAAATAAATTTTAAATTGAGATAATTGACCTCAGTTTGAGTCATCTTTCAGATTATAATTGTCAGTTATGGGAGAATTAGACATGTCCTGATTGCCACATTCTGTGGCATACTGTACCATGGTACACTTAAATATAGGCAGACTTTTCCCCAGACTTCCTAAATACTAAAAAGAAGCAATCTCAAAACAATCTGAGGTCTGAAAGAGTATTGTTTTCTTAAAACATGTGATTAGACTCTGACCCAACTCTTTAATGTCAATTAAATCTAGGAATTTTCCTGTCCCTAAGATTCTCTTCATATAATCCTGACGGCAGGTCTCTTTTGACTAGTCCTTCTATCCTCACATGACAAAGCCCCCATCGGTACATCTCATGCCACCCACTCGTGCTGTTAATTTCCTGGAGATAATTGAGGAACTAAGCATACATTTCTGCTTACCAGTGAAACTGAGCAATTCACAAAGGTAACTTTGTAAGAGTTGTCTTTGGAAAGTTCGTGACGTTTTGTCTTTCGAATCAATTAACTATATGTTTATTTTTGCTAGAATGCTTAAACGGGCATGACGAGATGCAAATACTTGGCTGACTAATCTTTCTTTCTTTTTATATAGCTTCAGTCTTACCATGGACATCTTTAATTTTTAACTTTTAAACCAGCAATGTGATCTATTTTTCCTTTATTGATTTACTACGTTGTAAAAGGCTTGAAGTTTCAACTGCTGTGTGACAGAGGTCAGAAAAAATCATAAACCTATGCATAGTAAGGTGGGGAGTAACTCCCAGGAACTATGTGTACCAGTGTTTTTCACCATTCTTCTTACTTATTTCCACCAGAAGCAATCACACTGACATCAGTGGACTACTCAGAGTAAAATATTGTTTAATGCAAACCAGACAGTCACACTCTGGCTGCCTCAAATAGCACAGTACAAGGAACAGGACTGAATCTCCAAAGTACTGCACCAGTCCACACCTAACTTTCACAGGTTAATGTGTAACCCCGTATCTAAGCAAGTGAGGTGGTGAAGAGCTGGAAAGAACATCCTAGTCCAGTGGGAAAGATATAATGGAAGGTCTTTTCTCACTGATATTAGTATAGAAACAAAGTGGCTTAGGCTAATCTTTCCCAAACAGGAACAGTAAAAGAGTAAAAGAAAAAAACCCAAGAGGCCTTGTTTTTAGAAATCCTGAGCACCGAGGAGTGCTTACTAGCCACGCCTGTGCTAGCAACTTAAAAAGACTGGGGAGAATCCTCAGGCACTGTAATTTAATGCTTTATATCATTAAACCGCAAGTACAATCCCTTGCAGAAGTCTGAGCTTTGCCCAGTTTTGTAACAGTTCCCAGGCATGGTTTGGGTAACAGCGTGAGTAAGGGACCGTTCCCAACAGGCAATTTAGGTCAGGCCACCCTGTCCTGGAGCGCCTAGCCACATAGGCATGGAGGTGGGGGCTGCTCCATGCCAACTGCCTTTAGTGCCAGAGAACACTTCTTGGTACATTTGATTTCTTAATATAGACCAGGCAGCTGATGTGAAAATTTCTAGATGCCTGACAATTCAGGAAGTCTGACTGCTCAAGTTGAATGTATGGATTTCGGGCCTAATTATAGACCTATTTTTAAAAAGACGTTGGCCTGAATAACTAAACAAGTACAGGGCAAAGAGTTCTTCCGTAATCCCGGAGGAAACCGGACAGCTAGAAGACTTGCCAGCTGCCAGCTGGATACGCTCCCTCTGAGCACTGTATTGGCTTTCCCCTCCTCTGGCTGCTCAGTAAGAGCCCAGAAACGCTCCTTCCACTGCCCGTTTGTACATAGTTAATGCACATGGAAAGACTTAGGTTATCACCAGCAAACAGTTGTGACAAAAATAGCAACACGAATGACTTGACTTGTTTTTCTTGTGTTCCTTTACCCTCTTTGTTACAGCACTGCATTTTCAAGTACATTATGTCCGAAAAGTAGTTGATGAACTAACAATTTTCAGGCTTCAAACATGTAAAATAAATCCTCATGTTAGATGTTCAAAGATGGATAAACAACCACTGTTCAGGTTTCACTCCTTGCAGTGCACAACTTGTTTTGGCTTTAATGAACTATGAAAACATCAAGGGGGCAGCTTGCACCTACGTACTTTGTTGTTCACAAATCCTCAGATTGCTTTAATAAGAAAACGGTTGCATCAGTATTGTACAGCATTGCATTACACACTTCTATTTAATTTTTTGGTTGGTATGACTGTCTCGGCTGTTTAGTTCTGTTAAAGAACACAGGTTCTTCGGCAGTCACTACAGGGTGATGTTAAAAACCCACAGAGGAAAAATGCGCAGGGAAAGTGAAAGAATCAACCTGTTTCCTAGGGAAATGACACTTGAGCGAGTCCTTCCTTTTGAACCTATTTACTATTTCAAGGTACTCTGGAAGGGTATGGAAAATTCCAATGACAATTCAATCTCTATAAATGTAATCTAAAAAAAAAAAAATCACTAACCAAAACATAAATTGGTACTTTATAATATATTGAATTGTCTGTCTTACTTGAATGTTCCATCCATAGAAAAGAAAACTTTTAAGAATCTTTTATATGAGACAGTCTTTAGCAATTAATTTTTGGAGCTAATATTGTCTGAAGAATATTTATAAGCATTCTGTCTGTGCACCCAGGCCTTAATTTACTCTGTCCCCAAATATTTCTCAGTTAATGCCTGTAGGTATTTAAATTGCTTTCACTGACGGTTATCTATGTTTACAGGTTGGTGGCTAATATAGTTTGCCAGCTTATAACAGTAACCTTGGTTTTCTTTTTGTTGATCTTAAATTCCTTATTCTTAATCCAGTTTCACACCTTATGTATATCCTATCATAATCAAATTATTAGCATATCTAAAGAGACAGTAGAACTCTTCTGTAGTTGTGATATTCTGAAAATTTTACCTTCTATTAAACCTTTTTTTCAGTAGTCAATTTAAAGAGAACAGAGTATATCCCAGAGTACTCATGAACTGTTACAAAACTAGCGATTTCCCTCCCTATCTGTATAGTACATTTTTCAGTTCCAAGTATCTAATTTTATCATTCAAATGTTTTATTTGAGATTCCAAAGTTTTCATCAAAACCCAAGACTAGTTTACAGAATGTCATTATGTTCATCATATTTTTATTTTAGATTTGATAAAATCAATGTATTTAGTAGTATTTTCCATGCTTTTCTTGAGTAGCTGACAAATGTAAAATACTTGATCCCTCTGGGGTACCTTTATTCTAAATCCCATATTGATGTTCCCTTCTCATTTCCTTTGATTTTGGGATAATGTAATAAAGATGGAATTAATGGTAGAGATGCTATGATAATCTTTCGATTTAATCTCGTCATGCTGTCTCATAATTTGCTATGTGTTAATGTTCATCTGTTCCACTGAGGTATTTCCAGACTACTAAGCCTAGCTTGTCAGGTCTTTTTGTTATCATACATGTTTAATAATTATTCAAGGGATTTACCAGTATCTGTTATCCTGCAGTTCCCAAGCAATCTAATACCCTCCTCAGTTTCATTGCAAAAATTATTTTTCCCATATTTACTTCCAGAAGAAGTTGTTTGCTTTTAAGATAATCAAGAAGTATACACAAATCTTCCCTCAATTGTTCTATAACTATATTCTTTGCAATGAAAAGATGCCCATATTTGTTCTTCAACAGAACTTCTTCTCCAGTCCATTATCTGCCCATATTCCTTTTGCCCTACTCCAGCTCCTTCAGAGAGTTACATATGCAGTGCTTTCACCACCAGCTCTTCACTGGCTCTTTCAATACAAGACCTAGGGGGTCTGAAGAAGAGAAGACCCAAGAGAAGGATAACAGCAGTTTACACAAGTGGCGTGGACAGTGTGAATACAGATCAATTGCTCATTGCCTTTTTGAGAGAAATAAATAAGGGCTATCAAATAGATGTGGTAGGTGACAGTCAAAAAAACAGAAATGGAAAATACTTCTTCACACAGTGTAGAACTCTTGGCCATGTGGCACTGGAATATTAAAATGTCACAAGAGTTCAAAAAGCAATGAAAAAGATTATTGAAGAAAAGCCTACAGGGAACTGTTAGATACAAAAATAGTGCATACGGTCTGTAAGCCACATGTTGCTAGGAGCTGGGCAAATATTCTGGAGCTGTGTCACTACACGCTTGTGTCGTCCTTACCCTCTTCTCTGCACATCTACTACTGGCAGCTTTTGGGATCAGGATCCTGAGGGAGTGGGACATTTTATAGGATCTAGAGACCAAGGCTGTCCCTGGCCTCTCTTCTGCCTTACCTCATGTTCTAGAGATTTTCCAAAGACATATATGATCTTTGAGGCACATCGATTCTCAGTTGTTCTTTTCCAGTCTTTATCAAAACCCTGTTCATATCATTCCTGTTGCCATACTATCTGATAGCCTTCTTGCTTGCATCAAGACCAGTCATAATGTTCACATGGTTTTAAAATCCATTGGCCTGTTTTATTAATTTTATCTGATAACCCTATCTTTATTTTGATTCCTCAAAAATACTGTATTTTATGAGCAACTCAGCTATTTTTTTCCATTCTTCATTGTGCCAAGGGCGTTTTTTTTCACTGCCTTTCTGTGCTTTACAGCGTCACATTCAACTTCCCTTATTAGTATTCTGACACACAAAAGTTAAATGGCCACCAGCTGGCATCATAATTTTTCAAAGCATCTTCTGAACTTATGAGTTTGCATATACAAAGCATATCTACAAATATCTATACATTCTACATATCTAATATAGAAGTCAATATGAGTAACACAAGCTTAAGTTGTTCCTTAAATATGAAATTTTATTTAAATATGAAATGGTTGAGAGGTAGAGGCTGCTAGACTAGTGTAATTGCTGTCCATAGCATTTACTTTTCATTAATACTTGACTGGAACGCAGTCAGATTCCAGGAAGGAATATTATAGGACCAAATTTTATTATCCAACAAATCCCAGGAAAAAAGATATTTTGCAGTGGAGCGAGATAATGGCTAGGCAAGATAATCTGACAGCTCAGGTCCTGGACATTCTCAGTATTCGTGATCTCTTGCTATTTCTCCTCTAGAGTTTAACATTTATTTGATTTATAAAATATGTGTGGAAGTATTGTTGTGATCTTCATGACAGTTAAGAATAGAAATGAGGTGAGACCTGTGGGAGAGAGATTTTCACTTACTAGATAAATGCTAGAACTGGGAAAAAGGCAAGCGCTGAGGCACAGAAGGCTTTTTTCAGGACATTATCTCTCCCTACATACTTCTCCTTTATGTAACATCTGCATAATTTAAAATGATTCATTATTTGCCTGGGCAGTTTTTGCAATAGCAGATTACTAATGGCAATAGTTATGGTTCTGTAGGGTATTTTGCTCATCTGCTGGGCATTTGTTGTTAGCTTGTTGCAGTTTCATTTACTAATCATTTGTTTCTGTGACAATTTAAGCCACTCTGTCCATTTTTAATCTCTGAGAACTTTTTTTAAAAAAATAAGGTATCTCAGTAACATAATTTTGTCAATTAAAAAATGAATTGCTTCTGTGAGCTCCTGCATTTCGTGAGAGGCTGCTGCGTGGGCTTCCTGAGCTGGGTGGGGAAAAGGAAGAAGAAAGAAGAAGAGAAAAGATACAAAAGATTGGTTCAGCTGCCTCCACTTTCAGTTGCCATTTCAAAGGCCCTCAGGTTTCTCACATAGATGCCATCTGACACCTCAGAAAGCTGAGGTATCCCCTCGGCTTTCCAGCCCTTTTAGGAACCCTTGAACACCCCTGGGCATTTCACATGACCCTCACCGAGACTCTCAAATGATGGAAAAAGCGTGGGTTTTTTTTTTATTCATTTGTTTTTTTTAATCTAACATTTCCAGCTGATTAGGTGAATTGTGTAGTACAACTATAATGTGAAGGGGCACAGTGTAAGGAAATAATTGCAGTAATCCAGCCTTACTTTCCCATGAACTGGGGCAAGTCTAATAACTGTCATAAGCTAATAGTGTCTTACGGCTATGTTGTTTTAATTCCAGTGGTCTGTGTTCTGATTCATGGGATATTGACTCTATTCTAGAAAATAATTATTAAAAAAAAAAGAAGGAAAAAAAAAAGCTTGATGGCACCTGAGATTTTATTTTAGAGGGACTTATGAATCCTGTTTTTATAGCTGCTTCATGCCTTTGGGCATATCAAACTAGCTAGGGAGATGCAAAGTACCTGTCCCTTACAGTTCAGAGATGTTTATTTTAGCCTTAGGAAGTTCTACTATTGTGGTACTAACTGTTGTTGCAAAAGCCACTATTATCTTATTCTAAGATTATTTGAAAAGGAATTATAGTGATTCACTGAATGAATTATTCATACTTTGCTGAAGTGACAACATGTTATTGTACAAACACACAGGAAAATATAAAATTGTATTTGTTCTTTAGCTTTGGACGCAACGGTATTTTTAAAAAATCGAATACTAATGTGTACTTTGGCAAAAGATCTTTAGCATTTGTGCCGCCCTCTGATAAAAGGTGATGTAAGAGCTCTCATCCAGCTTCTGTGCAGACAAGGACACAGCTTCAGCGGAATGCCAGACAACTAGTAGCTCTTCTGTAGTAGCCAGGGAAAACAGACTTCCCTTTACAGTTAGCTGCTAAGTAAACTTGGGTTTATTCTCTTTCATTTTTAAGTACCCAAATCTGCTCTCATTGAGGTGAATGAGAGCTTTTGCAAGAAATTTTCTTTTGTTCCATATATATGTACAAGAAGGAAATAGTCCTTCTGGAAGAGTTCGTTCCTGTGCCTCTATGAATTTTCTATAGCCAGGTTCACAGCAACAGCATTTCCACTACGTTTACCTGCAATTCAGAAATAACCTTAAACTCTCATCACCGTCAACTATGTATATGTGTGTTTAGCTGTCTAAAAGTCAAGGCACATATTTAAGATCTTCCTATGGCCTCAGAAGACTAACTTTATGTGCTTTCACAAAATCCCCCAAAAATTGTATTTATGTCTTTTTGTATCCATTGCCATCCTCTTGATGCCTGGTGCTGAGGTGCTGCAGATCAGATGCCTCTTCTGTTTTGCTCTCATAAATGGAAACTGGACAGTTTGCATCATTGTCTGTGTGTTACTATGAGAGAAAAATAGATTACACCTTGCAGTTAGAAGCAAAAAGAGGAGAACATTGTGGCAGATTTTACATTCTACGAGAGATACTGAGTCACGGAGGGATTATTCAAGAATCACAAGCAACCGTTACACTCACTTTGTCTTGCTTCATTTTGTGAAAACAGCAGAGTGCAGCTGCGGTTCTGCATCTTTTCTTGGTTATCGTGTACATAAATCCATGACAGATTTGGAGGCAGGTATTCCAAATCTTGAACTCTGGATGACTTTCACGCAACGTCAACATGCAGTGGTTCGTTTTTCTGAATAACCAAGTTTGAGCACTTACCTATGAATATTCCATCTGTGGTGTATGTAGTGCACATATTTAAGACATATTCTAGTTAGCAATGTCTGTTGGGATTGTGCTTGTGTCCTGAATATTTCCAGACTTCTGTAGAGAAGACATGAAGAATGAAAGAAGCCTAGTCACCACTTAGTGGTTTTTTTCCTATTCATGCTGTTGGGAAGTAAGCCAGTCACTTAGTACTGGGGACATCAATAGACTCTGTTTTCATTAACATTTTTGCCCTAGTCATTTGGTTTTGCATAGAAAGTATTTTTTTCTACTATAGGTATTTAATCTAGGTGTCTTTCAGACTTAAAAGCTCTTACAGCATGGCTGTAAGATCACATAAACCAATTCCAATGGGGTTTACAAACAGGCACTAAATGTAATTACTCGCCTTTAGAGGCAACATTACTAATAGTGAAATGAATTAGCAACTTGATCTATTCGATATATTAATTTACCAGCTAGATTTGGACAAAAGTAGTCTTAAGGGAGTGTGATTATCAGCCTCTTTACCTTAAAAGATAGAGGTTACCAACACTGAATTCCTGAATACGGACTGATTCACTGTTATTCTCTCTGACGTATGAATCACTACATTTTTCAGTAGCAAATGTCAGGTATACTGTTTAGAAACAGCAGAGTAACAAGTTACGGCAAAGATCCCTACTGCTTTTTTCTCTGCTAAAGCTGAACGTCATATCAGCTATCTCTACCCTGGTGATAAGTAGCCTTCTCAGAATTAATAGAGGCTAATTCTGTGGCATATCCCTAGGCCCCCATTACAAAAATATCTCTCTCCTATTTAAGTGGTACCTTTCTTTCTCCAATTCAGAAAAACGCCCGACAAGCTGTCTTTTTTCCTCTCTTAGCTCTGTTCTTATGGGCATCTGGTTCAGATGAAGTTAAGGGTCTTCTAGCTCATTCAAACATCTGGTACTATAAATATTCATGCCTTGGTAGGATGCCAAATTTTTTGTGTCCATTGGCTTCTTTTTCTAAAAAATATACGAGGAGTTTATATGGGGGGAGCTTTCCTCCATCTGACTGCTTGCTCAGACTGTATCTCCAAAACTGCTGAAGGAGGAAGAAAATTGAGGCTGTATAAAAGCGGTATGGCTATATTGAGTCAGAGAAAAAAACCCACAAACATTTAGACCAGCATCCTCTCTCTGACACTGATCAACAACGCATGACACATTCGACAGTGCTAGCTTGATTTTACTTTGAGTTCCTCAATGCTTCATTTACCCTTGTCTAAAGCTAGCAGAGAAGCCCTTCTTACAGCCAACAGACAGGATGGAGTAAATGTGGACTCCAACTTAAACAGATTATCCATCTGTGGAGATATCAAAAATTTGACTGGGTAAGGCCCCAGTAACCCCATCTAACTGGGCCTGCTCTGGGCAGAGCTGGACTAGCTGACCTCCGCATCTCCCTTCCAACCTACATGGTTCTGTGACTCTGTTGTACTTAGCATCCATGAATCCACTGCTAATCCCTTGGTAGGAGAAAAACAAATCCTTCTTCATGCTTATCTGAGATCTTTTCGGTTATGCAATGAGAACATCAAAACACACATTTGGTAGCTCTTTGAAGGCACACAGGGGGTGTGTGTGATGTGTAGATGCCTACACATGAGCTAGATGCCCAAGCCTCCATTACAGTCAGTGGAAAACAAATCAATAGAGTTCACAGTTGCACTAAATTTTAAGGATCTAGGTTGCCCACATTCTCCACAGATTTGTTGCTAATTCGATGCATTTAAATTACAGCTTAGGTCACTCCTGCCAATTTGGTGTGCTACACCCTTGTGCAGTTTATGTGGGTCACACACATTTTATGCAGAACTGGGAATTTACCGCTAATCTAATTAAAGTCTTTACAGTCTAATCAAAGAATTATTATTAGTCTGGGCAAAATGATGCTAACAATTATAATTCAAATTATCCACACATTACAGCTCATCCTAATAATGATACAGTGAAAACCGCAATACCCAAACTTTATAGTAACTGCCCCTTTCGCAGGGATTACTCTCACCCTTCCACTGTCACTCTGGTGACTCAGAGATCATGTCATAAGGTTGACGGCTTCTGTCTAGGGGGGAGGGTGTCATGGAGAGTCATCCATGGAAGAGGTATGATGTTGGGAGAGTTCTTCCTTCTCTTTTCTGGAAATACAATGTTGGTGTTGATGGTGTCTTCCTCCTTAGTCTTGGGTCTGCTTAGTGTCATTATTATGTACTTCCTAATGCAGTCCACTTGCTTCTTATTAATAAGTTCGCAATTCTGTATTACAACCAAATCTACTACATGTGGTGTGTCCCTCATATATCAGACACCTGCTCTTTGCTCTTTTTGTTGCCCCTAAGCTGTTTTACCCAGCTCCCAAGGTTGCATTCCTTTGGCTGCCTTTGACTACTGCTGAGTTATTTACAACTCGGGGGCCTCTGTTCCCATCCCGTGTCTGCACTTTGAAGGCTCCAGTTATCATCCCATGCCTGTACTTCTCTACACTGCATTTGTCTTCTAGCATCATAGACAGATCACTAGAGAAAGAAAAACTACATGTTGTATCTACTACTTATAAAAATGTATATTACAATAAGCCTTACGCCATTCAACTGTACGAAGCTAAGCAGAGGCTGAAACAAATTAGGTAACAGTCACCTGGTTATCAGACAACTGCTGTTACAGATAAACAAACTAAACCCATCCTCCAGGCAGGTCAAGACAAGTCCAGATGAATCCTGACCTGTCCTAATGCCTGTCTTGTCAGCTTAACACAGAGCCGCTGCCTGCTACTCATAACGGTAGCACTGTATGTGCTGGGCTGTAAGGCTGAAGAGTCTGGAGAGCTATTCAGCTCACCCTGTAACAGATGGCTCCATTTGAAAAGCCCAGTCCCTCCTACAGTGTCCTGAATGTGTTTTGAATCCTGGCGATGCATTCCTTGATCTTCAAGGAGAGTGAATTATTAACATTTTCTTTACCTAGTTCTGATAGTGCTAAGATCAAATAATGTTTCTAAAAGTCATCCTGAGAAGCACATGCTTGGCAAAACTGTTTTGAAATACAAATACCATGGTCTTATCTACACATGCTTTACCTCTGTGAGAGCTCATACGTCAGAACAACTGGTACATTACACGTTTGGAAACAGCTTTTCTATGACTCATAACTCTGATGTCCGAACGAGCCCAACAAATACGTTTCCTTCATGACTGGGACGCTTGCCTCAGGAGAAATAGTGGAGACCAGCATGTCCTTCCAAGCGGACATTTGTGTGCTGAGTTGAACAACATTCTGTGTTACTTGTTGACACCTGAGTTGCAGTCGTATTCCTGTAGTACTTGCTGACTTGTCACTATACCTGCTACATGTAGGTTCACTTTTGCTGGGATTCTTGCACGAGACTCAGTTGTAGATATCAGAAAAAAATGCTGGAAAACACTAAGGGTGCCATTCAGCCCACAATTCTGGGCCTCGTTTTTGTTGAAACTCGGTACGGTATATATCAAAGGCTAGGAAACTTGATATGATGCATGCCTGAGTCTGTCCTTCAAATGGAGCTGGGATATGACCAATGGAAACAGGACCTAGGAAAGCAATCGTAGATCCATGAGTGTAGGGAGCAAAGGACTATTTCTTAGTTCCAGTCAAACTCTCTCAAGGTATCAGCCAGCATCTTAGGCAATATTGTTTCTCACATCTGTTGGTTTCTAAGTGTGCAAAGGTTCTTGCAAATAATTTTTCACCTGTTTCCCCTCGTGTCTGGTACCTTCTCTTCTTTCAGAGACTTAACGTTGCCTGCAGAGTTTACAGAAGCTCCCATTTTTATTTCCCACCATCTTGCTTCTTATATTTGTTACTGCAAACAGCTTAATAGCAGTATTGTCAGCAACTTATTCAGCGCTTCTGGAAGATCTCACTGCACAGTATTACAAATTACAAGGAAATAAGTTCACTTAATTCTTACTTACTGTAATTATTAAGTTATGGACTTATGGCTGGAACATGCCATGGTCCTGATCCTCAGTCACTCATTCTCTGTTCTGAGATGAGCACCTGTTCGGTTTTTTTCCTGTTATGGCCACACCGCAGAACTAGTATGGTGGCAGATGCCCACAAGGTTTTTGCCTCCATAAGAATATGGCTGGCATGGGAACACAGTTCCAAAAGTACAGGATACTAACCTCCTATGTCTAGAATTAACCTCTTGAATATCCTTTCCCTCTTTCGTCTGCTCCCCTTTATTCTGTGATAAGCAAAATTAGCCCTTAAGTGGCCTTTTCCTCAACTTTCCATCCAGCAAGGGCTACTCAATGAGATACCCTAAAAATAAATAAAATTAAAAAAAAAGCTCCAGCACTGAGATTAAGTACCTTCTGCTATTTTTCTGAGAAACAGACCCTTATTAAAGGTGCATTCTGCACATCCCATGGGTCACCCACCAGCTTCTTCATCTTGTGCACTTCCTTTTTATGTCAGAATTCATTTAGGAGCAACTTGCTCATCCAAGCTGGACTCCTGCTGCCTTTGTTTGATTTCCTACTTGTTGGGAAGGACCTTTCTTGAGCTTGGAGGAGGTGATCTCTGAATATCAACCAGCTCTCCTGGACCCCTCTTGTTTCCATGGTCGTATGCCATGGGATCCTTCCAAGCAGATCTCTGACGAGGCTGAAGTCTGCTGTCCTGAAATGGAAGCTTGTGGTCCTGCTTTTTGCCCTGCTTCCTCCTCCTCCCGGATCCTCCTGGATCCTGTGACTCCAGTGGCCACATGGCCACTGCAGCCAAGGCTACCTCCAACTTTCATATCCCTCCCCAGTTCTTCCTTGTTTTTAAGTATTGTGTCCAGTAGAGAACCTTTCCTTGTTGTTTTTTCCAGGCTGAGAGATGTGGGATTGTTCAGCATGGAGAAGAGGAGGCTCAGGGGGATCGCATCCACATCTATAAATCCCTGACAGAAAGGAATGAAGAAAAGGCAGCCAGATTCTTTTCAGTGATGCTCAGTGGCAGAACCAGAGGCATTTAACTTAGAACGAGATAAAATGCATCATTAAAGTGCCAGGTTTTCTCCACTTGCTATAACAAACATCCAGATACCTAGACCTGATGTAGGCATCTGTAACAGAAACACATAAACTTAGGTAAGCTAACCACTCTTTAGTGGAATAAACATGGGCATCACAGCTGACAAATATTTCAAGACAAATGTTCCTCCTTTCATTTAGCTGAACTCACATAATGATGTGCAGCATCAAACCCTTACTGAACTGCTGAGTTTAGAGCACTTCTGTACATTCCCAGCAGCATTTAAGACACTCAAGCATAACGCTCTCTTTTTTGCTTCAAAACTGATATGAATGCTGAAATACCACGCCTGAAGCTATATACACGCAGTGCACAACTGAACAAAAGCTAGCTTCAGTGGAAATTGTCATTGAAAACTATTTCTCAAAATTCATTTTTACTTTCTGCCACTACAGTCCTAGGTTAGCTCAGATACCGATGGATACTTCCGCTCTGATTCAGCAAACTAGGCATTTTTTCCAGCAAGCTACATGCTTTTGAAAACAAGAGTATGGAAAAGACTTCAGCAATTTTAATGACAGTTGACTATGTGTTTGCATATTACTGGTTCCTGAGGTGTGTCTGGATAAAACCTGGGCGACTGCCTCCATTTAGCTGAAATAGTACAGTGTATTCTGACAGTGGAATACGTGTTGTTTGACTGTTAACATGCTAGTCCAGTGAAAAAGAGTATTTTTCTCCATGTTTAACAAGTTACCTGTTGAGGAAAGTAGTCATATTCAGACTGTTTTAACTGCCATCTAAGCTCATGTGTCTAGCTGATGATAGGTAAAAACTGTGCATGTCAGAAATCCTCTAAAAGTCATTTGAAGGGCTTTGCAAGATACAGAATGTTTACTCAACAAGAAACTCGAGGCACGGGGCCTTAGACATAATTTAGGCTGAGTTAGCATTGCAGCTGGCTAGGTTTGGTTGACGATATGGTGGTTAATACCATGGTAATGCTCTATTTTTGTTTATATTCTGACTTATGTTCAAAGGACACTAAGGTAGCATTACAAGGAGCCACTGTAACAGCGCAGCACTATGTGGTTTTTAATGCAGTTGTATTACAAACACAGAGTAAAAAGGTGGTTCCTAATCCAAGAGGTTTATAATTTCTGCAGAGCTATATTTTATATAGAAGAAAATCAATTTGGGCATAAAGCCTACTCAAGAGCTGTAGATATGGGGAACATATGTAATGATGAACAGACTGAAAGTTATTTAGAACAAAACCATTATCAGTACTGTGCACGACAGCGTGTCACAGGAGATCTAATTTGAATGATCAGCATCATCTTGATACTGAAACGATAATTTTCACTTTATAGCTTTTCAAATAGATCTTCGTATTATAAGTGTTAGGAGAAATGCCAATGCATTAGACTTACTGACCTAGCAGTAACTTACCATGAATATATACTCTCTTCTCTTCTTCTAGACTATGCATTGCAGTTAATATTTTAAAGCATTATTGGCACTACAAGAGCATGGAGTTAGTTGCGTATCTATTACTTGGCCTTTCCTCGTCTTGTTGTATAACAAAACTATTTTCAGATAACATCCAGGCCTTTACTGTTTAGATTTTTTGTGCACTTACTCTCATATAATAGCATTCCAAATGTTTTAAAACAGAGACAATATTCACATCACTCACAAAAGACTTAGAACCCTTTTTTTTTGAGAAGTAGGGTTCACATTAATGGCTAAAAATATATTTGAATCAACTATTTCCTAAGGAATACACACTATGACTATTTTCTACTTAAATATACCTTATTAATAGTACAAAACCCACAAGTATTGCTGAGATCAGAGCGGAAATGTCTTGTCCAAATAGGACTTCATAACAGTAAAGCATCTCTTGTAGCATCTGTCTGTATTGACTTCCAGTGCAGAAAGCATATTGCCATCCTAATTTTCTGCCATTTCTTCCAACAGATCTAAAGGGTTTGGGGATATTTTTTTTTGCTCTTTGATTTCCAGCTGGAGGTATTTTCTCACATATTTCCCACATCCCTTCATAATTCGGCACATATTTACATTCTTTGTTCTGTATTTCTACTTCACTGTCACCAGTTTTATCGACTTTGTCTGACTTCTGCACATTCCATTCAACCCTGTTCGCTAAATGGAAACTTCAAACCATATGGGGATTTGCTTTATTTTTAACATTGTTTATTTCCATAAAAGCACATGATGCGTACTGTCAAGACTAGGTTTTTAACATCAGAGCTGTATCTGAAAAAACACTGAAAAACTATAAATACCATATAAATTTTTAAAAATTGTAATTACTTCTCATTTGTGTTGTTTGGGGGTTTTTTTTAGGTGGTGTCCACCATCAGTGTTTGTTACACATAAATATTTAAATGATTATATTTCATTATAAGGCATTTTCAAAACATAGCTATAAACTCATAGATTTTAAAGAGACATACTAGTTTTAAAGATAACAACTTCAAACTGGCACACATGCAAGTGTTTACTCCTGTGATTCTTCTGCTTTGTACTGACTTCTCTCAAAGTGCATGTTTCTCTCTCTCTGAAGAGATGGGACTTAGCAGATCCTTCTTACTCACTGTTAGACCCTCCTCTGTTACCTCTGTGAAACGCTGTCAGCCTTTGCATTTATTCCTGGACAGGCTAGAGAGCTAGGCAGAGAGGAACCTGATGAAGTTCAACAAGGCAAAGTGTAGGGTCCTATACCTGGGGAGGAACAA
>VZSC01003658.1:425227-534779 GCA_013398225.1 Steatornis caripensis
GGGCGGCTGTCCGGCCTCGGCCGCGCTGTGGGCCTACACGGGAAACCGCCTTTGCCCGCCCCCCTTCCCCTCCCCCCGGCCCCGCCCCGGCGGTTGGCCCCCGTCGGGGGGCGGTGGGTTTTCCCGAGTGCCTTCCCCGCCAGGGAGGGGGTGGCGGGCGGCTGCGGAGAGCGCGGTCGAAGCAGGGCAGCGGTTCCCAGGACGGCGGGGCAGCCCCCCGCCCCNCCGGCGGTTGGCCCCCGTCGGGGGGCGGTGGGTTTTCCCGAGTGCCTTCCCCGCCAGGGAGGGGGTGGCGGGCGGCTGCGGAGAGCGCGGTCGAAGCAGGGCAGCGGTTCCCAGGACGGCGGGACAGCCCCCCGCCCCGTCCCGCTGCGGAGCTGGGACGGGGTGGGCTGGTTATCCCTGGGGAGTATGAGCCTGGGAGGGCAGCGGCCTGTCCTCTTTCAAACCTTCGCAGCTGTCCGGCACAGCGATGGAGTCCACTACCTGTGTATGTGTTGTCCTCTGCAAGCCAGGGTAGGTGTGTGTATGCACACACACACACACGTGTGCAGTGGCTTACTGAAGATTAGGTGGAGGGGACTGTGGAGCGCCGAAGGCTGGTCTTCAGTAAGCCGCTCTGTGTGTGTCTGTGTATGTACACACACGCACGAGCACCCTGGCTTGCTAAAGCTCGGTGTTCAGCACTTTGCAGATCGTTGAGTCCACTTTGAATGTCTGTTCTTTCCATCCTAAACTTCACTACAGAAATAATCATTCAGGATGCAAAGATTTTCCTCCTGCCCGACTTGATTGTACTGCTTGTTTCTCGCAGTTGTTAGTTTAATGTCGGTTATATTAATCTTGTACTCCTTAGCTTAGTGTCAGTTATACTCAAAATATATAAGCTTTTCTGATTATTGACTGCAAAAATTACTTAGGTGCAGTCACTCTCCTCAAAAGTTTCAATTTTATCCTTCAGTTTCTTGTACTTCATGGCTTTGCTACGTATGTAAGGTTGTACTGTAGAAGTCTGAAATCTTTGCTACTGTCTAATTCAATTTTCTGCTACAATCTTCCAGCTAAATCCTGAATTACTTATCTTGCTGTTTGTGTTTTACAGCTTGAGCAGTGAAAACAACGTGGTCAGAAGTAATCACAATTATTTCTATGCATATGTAGAACTAAATGCTGATACTTATATTCAGGTTGTTCCTAGGTTATGATCCAAACAAAAATATTAATAGGGAAACCCGTGTAATAGGTTTAGAATATTTATTTTGATAGTCTTACAGCACACGAAATTTCTGTATCCGCTTGGACAGTTGGGATCATCATATAGCTGACAAACACCCCTAGCACCCTGCGTCTTCTCAGGAGTGACATGTGTCTGTAGGAAGCCAGTGGGTTGCCAAGTGCTTTACAGGTCAGTTCTTTCCAGCATGCTGCTTTTGCTGTGCCAAGCTATCATAACTTGGAATCAGCAGAAGTCCTAAAGTCGTTCCTTCGTCTTCGCAATGGAGAACAAAAATGCTGGCATAGCCTTTTCTTAAGAGCCTGCAAACGCTATCCTTGCTGAGGCCTGAAGTAACCTGGGTATGTTTTAAAAGGCCTTGAAAGTATATGCTGTTAAAATTCAGACAAACATAAGGGAAATTTTAATTCCATTACTCAGTAGGGGAAAAAAAAGATGAGATGGAATGAAGAAATAATTTGCCTCTGTGATAATTTTTACGTTACATTTCAATCAGAACTTCCAGCGATGGTGCTGGTGCCCAACTTTGGGTAAACGCTTTTTGGTGCAGCCTTCCAAAAGGGCTAATGTGAGTATTTGTCAGCAGAAGTTGGCCTAGCCAGTTCCCTGTGTATATTAAGCTCTGTTGGTCAGTTTGTGTTGCTGAATTTTGTTAGGGAAGTGTTCTCTGAAGCCTTCAGAATTACAATGCATTAAGTTCCATCAGATTTGTTGTAAGTCACAATGAAAGGGCTGTCTTAATCTCTGATGTACTCCAGAGTTTAAAATACGACCTACTGATTAATGTCCCATAGGAAAGCGCATGGTGTTGTATCTAATCTCTGTTATATTTGACTGCTGGACATTGAGATTTTTGTAATGTTATTTACTTACTGTGCTGGGTCAGAGAATGGAAGGAACGAGGCAACTGCAGATACACTTAATTAGCACCTGATTATTCAACCATGTGATCTTAAGTGTTATGATGTATTTGCTTACATAATGGCTGTGATAAACAGTAAGCAATAAATTATTGGAGATTTTATGATTGTGTCCTAATTTTTAAGGACAAAATATAGAAGAGAAGTAAGACTTAATGTGGCTAATACTGCATTAGTTTTGTGAATGTCCCGCTCCCTAGTGCTAAGCTTATGAAATCTGACCAGTTCTGCTATGCTTGCTGTATGTCTTTCCTCCCCACCCCCTTCATGAATAATAGCAAATACTTTTTTTTTGATTGCATTCTTCGTGCTTTTACTTCTAACAGATCTGTTTTGCTCTATTCAGAGCAAGTTCTCCTCTAAATAGAATTGTAGATGCACGTTATTATCAAAAGAATTACTGACTTGCGTTTCTGTTCCTGGCAGTGACAATAGCACTTTAGTGAAGTCGAAGGAGCTGTCTCACTGCTGCCTCTTTTTGTTTGTGGTTTCTTCAAGTCAGTTAAACTAAAAAGACTGTAAGAACGTCAGGCAATTTAGTTTTGAGTTTTAGCATAACAAGCCAGTTTTATGACTTCTTATGAAACAGAAAATGTCTCATCATAAAGCCAACCCTCAGCTTCTCTTGTTTTTTTTTATCTCTGTCAGAAATAGCACTAGAGCTTCGTTCTTAATCGTTCCTCGTTCTTTCTTGTGCGTCTGCGTGTTAAATAAAAAGCAATTTAAAGATGTTCAAACCAGGCAACTGCTAAAAAGCTGGTACTTGGAATTGCAGCTAAGTAAGTTTTGTGAGCAAAGAGCAGGCGGTACATCAGCATTACGTAACTATCTGCCGTGGGCATCTGTGATTTGTATTGCTTTCTGCCCCTCCTTTTTTGTCCTCTCTTCATAGGGCAAAAAGACAACTAATTGATGGGTAAGAATTTGTCATGCTTTGCTGTAGGAATATGACATCAGAAGTAAATTAGCAACCTTTGTTGTCTTGCTTTACTTCCTTTTTTTTTTTCCTTAGTCACTGGCTTGCTGCAATCCTGTTGGTAAACGTGTATTAAATTTTACATTCATTACAGGTGTAGTCAGTTCAGCTGTGTCATTTCCTTATTGTTGTATTTTTAAATTTTTCTTCCCCTATTCTGCTTGTTGTTGGATAAGGGGACTGAGGCATCAACTTCAGGAAAACTATAATAAAAATTATTCAGTGATTGTTCTCCTGATTCTTTTCACCTTCTAGCTCTTTGTCATCTGACCTTAATTTGTGTGTAACTGTCTTGTCTGATATGTGCTCTTAGTCCGGCTTTGCAGAAAAAGTGATTTGAATGGTGCTTTGTGAATCTATACTGAAACAATAAAAAGAAACACAGTCATTTTCTGCAGTGCTTAAAACTGGGTGAACAACCAAGTATGAAAGCTCGGGATAGCCTTTTCTTTTCTCTGAAATATGATTTTCCAGATAAGAGTCGTGAGGGAGGACTTCATGTGAATATGAGTGATTTAGGCACAGAAATCCCACTGAAGGCTGCAGAGCTTAGTGCTGAGCTGCTTAAGAATGATAATCAACTCACCGCTCCCCTGAGTCTTGATTAAAGCTTTGGGATACCAAGCTGCAGTCAGGTAGTCATCAGTTTTTGACTTAGGGGGTGGTCAGAGCTAGATAAGTAACTGGTAAAATGGATGCAGACGGAACCAAAAGCAGCAAGGAGTACGCGCGGGTGCCAGTTTAGCTCTCGCTGAACTTGCCATGCCACTGCAGCACCTGGGTTTGGTGGGGTTTGTAAGGGATGTGTGGTGCAAGACTCTTGAGACGGCAGCCTGCTATTATTGTACAGCACTACACAGGGATAAAGCAATTGTGATTTTTTTTGAAAGGTGTGTGAATCTTGTATAAATATAAGTTGTGTGTGCTTTTTAGAAACAGGGTTAAGAGAGGAAAACTGCTACTATAAATGCTTTATTCAAGTCCATTTGCCTGCATAATGTGGTGTGTTGTTAACAGTTTTACAATTATCTCAGATAAGCCTTATTTTTCTGTATCTCTTAACTCCATTGTCATTGACTTTTTACTCTCACAATGTTATCTGGTTAAAAACCTTCATCAAACTCAAGTTGTCTTTGTAGGTCTCAAACATGTAAAAGTCAGCCTACGCAGGAAACGTGCACAAAGAAAAATCTCTTCCTCTTTCCTTTCTTTTCACGGGACTGAGCGTAATAGTGATTGGCAAATAAAAACCCAAATATGGTTCATTCTACACCTTTAATATAAGACCCTTAGCTTATATCTTGCATATTGTATATACTATTTGTTGTCTTTGGAGAACTCTTATGTAATTGGTGATACTGAAAAGATCGAACTAGCTTACGTTAGCTTTCCACAGATCTAGTGATGATGTTGTAACTGGGAGATAAACATAGCCCCCTAGATGCAGCATTTTATAATACTGAAAAATATTGAGTAAAGGTACATTACGTGATAAGTGCTCCTGTTGCTTGCTTGTGACCGTTGCACTGATATTTTTAGTGATACGAACCTCTCAGTCATCAAAGATAAAATATTTCAGTGCACTGGCTTTTTGCACATGAAGCACCTAGCATAGACCTTTAATACTTTAGAAAGGCAAATGAGAATCTTCCAAAATGTGGTAAATGACACTTTTGAACAATGGGATGTTCTTGCATCTAGATTTGTTTTTTGGAATTTAATAATAAACATTTTAAATTTTGAATTTATTTCTGTAACATTTTTACCTGTGACAAATTTGTCTATTAAACACAGTGGGGTTTTTTTTTCTTGAAAGAATAGCTTTAATATTTTTATAAACCCTTTTCCCAATTTTTTTTTATGAAGACTCCTGCCACAAATGCAGAAGAAAAATTACAAATGTTGGGGTGTGTGCGCAGACACAGTAGCAATGCAGTTAATGCTTAAAAAGTAATACATTTTACATTTTTTTCACCATTAAGTTCTAAAGTACTTTCATGTGTCATACGAACAAGGAAATAAACCTCATGTCTCTTTGAGTGTTCCTCCCAAATCAAGGTAATGAGGTACCAGACAGGTACAATCCTTTCTGTCTGTTCCCCTTTGTAACTTTAAAGCAGGGCCGTCTAACTTTGTGCATTGCCATCACTGTCTGGTTTTTGGATCTCTGTTTTGGAGGGCCGGAGGTACAACACCCAGCCCCACAACTGATTCACGGGAAGAAATGGTGGCTCACTGGTACAACAGGAGTAACAGCAGTTACGATAGCTTTCTGGTTCCTTATGTGGGCACAAACTGTGATGTGTGGGCAGTTTTTCCTTTCTTTTTGACATGGGCACAGAGGGACATAAGGTGGTTTTTATCAGCCCCGCACACAAATTGCTTTAGTTATATAGGGCACCAGTTTTACTGTGCTGAACAAAGTAAAATGAGTAGTAAAAACCAGCAAGACATCCCTAGGTTGTTCCGCCTGGGTTTTTCTCCAGAGGTCTTGGTTGATTCTGCATGAGGGTAGTGCAGGAGGAGAGGGTAGGAACATAGGTGTCCTTTCTGGTGACAGGAAGCTGTTGGCGTGGGTGAGTATCTTGTGAAACTGTGGGATTTTTAGGTTTTTGAAAGATGTGCAAAGCCAAAAGAAAGATGTACCTGATTTGTGCAGTGACACTGAGTCATGGAATGTAAAAGGACAGCTTCAGGCTGTGGCACGTGTATGTGCTACATCTAGTCAGTCTTCTAATGCTGTTTGAAAAGGCAGAAGTTCAGCAACAGGAATAAAATGCTTTCAAATAGCGGGGTTCTTAGCAGAAGTCAACTGTTACGTGGCCAAGCTAGATGTTCATTTCATGCTACTTTAAAAAAGAGAAACTCTAAGCGCTCTCTCAGCTTGTTCATTTCTGAAAAATGTCGTAGGAACCACATCAGGATAATCTCAGAAATTAAGCCCTATGTTAATACAGAATGTTAGCAGCGGTATTCTAGCTGGGGCAAATGAAGTACTTTTGACAAATGTCTAATGCTAGCCTTATTTAGACACTTTCTTCCCAGTGACTGTGTTGATAAAACAAGGAAGATGTGGCAACTGGTGATGTCATCACGCCTAACTTTTTGAGACCTCAGTGCTCAGTTTACAGTTGTAGATTTGAATGTTGTGTTGAGTTTCCTAGCCTCAAACCTCCTTCTAGACTTAAGGTGTGTCAGCTACTTTGAAAAGCTACTTTGAAATGAACAGATGGATATTATATCAGTACACCCACATTAGGCAAGTCATTCTCAAACGGAGAAGAAAAGTAATCCTAAGAGATCATGAGTAAAAAAAGAATGAGAAAATTGGCAACCTCCTAGAGTTGGTAGTGCCTCTCCAACTTTCCTGCTGAAACGGAGCTGTTGCTCAGCCAAGGCTGTGGGTTTGAGCTGCCTCAGGCTTAGGTCTCCCACTTCCTGGACAAGTGCTGTCACAGCTAGCCAATTTTAGTAAAGTGGACACCCCCTTCACCAGCTGTGTTTTTAATGAAAATTGCTAACAACAACTGTTTTGTGCTGAAGTCATTTCAGACTTGCATAGCCAGGGCTCACAGCACATGTCAGGATGCGGATGCCTTATGGCTTTGAGATTTACAGTGAAAGTGGAAAATATATTTCCATTTTAACATTTAACTGTTTATTCCGCTTAAGTGTTGTTTCCATTATCGTAGGCTAAGATTAGTCTAAAACTGATGTACTCTAACTTACTTCTCAGTCATTCTATAGCCTAAGCATTTGATATTGAGTCACTTGTCAACCCCATCCCTGGCTGTGCCTCCTCTAGCTCTGTTTGGAATGGACAGAACAATTTAGAAAACAAGCCTCCAAACTTTGAGTGGTGTAGACACAACAAAATCTGGTCAGTAAGCTGTATATTACTTTATTTCTGTTTGTAATTCCATTTTTCTTGAGTTACTGTTCAAGGTGTCTGGCAGAGATTTGTTGTCTTCCTTCTTGTAAAGTGTAGCTTTCCGGTAAAAAAATTGAAGAAAAATCTCCAACTGTTGTGTGGTAACTTAGCATATTCACAAACATAATTTGTCCATTTTGGCTTTGAAAAATATTTTACCTTTTGACATTAATCCTGTTAATGTTGACTTGATTATTGTTGTGGGAGAGGTATTGTTGCTTAACCCCAGCTGGCCACTAAGCCCCACACAGCCACTTGCTCACCCGCCTTCTCAGTGGGATGGGGGAGAGAATTGGAAGGGTAAAAGTGAGAAAACTCGTGGGCTGAGGCAAAGACAGTTTAATAGGTAAAGCAAAAGCCATGCGCACAAGCAAAGCAAGGAATTAATTCACTACTGCCCACCAGCAGGCAGGTGTTCAGATGTCTCCAGGAAAGCAGGGCTCCATCACACGTAAGTTACTTCGGAAGACAAACACCATTGTTCCAAACCTCCCCCCTTTCCTTACTTCTTCCTCCAGCTTTATATGCTGAGCACGATGCATATGGTATGGGATATCCCTTTGGTCAGATGGGGTCAGCTGTCCCACCTGTGTCCTCTCTGAACTCCTTGTGCACCCCCAGCCTACTTGCTGGTGGGGTGAGGTGAGAAGCAGAAGAGGCCTTGATGCTGTATAAGCTCTGCTCAGCAGTAACGGAAACATCTTTACATTATCAATACTGCTTTCAGCGCAAATCAAAAACATAACCCCATACCAGCTACTGTGAAGAAAATTAACTCTGTCCCAGCCAAAACCAGGACAAGAGGTCAGTATCATGTCCTTGCTAAAGATGTATATGTAGCTTGAATTATTGAACCTGTTTTTTCATTTCTCTGATTGATCTGAAAAGGTTATGTAGAACAGTCTTGTGGGAAGGTTATCGTCAAAAGGATGCTTCCAATGTCAGTGATCTTCTTATTGCAGAAACACAGGCATTTCTTTCTGTAAATTAGCACAAGCTCGTATTTAAGCATTGCTTTGGTAATGGTTAGTTTAGCTGACTCTTGTCATCTTTGAAGAGTGATGCCTTTGGTAAAGCGTGAGGCAATTGGGATAAGAGTAATGGGTGGTTTGAGGCCAGCTGTCCATTTTGATCATGGTGCTTTGAATCAATTGTCATGTTTTGGAATTTAAGGGAAACAGTACTTAAGGTATTTTTAATGAATGTACTGAAGCATTAGGACTCTTAGTTGAAACTCCAGAGTTGTGGTCACAAAACTGAGTTGCATCAAATGCATAGAATAAATGATTAGGAAAAAGACTTGCACAAGCTGTTTACTCTTAAAAACCTGTTTCAAATTCTACAACGAGAATGCATAATTTGAACAAACAAGCAGGCCGCTAAAACGGTAAAATGCTAGTCCACAGCTGATGATGAGTGGTGTGGCCTGTGTTCCTTTTTCACGTACTTCAATGTCTGCTACTTTTTTTAAATACTCCCTATGGTTTACAGGTAGCACTAATTTGGTTGTCTTCTACTCTTCTCTGAAGAGCTGAACTTCCTAGACTGCTGCTTCTTTTGTTGTTTTTGTTTAGCTGCCTTACAATAAAAAAAAACCCTGACCTGCTGGAAATTGCTTGCCTCTAGATGTATGCGTCATCTAGCAACTGAGAGGTCCAGAGAATTGTCCTTTGGGCCACACATTTTGTAGGCTTGCTTTAAAATGCTTAGCCGACCCTCTTTAGCTCTAAGAGTAGGGTTGAAAAACCTCGATATTATCTGTTGAGACATAAAAATGCATTCTTTAAAGAAAGGGCCTTTAATGTTCATCGTTGTTGTGACAGTTGTGTTTGTTTTTGCTACTAAACTTCCATTAAAGCTGTGGGTCCCATAGCGTGTGGAAGAGAAAGAAGACCACAAATCAAGATGAGAATCTTCTCAGTAGAGCCTGTTCTTCAGCATGCAATGCACAAAAAGTGTATTCAGCAGTTGTGTATGTATATGGGCTTTTTAAGCTGTTGAAATTTCTGTCTGTATTATCTCTCTTAATAATTTGATTTACTGATACCTTAAATTGGGGAGCTTGAGTACTTTATTTTCCAGTTACTAAGAAAGTGAGATATGCTGGAAAAGTCAGGCACAATTGACCCTCTAATAAGAATAAAGAGGATTTGATCTTACTGATTAATAATATCCTGTGATTTATGTATTATTAATTAATTATTCCATTTTGGGCTAACTGTACTGTAGAGTAGGAAACTGTTTCTGCTTGGCTATCTTTATTTAAATACTAAAGTAATAAAACCTCTGTGTTGTCAATGAAGTTGAGATATTTGAAGGTTTTTTAGTTTTACTGCAGAATTTCCAAGGACGCTTACTTACCTGTGATACAGGAGACACAATCATGAGTCATGTTTTCCCTGCCTCTCTCAAATCAAGGACTGTGTTTGGTCTGCATGGCGGGGCTTTGGTAGCAGGGGAAGGGGCTGCACGGGTGGGTGGCCCTTATCGGAAGCTGCTCGAAGCTCCCCCTGCTCCAACGCTGCCCCACCTCGGGCTGAGGCCGGGCCATGACGTGTTTAAGGAGGGGACAAAGGAGTGGTCCTTGAGACCTGCAGCAGAGGAAGGAGGGAGAGGCGAGAGAAACACCTATGCAGATACAGGGAATCGGTGAGGAAGGACTGGAGGGAGGCACGCTGGGGCGGAGATTCCCCTGCAGGCTGTGGGGAGAGGGCAGGGTGTCCCCTGTAGCCTACCGAGGATTGAGGTGGAGCAGCCCCTGAAGGACCAGGGTGGAGCAGAGATGGACCTGCAGCCCGTGGAGGACCCCATGCCGGGGGAGGAGGTGCCTGCTTCCAGAGCAGACCGAGACTGCCTGGGCAGCCCATGCTGGGTCGGTGCATTCCTGAGGGACTGCACCGCGTGGGAAGGGCTGCTGTCAGAGGGGTTCGTGAGGGACCGTCTGCCGTGGGAGGGACGCCGTGCTGGAGCAGGGGAAGCGTGTGAGGAGCCGCAGAGACAATCTTGGTGAACTGACTGCACCCCCCATTCCCTGTCCCCCTGCGCCGCTGATGGGGTCGGAGGGAGAGACATCGGGAGTGAGGGGACTGGAGCCGGTGAAGGAGGGAGGGGTGAGGGAAGAGTGTTTATTTGTGTTTTAAGATCTGGCTTTTCCTGTCTCCTTATCCTACTCTGCTTTGATTGGTAACTGATTAAATTGAATATTTTTTCCCCAAGTTGAGTCTGGTTTTACCCGTGACCATAATTGCTGAGTGAACCCTCCCTGTCCTTGTCTCGACCCACGACGTTTCTATACATTTTCTCCTCATCCTGCTGTCAGGGGAGCCAGCTGAGCTCAAACCACAACAGGGACTTAAAGTGATACTGTATGCTCCTGCAGTTCAGATACGATGATACTTCTCCAGGGAAAAAACCTCTCCTTTATCCCTCCTCCTGTAAAATGAATTTGCCATTTTTAGCATCTTCTGGCATTGTTTTCATTAGGAAGCATTATGCATAAGCCTTCCTACTGTGCTTGGGTTTTTAAGCGAAACATGGATCATATATTTAGAGAAATACACAGCTTTTTCAATCAGCATTGAATTTTTCAGCTCAGATGAATGTAGGCTAAAATGCAAGCTGGAACTAACTTTTGAATATTGAGTTAGCTCTTGGTGACAGACCTGTCCATTTCCTAATTTTACATGCTTTCCTGTTCCTTGCACTAAATATTTTGTATGTTCTGTGCGACTTCAGAGTAACCAGGATCTACTTTCTGTACTGATTCTATAAAGCTGCTGGTAAGTAAAGACCTGACCTTTCGACTTGCAGTTCTTGGAGCTGTCACTGATGGTTTTCTGAAGCTGTTGGTTAGTGGCAGCTGCCAACAAATCCTGATAAAAGATTGTCTGTCGCCTGGGAAGACAGTAGGAATGAACAGGAAGCATCGCTGTATGAAACCTGGGACCTGCCTGCATGTTGGGTACTGCATGAGGTTTTGGGGTCTCCCAAGATCAGCCTAGAGGAGTTACAGAAGGTAAAGGGAAGCAGCCTCTTAAAAGTGGCGTCTGAAACGGGTGGTGGCAGTTGGAAGTGAGCCACACTTACGAGGTCACCAAGGCAGTGGACAAAGCAGTTGCAGAGCTGTTATTCACCAAATTGTGCAATATTAAAACTGGAGAGCGCTCACTGAAATTAGATTTGAATCACAGAAAAAACAAGGAGAGGCAAACATTCGTGGTTTGTTAATACATGATGTAGTTGAGGCAGACAGTAGTAGCAGCTTCAGGAACACAAATTCACGCACATCAAATTCATAACAGATGCAAATGGAATAGGCAGAGATGTACACTTTACCAGCCATAATATAACAGCTGTGTATGTCAGAGGTGTCTGAGGAAAATGGATGGCAAATAAGTGCCAAAGGCTTATGTGCTGTCCATGTATCTCCTGATGATTGTCTTGGGAGATGAAACACTTCCTTAGAATGACCGCTGGTCTCAATAACATGCTTCTGTTTTATTCGTGGGTCTGTATTATACGTAATTACTTCTAACTGGGAAGTCTTGAAAGAGGAGAGCCTTTAAACCAGTTCCTCAAGCTATGCTTGAGTTACCATTTGACAAACAGAAGGCTACTTGGTACATGGTGATCTTTTTGGTGACTTCTCAATTCTCAAGTAACTCAGTGTTGCAATACTCTTAATAGTGTACAAGCTCTAGAGCAAGATTTTTACCAACTTTTTTCCTAGAAATATTTTTATACTTGTGCTTGAAGATTTGTATAATATTGGTCCCAGCCATAGTCGTCATTAGTATTAGAGACCTCGGATTTTGTTGACAAATTTCACAATTACTTCCTATAACCATGCAATAGGAAAAACTCTTGGAAACTATGTTTGATTTATAATTTTACAATAAATATGAAGCATATATCTGTTTGGCTAATATCAAAACTCCAATATGCAGAATTATTTCTGAATAATTCTTTAGTAGAGAAGAAACCCAAGAAAATAAGTGGAGAGAAATGGATGTATTTTAAAGGACAACTCTATGCTCCTAATAGCTTTAGTCTCAGAGTATTTACTTTTCTAAGAGAGTTCTCATATTATGACACTTGGTATGTTACTGTACTTTAGTAGCTCCACTTTTGCTGTTAGTGTAGGGGATGGGAAGGAATAGATGTCTTAGAAGCCATAGGGAATGAATGCAGATGTCTGTGTTGTGCTGTTAAATGTGTGATTAATTGTATAAATCTGGATTATAATCCATGAAAAATGAAAGCGCAAGGAAAATGTTATATGAAAGGTAGCCATTGGGACGGGGAGGGAGATATATATCTATGTATATGACTGTCTACACACAGACATATTATATAGGTATCATTTTTTAAATTAGTTTTTTTTCTTCACAAAGTCCTGATCACCATTGTTGGTTGTTTTTGTTTTCCCCTGATGTGCTTATAAATTTGGGTTTTTTTAAAAAAAACCCTTGACAAATCCAATAGGTTAAAGGTCCCTAGTTGAAGAGAACTGACTAAAATTATTTAGGTATCACTTAAGTGAAGTGCATGTAAAACACTTTCAATTGCTATGCATCACTGTATTTTTACATGAGAAGTCTCACTTCGGCAGAAAAGCCATTCTGTTGCAAGGTATTTTTCAACAGCATGAAGTATAAATCTCTGGTAGAAGTTTGCCTCCAGAGGTTGTGGGTTTCCATGGCACCTAATCCTTATTTAGCAGACACACTTGGTATTTCTACACAGCTGTGGAATGGCAGCAATGGGCTTCTGCTCTGCTTTCCTGCTTCTAGTGCAGATTTTACACCTTTGACCTTGTAACACACTGACTGCTGTTGAAAACTTTCTGCAAAGATGCATCAAAGTAAAAAAAAAAAAAAAAGCCCACTCTACTGTCATGAAGGGTTATTGCGAGATCTGGGTATGTGATAGTTGATGCTTGGTGAGTGATGATATGGTGGGGAAAAAAATTATGTGGATCTGTTCTGTGCAGTCAGGAATTCTGATCAAATTTAATTGGTTAAATACGTAAAAGCAAAAAGTAGCTGAAGTTGCTGGACATTTGTGTTTTACGGGAATGTACTGAAGTGCCTTACAAGCTTAACTGGAAATGTTGGAATACGTTTTGCACAGGCAATTTTGAGATGAGTCTTTTGTGCCCTTGCCTCCATCCATAGAAGTTGCGGCAAGTATGTATTTTTGGTTGACCTTTTGGCATAGTCTGAAAAACTGACTCTAGAAGACTAAAGTGTTAACTTCTACAAAGTAAAGAAAATGAATCTGTGTTGCTAAGTGTTGCTTTTTGTGGAGGAAGTGTACTGACTGACTGGTTTGCATATAAAGGTTGAATTTGCATGATCTAGTTCGTTGTCTCCATACTTAAAGCATAATATTAGGTCCAGCATTATGGAGTTTCTATCTGTTGTACCTGTTTCAATGCAATTTGAAATATCTCATGAGGAGTTGGTCAGTGTGAGGTCAAAACGGGAAGAGCCAAGCTTCTTCAAAAACGTAGTTGTAATATCATTTGAAAAGCTAGAAAGGAGGACACATGAAAAGTGCTCGTAATTTAAGATAGCTAGTGAGAAAGCTGCGAAGCTTTGGTAACCGAGGCAGAACCATCACTGCTAAAACTTGTGCAAAAGCTTACCTAAAAGTTAGGCTTTTTCAAGGTGCGCTGGTAATAAAAGTATTAAAGGAAATGGAAAGAAAGCTGGCTAGTTGTTTTTGGTTTTTTGTTGTTTTTGTTTTCATTTTTTTTTCCTGTATGGGAGTATCTTCTGCATAATTTTATGCTACACTGAAGAATTTGTATAAATAGCATGAAAGTGGTGTATGTTTGTAAAGAAGGTCTTTTTAAAATGCTTGCAGTTGACTGTTGAATTTAATTATGCTGGAATGATGTTACCATCTACCGATTTCTGTAAATCATCTTTCATGAAATGAGAAAACAGCTCTTGAAATTTGCCTAAAATCAGGTAATAGACTGAGTGCTGTTTGTGTGTGTTACACTACGAGTATGACTAGACCTAGCGTGTGCTACTTTAACGCACTTTATCAGCAAACATAGTTCTGATCTTGTGTAAGTATGGTACAAGTGGCCTAAGGCATCTTAATATATCATTTTCCCCTGATTTTTTAAAAAAAATCGGCAAATTTTATTAACTTGCCTATATTGCCACTCTTGTACAGTTAGTTCACCACAAATGAACTCTGTTTATCCAGGCAAGCAAACTTTCGTAGGTCAGACAAAATTACTGTCTGCAGGTAAATGAAAACTGTAAGTAGAAAAGGAGATCTTCCTCGCAGTTTAAGTTTTTGTTTTGAAAAGCCTAAAGAGTAAAAGCATCTGCATCAGCCCCCTCAGTAAAGGCTTCTGTACTAAGCACTTTATTGTGGTCCGTGTTCTTTGTAGGGTGTCAGCTGATTTCAGGCATTGCATCTGATTACTTTGGAAATAATTACACAAACAAAATAACAGACCTAAGGTTATAAATTACAGGAGGAGATGCAGTACTTTAATTATTTAGTAAAAACAAAAAAAGAAATTATAAAATGAGGATAGCTGTGTTTTCTGCAGTATTTTGGTGCTGAAAGGTCTGACGTTGATTTTTAACTTCTTCTGAAATTAAATAGTGAATCATTGTTTCATACAGCTTTTCTGGGAAAGATACTGAAGATAGTATAGGGTAAAAATCATCTGAAGGAAACGAATGTTTTTTTCTTGTACTGTATGCTGTTTAGTAGCTACCACAAGATTTTGAGTCATTGGTGGCAGAAAAACATTCCTCTGGATTGAACTTTGAATTTTAAGTGTCCTAACGTACATGTATCTTGAGAATGTGAGCATTGTGACTTTTGACCCTGTAATGTACTGTAGTTTAAGGGCTACAAAAGCAGGGGTTGAAATACTTGTGTAAACAGTTTTAAGAGTAGTGTGTCTAATAACAAAGTATTCCCTTTTTTAATTGTGAAGCTTCATAGAGTCAGCCAGACACCCTGCACACAGACTAAGATGTGAAGGAAAAAAAGTCTTTGTGTCCTGCTTTTAAAATGTGAGGGTGGGGTGCAGGGGAAGGTACTAATTTGCAGTTGCCTGTGATTTATTAGGTCCTGGCAATTGTTTTGACCGTAATCTTGGCAAAAGCAGCTGTATTGCATAGTACCATGTAATGGTTCACTGGGGGCTTGGGGGCGGGCTGGGATGAACAACTGTGAATTCTCCTTAGCCTTTTAATTAAAAAAGTGGGCAAAATAATCTTACTATTAGGAAAAAAAAATCTTAGATACCATTTCTTTACTTTTAATGTTAAATGCTGTTTCAGGTAACATGTAAGTACACAGCATAAGTAATGTCTTGAAACAGACGTTTTCTGTTCCCTTCTGAGTGTTTTTAGCTTGGTTTCTATGGCAATGAAACCTGTGTGGAGTGTCAGGCCTCTTTTTCCCCTGTCTCCAAAAATAACTTCTAAATTTACCAGCCAGTATAAGCCAAAATTAAACGGGAAGGGGGAGGCTCAAAGGTGGTCCGGTTCCTACTGGTTTCAAGCAAACTGGTGACTCTGCAGAGGAGAATCAGTGTCCTGTGACGACAAAGGATGGAGTGATATAACCACCACTGTCTACCCTGCTGGCATAGGCGGAACTTCCAGCTTGCCAGGGCAACTTCTGCTGTGATTGTGGGGTTTTCTTGTTTTGGTTTGGTTTTTTACCCCAGTGGAGTCCCCTGAGAGAAGCTGAAGTTACTGCCTAGAGGACAGAGTAGGAGACAGGATGCTTGAACGAAAACTAACAAAAGCTGGTTTCTGGTCGTAGAACAACTTGTGTTTATTATTCTAGCTGTAAATTCTCAAGCTGCTTAATGCACTTCTTGTGATTTTTACCATGGGGTGTTTTGTAAGGACGTTAGGATTTTTCTTTAAGTTGCTGCATCAGAATAACCTTGATGCCTTTCAGAATTTCTGAAAGGTCTGTATAGTAGAAGACAGGATAAATAGAAATGCTTGGTCCCTGAATCGTAAGTCTTACAAAATAAAGACCTTTTCAATGCACTAAAGGGCATAACGGAACTCTCTTGTATGGAGCCCTTAGGATGGAATTTTTCTGTTTCTTAATTGCAGTTGCTATAACAATTGAATGACTTGTTAACTCAGTCTTTGAAGACAAGGTCTCACGTGCGTGTTCTTCTCCCGTCCTCATATTACCTCCATCATTTGTACTGTTACTAAATTACAGATAATTTGGAGAAAGGTAACTTTCAAGAAAGTGTGTAGAAGACACAAAATTAATTTTGTCTGTAATCACAAAGTCAGCTTTCAACAGTAATACACTCTGACCAGTGAGCTGCAGTGGATCTCTGTGTGTTCAGGACAGTGACAGCACATACTGTGGCTTGGGAGGAAAAAAAGTTGAGTGATTGAAGTGGAGGGCAAAAGGAGAGGAATAATGGAGGTCACAGACAGAAATCCATTAACTAGGCTTTACTACTTCCCCTGCTTGTAGACCGGGTTGTTGTGGTGGGGTAGTCAGAACTACACACACCTCCAGAATGAGGGTGAGTGTACCAGCCATTCGTGTAAAAATATGTCCGTAATGTTCTGTTACTTGTCTTATTGCTAGTCAAATGACAGTTTTATTTTAAAATGGTTTTATTTTATCTATATCCATTGCAATACTAGATTTTTCTTGTTAATGGTTGTACTTAATTAGAACCACTACATGTATTGCTCTCAGTCAGGCTGTTTTTCTGTCCTGCTGGACTTTTTTTACGATCGAGTATTTTGTCTTCTCACTTGCTTTCTGTATCCCTAAATATATTGGGTTATTCTGAAGTGGCTTTGTTTTCTTTGGCCTTAACTGCTCTGAGTGGCTATACATATTTCTCAGATTACTACTACTTTTGGATCACTGATTATCCATTAAATTATCTGGTTGCTCAGTACTGAAAACCCCTCAATAACCCTATCAGTTCCATTAAACGTGACTTCTCCTTAATAGTACGTGCTTATGTGTGTATTGTGCCTCTGTATATATATACACTTAGATATGTGTGTGCGTATGTATATGAACTAGCACTGTTTTGTTTAATGCTCGTACTCTTTGTTCTTAAAGTTTTATTCATATTCTGAACACTATCAAGTTAGCTAAAATAATCAGAAATACCTTCTGTAAGAAAAGGTATTAGTTGCTGGATCCAAATTCCACAGTTTTAATCAACATTCTTTCTTATCCAGATTCTTGTTTCTGTATACGCTTAACTGGACATACCCTTTCAAAACTGCATTTTAAACAACAAAACAAACCAGCAACCTTAAGTTTTGTAAAGGATTCTTTCTAGATAGTAAAGAAAAGCAGAATGTTTTGAAAAGTCTCAGAATTTGAGTGGAGAAGCTCTTCTCTGACAAGACACAAAAGTATAAAAATCCCAGTTGTAGAAGTAGAAATGTGTCTTATTTTTTATTTCTTCTAGATTAATGCAATAAAATAGTGTTGCTCACCTGTTGTATTTTAAAAAAGATTAAGGCATTTTATGAAGGTATTTAAGGAAAAAAGGTGTAATACTGTTAAAATATTCATGTAGCAGAAAGTATTTTCTAGTCAGCGTTTTCCCGTATAGTAAACATTTAAAAAACTAGGCTTTTGGGAAGTCTGTGAACATCACTGATGAGAAAGAATCCATTTCTGAGGGGGGCGGGGAGAAAAAAAGCAGTTAAGATCATCTTTAACTGTTTGCTTAAAAGGATTTAACTGGACTACTCAAAGTAGTCACGTGCTGGTTTGTAAATAATTTTTTGTGTTGTTGAAGAGTAATCTTCTCTCCTTTTGAAAATGGTTTCTGCAAGTACTAGGTTGTCATGGAAAGTATTCCCTAAATATGTCTGAAATTTGTGTGGTTTTCTTCTAAGCTTCACAATGAGGATGACCCCCCAGAGTCTTCAGCAGCCGAGCAGCCTTCCACGTCTACAGAGACTACGCAGGCACCGCAGACAGCAGCCTCATCTGAAGCAGATACTTCCCCTCCACCTTACTGTAGCATAGCTGTAGAAGCAGCTGCAGCCTCAGGTATTTTTCCTACGTAACAGCTTGTCAGTGAGGAGCATGTGTGAATCAGCACTTGGTTCAAAGTGGTACAATGCTGTAGGATTTTTTTTCTCCTTACTCACACAATTGCAGTAAAAAGCTATGCTTTCCTGCACAGCCCTTTAATTTGTTCAGAAGAAGCACGCTTCTAAATTACACTGATTGTTCCAAATTACTAGACTAAATGGATGTTTGTTAATTAGTGTAATAGGTTTTATTTAAATCTGCATGTAGTTCAGTTTCACATTTAATGTACATCTCTGAGTAGTGCACCATTATGAGACCTCATTATCAATTTTCATTGCCTCTTTATTAAAAAAAAACCCAGCGATAAAGCACTGATTTGTCAAAACTCAAGCTTCCTAAGTGTGTATTGTTGTTTGAAAATATTGCAGTGAAAACATTCATTTTGCCTTAAAGGTTCTTGATAAAACTTCTTGTGGGAAATGAGTAACAGGGGTCTTTTTCTCCATTTATTCACTGCTCCCTTTCTCATAAGTGTATGACTTTTTTTGGGGGTGTGGGAGACTTAACAGCAGGCAACACTGAAGTCCTTGTTTAAGCAAAGGCGCTTGGGTTTGCGTCTCCCATGTGCCAGAAAATATCCTAAAAGTAATCTCCAACCTAATTTTTAAATGTTGATTAAAGGAGCAATTTAGTGTCTCTGTTCTTTGAGACAGTTTGAAAGTATAATACATAGCTATGCAGAATTATCCCTGTATATAATGTCTTTGTGATGGTGCGCTGACAAATCTTTTTACCATGTGACCTGTGCTGACAAATCTTTACCACGTAAGCAATCTTTTTACAAACTATTTCTGGCTGTAGGAGGAAGCTCAAGGTGCGTATAAATAAGTTTTACCCATTTCTTTAATAGTTCTATTCTATATGATGATGCTTTACTATTTCAGTATATAACAATGAAGTCTGATGTCCCATTTTGATAGAAGGAACATTTTTTAAAAGTGTGGTGAAATTGAAATCTTAGAAAAACTGATTTTCATAGAAGAACTGGAGTTAGCAACAAGGCCATGCTAAGAAAAATACAGCATGATTATTATTGAACTTAAGGAACTAATTGATGTTGATAATTAATGACTTTTTGTAGAAGGTTTCTGTGCATGGCTTTTGTGTAATGTGATAAAAAGCCTTTGGTTGCAATGTCTAGGGATATAACTCAGAAAATATGATTTTTTGTTCGTAAATTTGTTGATTCCTTGCAGCATCTAGGTTAAGGTTCTGCCTTGAGTAGCAACATAAAAAAAAAAGTTTTTTTTTAAAACTTGTAAGAACTTGAAGTACAAGTATCATGAATTTCAGCCTCTGTTGAAAAAAAATATACGTTAAAGCTCAGTAGTTACGTGCATGTAAGATTTGATATTCTTGACATCTTTCTGGCTTAAAAATGCATAACCTCTTTATTTTCAACAGAAACACACAATGAATTTTATCCTGTACCACCTCCATACAGTGTAGCTACCTCTCTTCCAACTTACGATGAAGCAGAGAAGGCCAAAGCTGCAGCAATGGCAGCTGCTGCAGCAGAAGTTGCCCAACGAGTAAGTGATACAGTTCTCCTTTATTTCGATTTTGTGAAATGTGCTAGGCTACTCTAGTTATTTATAACAGTTGGGCCCATATTATGGCCTGTTCATTAAAATAATGGTGGGATAGCGATTTAAATATTTTGGATGCTTAGGTTTTGTATAGATAGTGTAAGTCACTTGATACACTTTCCATAGTACTTTACATCTTGACTCTTTTTTGAGGCATAGCTGGTGTCTAAACAGCTTTTAAAGCCAAATTTTGACCTGTTTTAGTAGTTTACCCAGTATTTTCTAATCTTTTAATTAGGTAGCCACTACTAATGTTATTTAGTAGCTAATGTGCTTTATTGCTGATGTTTAGTGTTTCAGATGGTAAAAAAAAATTAGTGAACAAAGTAGACCTTTAGAGAGGAAGGAGAATTCCAAGAGTCTGGAAGGGGCAAAACCCCAAATAATGTTCACCTTTTTTAAAAGGAAAGGTTCCTGTTGTTTGGTCAAAAAAAATGTAGTATTGAAGTTCAAAGAAATGTTCTAAGTCCTTAAAACACCCCCTCTCCCCCACACCACAATTTATGGTGAACAGTAAATTAAGTAATAGATATATATTCAGTGCTTATGGTTTTGTAAGAATTAACATTATAAAGAATACAGTCTTCAAAATAGAAAATTGGTATCTGCAGTTAGTGTTAAAAAGTTCTGCCTTTTTTTTCTTGCAAGTTTTGGAATGTAGAAATTATGGTGTTTGGTAGTATTGTCCATAATATACTATACCCAAATTAGGTTTCCAGTGTTTTCACTAAAAATCTCCACCTTGAGATCAAATGTGATTGCATTTGAGATGCATTTAAAATCTTACTGACTGCAGCATGCTTGTGACTGTAAAAAAACCCCTCTGCTCACCTGTTGAGAGGCTGTTCCTTCCTCGACTGCTGTGCAGTAATCGCAGCACACAACACTCACTTTAAGGTATGCACAGCAAAAGTTAAAGTGTATTTGTGTAACATCACCAGTGAAGGTGTTACACAAATCTATTTTACTAAATGCAGCAGGGAACCGGGAACACTTGCGTGGTTACTTGCCAAGTTTCTGCTATGAAGTGATAATCTCCGGTTGTAACCTTTTAACTGCTTTAACAGAAGCATGGATTTCATGTAGTCTGTCCTTACTGCTTGTCATACAAGGAAAACTTTTGCTGAAATGCTGGTTCGAATGAAACCCTCAATCTGAAATTGTAAACCTTTAAACTTAATTGGAACATCAGCAACCCAGAGTTTAACTTTTAGGGTGCTATTGCCAGTCCTGTGACACTTCAGACAGGACATGTGCAACTCTCTTGCAAGATTCTTCTTGCTTTTAACTTCGTATGTGTAGGACCCTGTGAGGTGAAAGTTTCAGACATACAAGCAATCTTCCTTGACCTGAATTTCACAGGGAGAACCTCAAGCTAGGGTTCAGCCGATTTCAAGAATAAAGCTAAGCAAAAAAAAAAACCCCAAAACCAACAACAACAACAAAAATAATTGTTTTTTCCTTGTCACCTTAAGCTTTTTTTATTTTGGAGAACCCTCTTTCTCACATGTTCAGATCCCTGTATCAGAAACATCTTTTGCCCTTCCTTAGAAAATCTCTCTGGTTTTGGCCACAGTACTAGTTTTTGAAAAAATAGTTTCCATAATTGATACATACAGCTTTCAATTTAGTAAATGTGTGGAGTTTGTCTTTCCTGAACAAGTTTAGACTGCTCATAGCTCTGAAGGGGGTGGGACAGCAGGTGTGGTGTCACCAGAGAACATCCTCAAATGTTCTGTATCAGAGTAGGATTATGGGACTAAAAGTAGATACACCTTATGGTTGCTCTTGACTGCTTCTGGTGAAAACACTGGAACTGAGAAATAGGAATTTCTGGTGTGCCCTGAAGTAGTTTTATTATTCTTGGCCTTCAGTTAGAAGGGAAGGAGAAAGCCACTTGATTCAACTTCAAGGGCCTCAGTGATACATGGAGGGAAGAATGATGATGACTCTGAGCCTCTGAAGCATAGATGTTTTGGTTGGGCAAGGTGGAACTGGCTCAAAGTGAACACAGGCAGGGATCAGAGAGGATGGGTCTAAGTCAAAATGAGCAAAGGCAAGGGTGAATGGGGAGCAGTGGTGTGGAGCAAGTACAGAGAGGTTTAAATGAGAAACAGGAGGGAGAAGGATAAACTGGGATTGGTGGAGAAAGGGACACAAGTGGGGACGAAATGTGGTACTGGGAAAGGAGCTGAAGCTGCTATGTGAGAAGAGAGGAGTAGGAAGGGAGAAGGAATCTGGAGTTACGAGGTAGGAGAGTAGGATCTGGTGACAAAGTGATAAATAAACTTTTACATAGTCTGCTTTTCCAAAACAAACAGTAGAACTTGGCATTCAAGATCTAGGTGCTGACACCACAAGAATTTCACTTACCTTAGAAAGATCCGTAGGAGCGCACCATCATTCCCCCAAAGCAGAGGTCAGCTAAAAAGTTGTAGACTTCCAGCAGTACTAAGTATCAGAAGTCTACTCAGTGTACCTAAAAGCCACAGTCCTGCTGACTCCTAAAGATCTCAAGTTTGATAGAATTTCTGCTCAGTTTGCTTCTGTCTTTTTTGCTTTTTTCTTTCCTTTTTTTTTTTTTTACAGCACATGCACACACCCACAAACTATGTTAAAGAAACAGTATTAAGGTTGCAAAGTTGAGATTTGGGGAAAAAGTAGGCGATGCTGAAGTTGAGTTCCAGTTTTGTAGATGATACTAAAATTATGTGCCAGTACAGTTTTAATTACTGCCATTTAAATTACTTTACCATGTGATGCTGCCACAAAATCCCTGCCTTACTTAATACCTCTGATGGATTTACACTGAGGTGGACTAAGACTGGGTGATAAGACTGTCTTAATCTGGTAGATGACTGGAATAAGAAAAAAAAAATTATGGTTAGAGTGGTGGTTTGCCATCTTGAGGGGAAGGATTTTGATCCTTAGCTCTGACCACCCATGGAGAACAGATAAGTGGCTACAACTTTGCTGGTATGTAGTTAAACTACTGATACGTAGTTAGTTGTTTTCTCACTTTCACTGTCTTGGAGATCACTAGCGATGACAGCTGCGCTTGTATATTGCACACTTTGCAAAACATACACAAACAATATAATAGGTAGGTTTTTCAGTTTTTCAGCCTTATGAAGTTAGTGCTCTTATGAATGTGAACTCTTCTGTGATCCGTGTCTCTGGTTTTGTCCTTGTGAAATGAGGATAAATTGCCTCTTCACTACAGTAATGTGAACAGTTGGAAAAAGTGAAATGTCCGTATGTTACCTTGAGTGATACGTGAAGCTCGTAATTGTTTCATAGTATGGTCCAAAGTCTGCAGTAAAGAATGCTACAAACACACTTATTAAAAAGAGAGGAAGATGGTATAAAAAGGCAGCGCATTCACTGAACAACTTCAATTCTTTTTTTTGTTTCCTGAATGAGGTAGCAATCTTACAAAAGACATTAGTGTGATCAAAGACTTCATCACAGGCCCTGCATCCACAGATTGTACGAACAGTCTAAACTTAAAATTTACTGAAACTTTCAGTACTTGTTTTTGTAGTCCTTTATGTAATTTGTCTTGCAAGAATACATTGTGCATGAGCATTTATTTCTTTCAAATGCTCCCAGATCGCCCAACTTGTCAAAGAAATCGTAGCAACCCTGTGTCATCAGTAGTGATAGCATTAGTTACCTTGGCTTTTGCTGTTTTCCTTTTCAAATTCTCAAGGTCAGTTTTGAAAGGTTAACTTAATGGGCAAAAATGTTGCTAACAGTTAAATGACTTGTGTGTATGTTGCAATGAATGGCTTTTACTTAATGCTTTTCAGTTGCATTTGTCTTATGTTTTTCTGTTTTTACATGCTTAGCACGCCCAGTTTAGGGAGTCTAGGAGTCTGTTTGATGAAATATTCCTCAGTCGTCCAGAGGTATGGTATAGTTCTCTCTAGTTTAGCCTTTAACTATGAATTTTCCTGCAGGCGAACAAATGCTTCTGGGGTTCATTGTGCCTTCCCCCTGCCCCCCCTTAACTTCTCCGTGTTGTTTTGTATGCTGAAGATAGAGTTTCTGGGTTTTATTAAGTAGTTTGACCCTTGCCTCATTTTTTCTCTGAAAATCCACAGCATTGAGAAGAATTATATCAGTTTAGTTATCCAAGCTGTTCCCGGAGGCTTGGGTTCTTTACTTCTTTAAAGGTGGTTGTCTCACTATACGCCATGCTGGGTTTCAGTTTGAAAGAAGTTATAAAGCACTGGGGGGCAAAAAACAGTCCTCTTTTTGCAGACTACTACAGAGAGCACTGTAGTTTCAGAGGCATTAATAGTTTTGACTTCAGTAGATGCTGTGTACCATTTGATGTCCTTTTGCTTAGAGAAATTACTGTGTGACATGCTATTTATTTTGAGAATATATTTTAATGTTTAGCTGTTTCTGTGCTCACAGGAAAAGTAAGTTTTCTGTTTATACAGATCTCAGCATATTTAGCAAATGAGAAATGTTGTCCATGATCCTTAACGTGGCTAAATTTGTCAAAAATCAATACGAGATACTGAAACAGTATTATATATTTTGTGGATTTGTGTGAGTTATGTGACATTCTTCTCACTAAAAAGAAAAAAATAAAATATATAATTATTTTAATAGATAAAAATGTCAATATCTAATAGAAGTATTATTATGAAATTACGTTCAGTTATAAGCATCAGCAGAGAGGACAGTCATTCTGCATTGTCCCTTTTCATTCCTCAATGAATGGTGGCAAACAGTCCTGTTTTGAAGAAAGACTGTGGGGCAGTTGACACCAGCTGGGTCAAATGAGAGCACTGTGAAAGACAGACGGTATTAGTGGGGCTTGCGCAGTGGGCAGTTAGTGTGTTCTGTCTGCAGGACTGGTCATAAAACCACATAATACTAAATGATGTAGGTATAGGCTGGACACGAGTTAAGCACAGGAAAATATTTCATTTCTTAAACATTCTGTTAATTTTCGTGTTCCAGTTTTTGGAGACAGTGAATAGAACTTGTTAATATATTTCACTTTTGATGTGGGGTATGATAAATTACAACTTATTCACACTTACTGCAACAGTGCCTACTTGCAAATGTCTGCTGTCATGTCTCTGGGTTATGTATTGACCTGTGTTTCTCACACATGTAAGCCTTAGAGAAGCCTGTGCATTTAGACAAACCTGCTAAACTTGTTATTTTAGTTGAGCAAAATTTTCTTTTTCTGAAGCAACATTTTGCATAGAGCGTAATTCATTAATTGGTTTGGAAATGGTGGTATGAAGTACGGTAGTTAGCAGTTTTAAAAAAAAGTAAAAAAAAATTTTCTATGGAGTTTTGCACACCTGAAATTAAAATTGAAAGTATTTTTTGTTCTCCTGACTTGAAAAAGGAACTTTTGTGGCATGCTTTTCAGAGATAAGCACATTCAAATGTAGCTCTACATTTTCAGCCCTTCCCTCCCTTCACTGTAGCTGCAGCAAAGTTGAGCTAAATAAACTAATGCTTTTGTAGTCATTTAAGATGACCACTTAGAGACATCTGAAATTATGCAGAGTTGAATTATAACCCCTTAAGATAGCTCTTTGTGCTTTCCTTACTGTTGTCGATGTGAATAGCAGTGTTTTGAAAGTAAGTTATCTGGTACAGAGCCCTGGTTAATTAATCTGAAATGAAGTAGTGCAGCTGGAATTTCTTGGCCATGTTACGAAGAGTAATGCTGGCTACATGGAGTTGGTACATTTCATTCTAGCACATTTTTAACCGTAGTCGCTATACCCTGGTAATTTTTTTTACCATGCTGACAAAGATGACCATGTCAGTCACATGACAGAGCTTTAGATCACTGTGATTGTTTAATGCTTTTTTAGTTATGAACATACTACACAAAATGGCATTTGGTACAGCGACTGAATAGTACTTTAAAATCAGAAGTACATTATTTCAGTAGTAAGTATTTGCTGTGGGTGAATCAGCTAAGTAAATCTCACTTGAACTAATCTCACTTGATTTCATTTTTTTAAAAGTCATTGTCTCAATTCTAATACATTATTATTAATTGGAGAAAAATTAGGAAAAGAATGTTACTCGTGCTTATGTCTAGACCATGTTACTGCTGCTACTGACAGCATTATTTAACTTGTATCATCCTGCATTGTTTTGACGTTATTTATTTAAGTATAAAAATGGTGTCTTTAACTGGTTTTCATCAGACTCTCTATAGTAAGCGCTGTCATTATGAAAATTTTTAGATTTCTCAGTCTACAGTTGCAGCAATGTTTTATTTGTGCACAGAACTGCATACCTAAGGTCTGCCAAGTTCTGTTGAAAATCGAGTATGAAGAAACAACACAAACTCATGCTTTCAATATCTTAAGAGCTAGTATTTTGACACGCTGGGAGAAACCTCTGAATTGTTTTGACTGACATCTCTGTTTACTTCTGTTTGACTTAAAAAGTACTGTGCTTTTTGAGTTGCGAAGACTTTTAAACCCTTTTAATGTGCTTGTGCCCTCTAGTGTCCCCAGAGGTTTGCTTTGCTTTGCATCTGTTTTGCAGTGGGTTATAGGGTAGTGCAGTGCTGTTGCATCAGCAGTTTGTTTTAAGATACTAATCTTATTCTAAAACTTTGTTCTATATTTTGGAAAGCATTAAAAAGGCTTTTCTGGCAGGGAAAAAATAGACCATACTATGTAATGATTTCAAAAAAATATTTAGTAGCATATCCAGATAGTTATGGTAAAAAAAAAAAAGATTTCTGCTGGTTTTGATTGTCAGAGTGCTCATCTGAAATAATTTCTAGCTTCATTTGAGATGAATAGGCAGTATGTACGTACCTTCTACAGAAACTTTTACAGAAAATTTGGGCTATGTCAATGTAAGCAACAAATAAGACTGGTTTTATAGATATGAATTATTTCTTTTTTAAACTTCCTTGATGTGGACATGTTACAGAAATGTCAATTTTCTTCTAGCTTTAGAAACATAATTAATACTTTAATCCTGCAGATAGTTATTCTAAAATAAACTTTTCACTAAATTATCACTAACCTGTAAATCCAGGAAGAAGAATATCCACCACGGGATGATTTCAGTGATGCAGATCAGCTTAGAGTGGGCAATGATGGCATCTTCATGTTGGCATTTTTCAGTAAGTTACCTTGTATCCCAGACCTACTGAGGTATATCTTAATTGTGCCTTTTTTTCTATGGAATATAAAAGATAGCTGTGTGAAACTGCATTAATGTACTGTAATGAATGGGGGGTTTTACCTGTATGCAGATATAAACACTTCCTGTTCCAGATGTAGCAAATGTGTTGGACTTTTTTTTTTTTTCTGTGCCATCTGTCACAGATAAGGAGACAAAGCAAAATCGTAGTAAATGTTTTGAGGCACAGCAAGGCTGCACCATTACCTATGAATTGGGAAATTCTGTCATCTTCTAGATGGACTACCAACTCAAATTAAAGGCTGGACCACAGAAATCTGGCAATCGATTTCTAAGTTGAAAAAAATTGAGGAAGCGATGATGTGCCGTATAAAAGTTGCTGATGCTAGCATAGTGAATTAAATAGCTATGAGTGGATTTTTGAAACAAATCCAACCGTGCTCATGGTTGAACTAACCATTAGCATATAAAAATGTGTTCTCTTCAGGTCATTTCTGATTGCAACCAGCACTACTATAGCAGTTCTTCAGGTACTGTGTATGCACACTGTGCATGTCTTGTAACTTAAGTACTTCATTAAGCAAAGTTAGGTTTAGCCGCTATAAGTTACTGCTAGAAAGAAGCTGCTTCTGCTTTGCCAGTTGCTTATTTCTTTCTAATTTCTGAGGATATTTTCTCTTTCTGAAATAAGCGTGTTTGGCAACCTGAATGGAAGCTTGGTGTTGGAGATGTAGCTGGTCTTTTTAGCGTTCATCAAGATGAAAGCTGATTGATTATCCACTGAAATCTCCTTTATGTCTTTCAACCTAGATCTCATCTTGGTTCTTTTTTCTCTAATGTCTTTCACAGTCCCTTTATTTAACTGTTACAGATGCAAGTTACAGAAGCTTCACAGAAGTTTTTTTCACTTTGGTATACGATGTACTAGGACAACATGGTGTTGCATCTTGAGATGAAAACATATACCTACCTCACATAGCAAATATATAAATACATACATAGGGTAACAAAGTGAGTTTTGCACTCTGATGTCTTTCTGTAGTTGGAAAATAGGGTATATATTTTGGGGGACAAAGGGCGGGGATATGGCTTCATTTTTCTTTTTCCCTTTTTTCCTCTTTCCTATGTGCTACAACTTTTTGTATTTAACCTGTTTAGGTTCTGTATTGTGTGAACTTGTTCTTGCTTATAAATCCTGGTTCAGGCCTTCATTAGCACTGCAGTTGGATGTCAATTGGATTGTTTGCTCTAGTATGTTTTAAGTCCTTAAAATGACAGCTGAAAGCAGACTTCTTAGCTTGCACCTAAGAGCACAGCAGTAGTAAAAATCTTGCTAGGCAGAAGCTGAACTGGAATCAGAGGCTCCAGAAAGGCTCCAATGATATTCACATGCAGTTGGCCAAAACTGCATGCCCAGAACCTTGCATCCACCCTCAAGAATGCAGACGTTTACTTGGACAAACTGGTGACTTTTTCTTCAAATAGCAGTTTAGCTGAGCCTGACCACACAGAGCACTACTTTTACACATTTGACAAAAATACATTGTAGATCATAATTTTTCTTGATTATTCTGTGTTACAGCCAACTTTGCTTGCCTATGAATGAAATGCATAAAATGAGTGCTTACACATTGTAAGGCACTTCTGCAAGTGTATGCTTAATTGAGATCTGTGTTGGCTGTTACAGGTACTGGTTACATATGGAAGTTGATAAAGTTTACTTAAACTTTGTCTTCGTAGTATGAGGAGTTCACAAAAACTTCTAGCATTTATAGACCTTTAATATTATTTTTCAGTAGTTTTTCTTAGGGAAATTGGAGAACCAACTGAAAAATGAGCTTAATTAAGAGTAGATTGTAAATAGTGGGTGGTGTATTCCTGTCCCTTTAATAAGGACATGAAAGTCTTCATAAAGTTGATGCATGTAGATTTAAGAGGGTAAGAATTAAAATGAGATTTAATTATGGCTATCTTTTGTTTTTTTCTGGGTGGGATATGTTTAAAAGTTGCAGGTAGAGGTGGCAGATCACAGAGAGCCTAGAATAAGTTCCCTCAGTTAAAATGTAGGAGGACTGGGTCAGGAACGGTTCTGTAGTGAGAGGAGCATGGAACAAATGGCTTGTTCCAGATGTGCTTTCCCACCTCCTCCTTTGACTGTTACATACAGCTTTGGTAGAAAGGTTTTGGGGTCACGGGGGGTGGGCTGCCTTTGTTTTAATTATAAAACAGTGAAGTTAGCTTTTCTAAATTTCATTTTATTCAGCAGAAGTATAATAAACTGAGCTTACCTACATACTGCAATCAACTAGTGTTATGCAGCTACCATCTAGTGGTAGCTGCCCAAGTTGCATAAAAGTGCTGTCTTGAGGCCATCTGATGGCCAGATCTGTTTGGGTTTTTTGTTTCTTTTCAGAGCCTGAAGCACGCAAGCTACAAACTTGTTTCCTATTTGAGTTGTAAAGTACTATTCTGTTTAGCATAACTAAATAGAATGAGACAATACACTCTAAAGAATAAAAGTCCTTGACGTTTTTTGCTTTAGCACTTGATTTAGAAACAGTGGAAACATTTGGAAAACAACCTGTTTTATTTCTAATACGTGGTAACAGGATATGTTTTAAGAAATTGGTGTTGCTCTTGAAATCTGCAGTTACATTGGTGAGCAAAGAATCTATTCTCTAATGGTCAGGGCTGGTCTCTGATTTTGACGTAAACGAATATATTAGTGAATATATTCATTTTGCTATGAGTAAGAAATGCAGCAAATTTTGCTATCAGATCACTTAATATATTTTTTTTTCTGTTACGTATTTCTAAGTCAGCTGTGCCTTATACAGCATGGTATAAACTTTTCAGAATGCCAGAGGAAGCTGTTAATAGGTGAGTTTCTCAGAGGGATTTGTTTTGGTGGTTTTTTTTGTTGTATTCACAACAAAAAGGAGGAATTTCTGAGCTGTTTCTTTCCATTTTGAACACAGCTGTAGTGGTGGTAGAGCACATGAGTCTCGTGACCCAAAGGGTTTGGTTTTCATGCTTAATCTGCCCGTAGTGGAAGTCTCTTGAATCATGTCTGGTTGGCTCATCCTGGTTCATTATGTGAAGGATGTTGTTTTGGGCGGTAGTAAAAGGCTTGTATGGTTTCCCTTGTATTTCAAGGAGTGCTTTAGAAATACCAACCAACCTTTTCACCTGTGGGCTCCAGAAGGAATTGCGGAACTCTTTGGTTCTTTGAAATCATGGAAGGGAGTTTTGGGTCATACTGTACCTACAGCCTAGGAAAAATGAATATTAATTTGAACCTTACAGATGGGTTAATAAGGAGAAAAAAATGGAGAAAAGTGTTCGATCATACAGCCAAAGTTTAAGTTCTCATCTAGAGATCTGATTTGTTCTTTTTCAACATCTGCGCGATTTAAATACTGTGTACAACTCACACCAATAAAATCTCTTGATGGAGATAAATGTAAATGTACATATTGTCCCAATGGTGTATTGGAACAGATAATAACCATACCAAAATTTCGTAAACTAATGTTCACGCAGTTTTCAAAGCTATTAGATGCTTCAAATGGTCAATAAACTGCACACAGGCCAGAGTGGGGTTTCAAGCGGGCACAAGTCAGAAGGTAGAGTTGTAGCACAAGCTCAGGGTGAGCCCTGCCTGCTCTCATGTGCTTCCCAAGGGGCAGTAAGATGGTCTAAAATTCCGTTGGGAGGATTCCTCTCTGTGAATTCAGAAGACCCATCTTCTGTATGTCAACATTATGAATATTATGCAGTTTTCCCTTAGTCGTGCAGGAGCAGCTGAGAGCAAGTAATTTGACTGAAATTGCAAATGTTGGAAGGAGATAAACTGTTTTGGGAGTGCTTGTGTTGCTCTGATTATCCAGAGGAGCCTGGCTGACCTTCATACACAATCACCTAACTTCTTTCTTTATGCAGAAAGAAGTTGACTTACAGGGTTTCTCCATATGCATTGGGTGTAATACAAAATAATTGGAATGAGGAAGCTTCCAATTGAGCATGAATTAATAAATTCATAGTGACAAAGTACAGCATCATACATGTCTTTGCCTTGCCCCTGTAGTTATCAGAGAATGAAGAATGGCAATGGATACAAGCTTGTTTGTCAAAACCAAGTGAATTATTTTACTCCAGCTTCTTAGAATTGCTAATAGACAAAAGACTTTTGATTTCTAACTTTAGTTTTTGGTATGAAAAATCCTGTGCTGACCACTGCCCTTCAGAAGAGGGCTTTGGGTGTGGAAATAGCTGAAAGATAGCCTTACTTTGTGTGTCAGATTCTAATACCTTTAGAACATTTAGATAATCCTGTGCTTTGTATTTTCACTGGGATTATCTTGCTGCAAACCACAAAGAGAAATAAAAGAATATAATTGTTATGGGCGCTACATTGGATATCAAGACGACTTTTTATTGAGAAAGACCTTTAGACCAACCCTTCTCCTTCCAAAGAGAGCAACTTAGCCATTTTTCATTATGAATTTTGTTGTCATGAGGAAATAACTCTAATGGTTGTATTATTTTTATGTGAATTACATTACTATAGACTTACTTTCTCCTCTTGTTGTCTCTTCAGGAATGTATAAAACTTAAAAATTTTACTTTTATCAGTCCCACTTGTCTGTATGGTGTTAGAGTGGCAGAGAAAGAGACTGAAATCATGATGCCAGCGCAGTCAGTGTGAGTTTCATTTAAATGTCTGAAATCTATTAAAAAAAGAGGATGATAGTTGACAGTTGAGCTCAAGTATGAATCTAAACGCTAGCAATCTCTGCAGTAGGAAACAATTCTTGCTGCAGAGTGGTTAGTCTTGCAGTGAGAGTCTAAAGATGAACACGGAACGTGGCTGCATGAAGAAGATGGGCAAACAGAAGTTAAAAACATCTTTTTAGTTAAAACCATGATGTGGTTGTAGCAGCTTGTTAGACTTTTTGTCTCATTTTAAGGAATGGCTTTCTTCTTCGTGATAGTGTGTATTAGTGTCAGATCAGGAACTTTATAAGAATGTCACGGAAAGCGGAAGTGGTATGAAGGGCGAGGTCAGCTCTTTAACTGCTAAGCAGTGTTTATATTTAACAAAGTGTGTGGATACAGGCAAATACTGGAGGATTGCATTTGTTGCAGCAAGAAGCTTGCACAGTGACTTAGTTTTCACTATTTAGTAGATAGCAAAGGAAGTAGATACATCTGGAGAAAATGGTAGATGCTTCCTTCTACTATTCTCTCCCCTCACTCTTGTATTTTCTCACTCAGCTTGGTGGAGAAACTTGTGCTGTGGGTTCTCTATGGTGATATAGGAATGAAAATTATGGACGACTTTTATTGCAATAATTAGGTGAGGTGGGAATTATGCAGAAAATAACGTAACAAAATAACTCTTACCAGATGCAGCGTAGGCCACAAAGCTCTGACAACTTGCATGACTGGCAGAGAATATACGTGGAAATCATCGTGGAAGAAGATACAGATAGGCAGGTGAGGCTAATCTTGATGTAGAGAAAAACAACTGGAATATAGATAAAAGTCTCATTTGTTGCAGTCTAGTCAGAAACTGGAGATGCATTTCTGAAAGGAAATAATTTATTTTGTAACCGCGATGAGACAATGAAGGTGATTTTAGAAGTACCAATAGGATACTGGGGAGGTGAGAGAGAAGGAGTAGGAAAGATTGAAAACATGTAGGCGTTATTGTTGCGCATCTTGTGTTTGTTGAAATGATGCAACACCAAGGCATTATTGGGAGAATCTCCCTAATATGTTGCCTAGGTTTTATGGAGGTGGAAGTGATATGTTCCTCATACTGCTGGGAATTTTGATTAGGTCCTTACTGCAGAATTTTTCAAGCAGATAGTTACAGATAGAAACTTAAATAGTGAAATTTTTCTTCTGTATGTGGTTCAGTTTTATTGGGATGTGTGAACTTGCGTAGTTTACAACTTTTGTATAATTTATGCCTTTTCTTTCCTGCTTGCATTGTCTGCTTATATTACTTGGTGGAACAGCACACTGGTTAAAGTAAAATAGCTGTTGGGAACGACACTGGAACATGCTGATGCCTTTTCTTCCAGGAGCTGGGCAAACAGTGTTGAATATCCACCTAATACTCATCCAGGGACTGTAGATCCTATTTTGAATATTCCTTTAGGTCAAATTGAAAGGAGGGTGTCGTGGTTTAAGCCGTCAGGAACTAAGCCCCACACAGCCACTCACTCACTCCCCCACGGTGGGATGGGGGAGAGAATTGGAAGGGTAAAAGTGAGAAAACTCGAGGGCTGAGTCAAAGACAGTTTAATAGATAAAGCAAAAGCCACGCACACAAGCAAAGCAAAGCAAGGAATTCATTCACTACTGCCCACCAGCAGGCAAATGTTCAGCCATTTCCAGGAAAGCAGGGCTCCATCACATGTAGCAGTTACTTCGGAAGACAAACATCGTAATTCCAAACGTCCCCCCCCTTCCTTCTTCCTGCAGCTTTATGTACTGAGTAGGATGCCATATGGTATGGGATATCCCTTTGGTCAGTTGGGGTCAGCTGTCCCACCTGTGTCCCCTCCCAACTCCTTGTGCACCCCCAGCCTACTGGCTGGCGAGCTGGTGTGAGGAACAGAAAAGGCCTTGACGCTGTGTAATCTCTGCTCAGCAGTAATGAAAACATCTCTGCATTATCAACACTGTTTTCAGTGCAAGTCGAAACATAGCCCCATACCAGCTACTATGAAGAAAATTAACTCTTTCCCAGCCAAAACCAGCACAGAGGGTGAAATTGTCACTGTGTTCAATTTTGATTATGAGAACTAATTTTTCCCGTCCTATATTTATGATTGGAAAATCTCTGTATTTTAATAATGCACCTAAAAATTACTTCAAGTGTTAGAAAAATCGGTGGTTTTTTAATAGATACCTATTAATATTGTAAGTATTCTGTGAATTCCTCTAGTCTAAATAGTCCATTGGAAACATGTCTATTTTCTGTCCTTTTTAGCATGCCTGTCTTTGGAGCCACAATCGAAGTCACCCTTTCTAGCTTGAGTAGAGGGGAGAGAGAGCAGAAAGCTGTTACACTGAGGCAGGAACGTGTTGAAGAGCTGCCTTCTGAAATCCCTTACTCATAGAAGTGTGGTAGATTTGGACAGATTGCTTCAAAAAGGGAAATCCTGTTTTCGAAGCAATGCATCCAAGCTTTCTTGAGTGTAAATGCTTTTCTTGTGTTTTGGAAAGACAGGTAAATGTTAGAGTCACAATGTTCTTATGTAATAGAGATGCTCTCTCTTTATTTTTTTCTTCTCTGCCCATACCAATTTGGATTAGCATTTATTCAAAGTTGTTTGTTGTGTTTTTTGGTTTTGTGGTTTTTGGTTTGTTTTTGGTTTTTTTTAAGATTAGTAATTAGCGTAAAAGTAAGCTCTCTCATTGCCGCCATCTGTTACCTATGGCTCTGTCTGAGGCAAGATGTTTTCTCACTTGTACAAAATGACTCTGTTGCTGTAAAGTCTTCCAGAACTTCTCTTGGAACCTCAATTTCTGTGCATTTCATGGAATCCCAATGCAGTTTTACAGACTAATTTTGCATTTGAGGGCAGATCATTACATCTTCATGTGGATTGTTGGAGGAGTTGTAACAAGGTTTTAAATGACAAAAAAGTGGTTGTTGATAGATAATCCTCCCAAATTTACTTTTATTTAAGAAAACTATTGACCAATTTTCTGTTCCTAATGTTTTGCTGTAAGTGTTCAAACTTTTACTGAAAACCCGGACTTGTTTGTGGCTGTGGTGATTTAATGTCTGACTTTTACGTGAGTTTTGTTTTTTCCCTGAGTTTGGGGATTTAATACATTAAGGATTTGTGTGCAGGGGTTTTGTTCCCATCTGCCCAGCTTTCCATTCCTGCTTGCCTCTTCAGTGGTTTTTATGTTTATTGTGGGCTTCCCAGATGTTTTTAATTTTCCGCCATCCTGTCCGCTCCAGAACTCCTGAATTGTCGTGTTCTACCAGCTCCCCCAGCTGTTCTGTTTGGTGGTTTTCTTTTTAGTTGCCCTCACTTACTCCCAAAGCTGAGACATCACCAAACTGGGAATTCCCACACTTTGACCTAATGTACACAAACTGAAGTCAATACAGTCGATGTTGTTCATTGCCAAGTGTGTATGCAGATATGAAACTTTAAATTGTAGAACTACTGTGAGTTGTGTAAAAGCGTTAATTGAAGTAACAGCGGTAGTTATGCTCAATGTCCTTTTTGTTTCTTGATTTCTTAAGTTTCTATGTAAAACTTCCAAGGCTTCTTGTGCTTGAATATAGATCTAAAAGAGAACATCAGCTTCTCAACTTACCTTCATTTTTATGCTACGTTTGCAGAGCAAGAGCGGATACTTTTATTCTGTTCGATGCTGAATATGCAGCCTTGATACATGCACGTATGTGTGCATATGATGGTATTTTTGGATATAAAAGTATAGCAAGGGCTTTTTTCTTTGTTTTAATCCAAGTCTTGTATGTTATAGTCCTTTGTGTGCCTTTACTCTTCATGTCTAGTGTCACCTGGTTAGATTTCTGTAGCAATGTAATACTTTATGTTTGAATCTTCTCTTGTTTAAAATAGTAGGTTGCAGCCTGTTTACCATTTGCTTTGTTATTAAGTGACTATACTATGGGGAATGTCTGGGTTCAAAGTCAATCTCTGAAAGCCTGAATTACCGGAAGGGAATTACTGTGTAAGCGTGTCCTTATTAGTTTAAAAGTGAAATTAATGTTAAGTCTGTCTGCTTAGCTATACAGATTAACAGAAGCTGCTGTTTCTTTTATTTTATAGTGGCATTTATTTTCAACTGGATTGGATTTTGTTTATCCTTCTGTATAACAAATACCATAGCTGGAAGGTATGGTGCGATCTGTGGATTTGGTCTCTCCCTGATCAAATGGATTCTCATTGTACGGGTATGTTTCTTGATTCACACTGTACAGACTCCGCTTGTAGAACCAAACCATAACAATTTATTCAAGGATATATAATAATGGAATTAAAAATCAGTATATTAAATTCCAGTGCTTAACATAGTGCCTAGAATTTTTGCTAACTTCCATTTTAGTAGAGAATTTACTTGCTGTATATTCATCTATGCTTACTAATGATGAAGCTTAATCTATTTTTATCTGACATAGCGTTTTGCATTCATCTTTCCACTAAAATAAATGCAGAATGACTCATTCTTTGCACAAATATTTAAAAGCATATGGAAGAAGTGGAGCAAGTACCTAAAATGTCACTGGTGTTGTAGTGTCCTATATGAAAGATTTATAAATGGCTCAGCCTATCAGGGGGGTAAAAAAAAAAATCAGAAAACATTTCTTCCTCGTATCTGATTCTTTTATTCCTTGTGAGATGCGCACTGAATCAAGTCAAAATTGAATGTGATGTTAGTCGTATTTTTACCATCTTAGATGCTCAATTTCTTGCTATTTTCACTGCAGGACTAGATACTTTTTGGAAAAGTATGTTAGCCAAATGGAAGTTACTTAGCTGACTAAGTGGATGCTAGATGAAACTTAATGGTCCTTTCTGAACTTGCATTCTACATGTCAGTGAGACACAACATTTAAAATCTCATCCTGCCTAATGAAGAAAGAGATCTTGGATAACTTAGTCATCATTTATGCCCTGCCAACTCTGATTTTTTTTTTTTCCCCTTTGTGCGTGCTAGTAACTTAACTTGATTTGGTCTTAGCACAATGGTACAAGGATTGTAGAGAGAAGAGATTGCATCGTCCTTCCTGGGCGCGTCCTGCATCCTTCTTAGACCTGAGAGTGTTTTTTGTTGTTTTGGGGTTTGAGTTCCCGCCCCCCCACCGCATGCTTTCCCAGGTCCGGGAAATGCTACTGTACCAGATGTGATTCTGGTGTATTTGGTTGGAATTCAGAGTTTGTGATTACATTTAATCTTAAGGGAGTAAGAAAACATGACTTTTTCAACTACGTATTCATTGGGGGTATTTTTAGCTTCCCTTGAGGCATACTAAACAGGGGGCAGAACTTGCTCGTTGTGTCAGTTTTATTATTCCTGTCTACTTGAAAATGTGCTCATAACAAACACAAAAATTAATATATGCTAAACTTCCTTGAAGAATTACTGTGTTCTAGAATATATTTAAATTCTTGTATATAGTGCATTACTAATTCTAAAATATTGGAGCTGACCAATTCCAAGACCTCAGCAGTGGGTTTTTTTCGTAGTGAAGATTATAATCTTCCTGTGTTGGCTCCCTTTCTAGAGATGATAGCAGAAAGCTCCTAAGGTGTATGTCGACAATTTTGTTTTAATGGTGACACACAAGCATGCGTGTGTGCACAAAATTCAGTTCCTTTGTTTCAAGCTACTCCGGCTTTTGTGCTGCCCTTTTCTCACTCAGGGTCAGTAGTACAAAACTGTATAGTGTCTAAAAAGTCCAAGTTCACATATGCTCTTTCTGTATCAGTTTTTACTGGAGGGGAGAGAAGAGGAAAAAGCACAGTTTTGCTGTTGCGGAAGTTCTGCAGCCATGGCTGCTTCTGCCCAAAGAAAGTGTGAGAGGAGAGTAGTGCACATAGGACAGTATTTGATTGCTCGTTTTAGTAAATATTCTTTCCAATTAAATGAAAGTGTAACTTTAAAGAAAGTGTGTGGGTATATATGTTTAGAGAATTGAAGATACTGTCAAGTGAGATGGGATTAATAATGTTGTGAACTTCCTGGGAATTGAGTATTCATCTGATATTTTGCTGAAGTGTCAACGTATGAAGTGCTTGCTCTGCCGAATCATAGAAATGCTAGTATTTATGTAGGGATAATTTAAGTACCAATTCTTTAGTTCAATTTAGCAACTCTGTTTCTTGGTATTTTTTTCTTGGATTGTCCATAGAAGTGAATACAGTACAGGATTAAACCTTTAAAGTATTCACATGATTTGGCTTTATTCTGGAGAAAACATGTGGATCTCAGTACACAATTACTTGAAGAAAAAAACCAACTTTATCTGGAGTTCTTTAAATGTCTTGGATTTTTGTCTCGTTGCATATGTGGCCCAGTGTCCTCTCTTCTTCCTTTTTTTGGGGGTGGGGGGTGGGTGTTGGGTGTTTTTTGTTTGGTTTTGCGGTTTTTTTAGAATAAACTGAATTACGTGCCTGAATTACGTGATTTCTTGGTTGACACTACTGAGATGTCCTAGAAGTGGTTACTGGGAAGCACTGTGGCAGGATGCAGTAAACATACTGAACAGTAGTAGGATGGGAAGTGTATGAAACGTGTGCAGAGCTACTAAATGGTTATTTTATTCCTTCTGGCAACTTTTCACACATCTCCTCATTCCTGATTCCTGTGTGAATTTTGGAGACATTTGATTAGCCTTTTTATCAGTGAAGCATGCAGTCTGGAGTCTGGTAAAGGCACAGATACCTGTCTCCAATACCATCGCACCCTGCCCTCCAGCTGCCTCCCACATCACAGGGAGGACAAAACTGTCTACCACGGTCACTAACAGGAACAGTTGAAATGCCACTTCAAGGTTCATTTAGTTGCGTTCAGCTCACTGCTGGGAACTGAATGCTGGTTTGAAAATGAAAAGACTTTAATGAGTTGGGGGTCTTTATGGGGCTGGTATTCTTGGCAGCGATTAACAGTAGGGGGTATACAGAAGGTCAAAAGCTCTTCTTTTGAGGGGTCAGCAGAACATCCCTGTCTGATAAGATTAAACTAATGTGGCTTTTGGTGTTAATATCTAAAGCAGCAGGCTGCTGTAATGTGTTTGGGATGGCAGGCATGGGAGGGGGGAAGGACAATCGACAAGTGGTGATTCCTTATAATAGAAAATGTTAGTTGATTGTGGCAAGTAATACAAGTTTGGGGTATTTTTATGCACACACATACGATTTTTAGAGGTTTTAAAATAATTTTGCCATGGACCAACTGACACTGGAAGTGTTATTTGTATATTAAACTGCTGCACAAATACGTTTTGCATTTTAGTTGAATATATAACTTTTATTTAAATTTGCTTTTTCCTCTGCGCTTTCTGTGTATGCGTAGTGCATTGAATGTGTCTTAGTCATCTGTCTTTCTGCAGCTAAGCCTCATGTATGAATTTCAGTTTTCAGATTACTTTACTGGATATTTCAATGGACAGTACTGGCTTTGGTGGATATTTCTTGTACTTGGTAAGTGGCAATTGAAAACATTTCTGTTTTGATGTGGAAGTACTTAAAGATGAATCATGTCATTGTAAGTAAGAGTTCTGTAACATGCTTAGCTAGGTGGTTTTTCTTTAGCTGCTGATAGTTTTGTGTGTTGTTTTTATTTCCATAGTATTCATGAGGTTACTCGTTACCATAGTGGTGGTATTGTGTGAAATGCGGACTGTTCAAATAATCTTCAGCTCAAAAAATTTTAGTCTACGTATGTAATTATGTACATACCTGAGACATGTAATCTGTGCTTTTTAAGCTGCTTCTACTGATCCTAGGGGTGCAGAACTATGTAATGAAACTGGCTTTATGTGGAGAACGTACTGAAAAGCAAGTGGTATCTAGTACATGTGTAAACCTGTGTGTCGAATATTAAATGTTAAGAAGTATGACTGATGCTAGGAAGGTGGAGTCTGCTGTCTTGTACACAGGTCACGAAACGTCCTTTTGTAGGCCTTTGAAATGCATACTGCATCAGTGGTTTCTCAGTCAGACGAGAGAATGGCTTCATGCTTTCTGATCACAGTGGTGCCGTGATGTCAGCTTTCTCTTGAGGTCTGCCTGCCCATGTTCAAAGTCTTATACTCATCAAATTCTGCTCTTCTGTCTGTTTTTAATTAGGATATACCAAACCCCAACCACTATACCTTTTTACCTACTGTGGATTTTGTAATTTAAGTGTGGAATCTGGACTGATTCTCTTTTACAGGAGCGAATACTACTATCTGTTTTACTTTCTAGCTGTGGCAACACAAGTAAATTATCGCTGGTTCGGTAGGTGGCACTCTTCCCTTTGAGTCAGTTGGCTCAAATGGCTAACAGCAAATGTTAGAATGAAATGTTGAGTAAATTTGGAAGGAAAACCCCCAACACTGAGATCCTGACTGTTTGTGGCTCGCTATTTGTCACATGAAATGCCAGAAATCTTAAACCTAAAACTTTCTCTATCTGCCTTGTATTAAAGTTTGAGGGCATTCATCGGACTTCTTAATACTCGGCTTGCTCTACTGTTCTGCACTTGGTTGCTTGAGATGTATATAAACTGCAGATGCTTAACACATCCCAGCACCAGTCCCTGGAATGCTTTCATATTCTGTTTGAGGTGATTGAATTTAAGTAGCAAGTGGAATGACTTTACAGGTACAAACATCTCCAGATAAACCTTTAATTAAAACAAACCCTTGTGTTGCCTGAAATTGGGATTTGACACTGTTTTCACTTGGATGAACATAGCGTGTTCTTCCTCTAACGTTTTCCACAACCACATCTATGGAGAAAGCTGTGCACTTGTAGTTCCTCTTTTTCCTAGTCTTTTGCAGCAATTGTTCAGGAGTTAGCTCACTTAGATTTAGGAAAGCCTTATCTTCAGCCTTAACTGTTAAAGGTTTTGTTTGTTTTTTTTTTTTTTTTTCTTTAACTCACAAAGTTTATAATACGCCTTGGAATAACAGGCACTGTGAGGCACACAGTACGCATTCAGCAGTCAGCGTTCCCTTGTTTTATGAACGTTTTGCATGAAATACACCAACAGTGTTTTTAAACTGAAAAAGTGGATATACCGAGATTGCTAGAACACCATAGAAGGGTTTAACCCAACAGAGCTGCTTAGCAGGACATGGAGGAGTATTACCAAGTCACAGGAGCTCTGCCAACCAGATCTGTATTTCATTGTTTTGGATAACTTTCCCATTTGAGCATGCGAAGTAGCACATCCTGTATCTCTTCGGAAGTGAATGAACTGAGTTGGATCCTTTTCTTTGCATAGTCCTTTGACATACTTGAGCCCACCTGTTGCCATCTTCTTTTCTGGTGTTCACCTGTCTGGTTTTGCTCCCTTCCCTTCTTTCAACATCTGGAAAAATATGCTCGCACTTCATGGGAAAGAGAAGTGGTCTGCTTCCAGGGAACTGTCATGTACAGTAAACAAATTGGAGAGGGACAATTCTAATTTTTAAATTTAAATGTTAGCCAGTGTTTCTTTTGGAGAAACACCATGGAAAGTGGGGTTTTTTTCCTTCTAGGATGTAAGATGATGAAAGAGATGAAGTCCTTTGCTCAACTTGTTAAGCTTCGGTTTATTTTTTTGTTTCAACCTTGGAATCTTAATCTATACGTGTATATAGACACATAAGCATGTATCTTCAAGGTACCTGTGTGTTGGTTAAATGAAGAGACTTGCTCTCCAGGGTCGTGTTTCTTTCCACTGGATGTGGAATTCAGATTTCAAGCTTCCCAAATCTTTGGGCAGATTATTTTATCTGTATTGGATTCTCCCTGATCCAGCTGATGTTAGTGGAGGAAAATGGACCAAGGAGGTGTGTCCGTTATGCAACAATGTGTTTTTCTGGGTTGGTTTGTTCAGATGTCCAGCAAATCTCTAACTTGACAAAACTATGTGGACAACATCATGTTAGCGATTTCCATTGGTGCAACTGTAACTTCTGTGTCTCTTGTTCCTCTTATCAGAGCTGAAATATTCTTTCAAATGCAGCTAGATTTAAATGTTTAAAAATAATTTGAAACGTGGAGTTGACAAAAAAATGTAATCATAATACATGTTGAGAAATTTTCTTGGAATCAGCTACTGTTCTTCCTTCTCTTGGGCTGGTGCGTTTTCCTGGATGGTTAAATCTCAAGCCATAATCTGCTATAATTTTATTGGCTTGTTGGTAGGGCAATCCGTACTGTCTATCTGGGTTTTTTTTTTTTTGCCCTCTTTTGATTTGCAATACATTTATCTTACACTTTTCTAAAGGTACGTTTTGTGGTTCGAGTAGTCTTCTAACACACTAGTAACTTATTTTAAGAATTCTACTTGAAAAGAAAGTGCAGCATGTATTCTTTTTTTTTTCTTTTTAAGTTCTTTCACACATTCTTTTTAGCAGATGATACTTGAACTCAGAATGAGTGTAGAATTTTGGAAAAGCCTTCCATAAGGCTGTATCCTAATATCACAAGATAAAAGCAGAAGACGACTTGCTTGTTGAATTTGTGAATGATGCATAAAGACCTCGCTTTACTTAGTATACTCTAGACTTTGAAAAATTATTTTATTAAGAACAATGTGGGATAGCTTGTACTTAGGTTGATACACATCATTTTGTGCATTTTCTACACTTCCAGGACTCCTCCTGTTCTTTCGAGGCTTTGTTAATTATCTTAAAGTCAGAAATATGTCTGAAAGCATGGCAGCTGCTCACAGAACAAGGTTTTTTTTCTTGTACTGAAGGTAAGCAATTTTTAGTGATAAGATTCTCTTCCAGGAAAACTAAGAAGAATGAAGTACATTAAAAATAGATAATCGAACTTCTGTCACAAGACAGAAGTCGCGTATTTTTGAACATCTGTCATCGATGTTGTATATATTCTACATGGACTTGAAAATATCTGAAGTCTCTTAAAGTCATGACATTTGAAAGTAAATACTGCGTCCTTGTTGCCTCCAGTCCTCCCTGGAGCTAATGTTCAGTAACAAAAAGGAAGAGGAACCTGTTGTTTTTCCTGTGCAAGAAACAGTGTCTGCTGCCTGTCAGTATACTGTCCTTTGTGTTGGAGAACTGGCTTTAGTAGTCAAACTGTTGTCAGCAAGTTAGGAAGCACTAATCTGCCTGCATATTAACTCTGATTGACATGACTCTGAACATGCAAACAATAGATGAGTATTGTCTCTCTTTACATGACTGGATTAAGACAGTCATGTACAAGTATGGTTACTATGTATGCAACAAGGTGCTTTATATATCCTTCAGGTAGCTGACTAATCAGTCTGGCACATATCCACTCTTTTTTTATACTTTTTATCCATTAGGTGGATCTATTGATCTATGATTCTCTGATTCTTTTAGAGTTCACTAGGTAACTTGAACCAGGGGTCTCCATTTGTGTTCAAGTTTTTTTACTTAAACTGCATGATGAGATAAAATGAAGCCTAAAAATAAGTACTGTAGTATTTTCATTACTATGCAGTTTACTTAAAATGCTTAAAGGCTGTATTTTGACTTACCTGAGAAGCTGTTTGCCATAACAAAGCAGGTTTTCGTAACTGTTTTCCAGTACTGGTCACAGGATCAATATGAAGTAACCAGCAACACATTATTGAAGCCTGAAAAAAACCCAAGACAGTATTTGCGTAGAAAAAATGGTTCATTTTATATAAGACACTGATACACATTTAAAAACAGCTAATGATAAATACCTATGCTATACTGTGTAGTTCTTGATCATGGAAGAAGTCTGTTAATATAACTGTAACATCATACTTCTTTTAATGTACCGTTTTGTCAAATTTATGCAGTACGTTAAATAACTAAAGCGTATATTTCCTTTTAGTAACCAACCCAAATTGTCATCTGACTCGCAGTGTTTCCTTTTTATAATAGTCACAAGCTGCTGCTTTTCTTAGTAATGTGTTAAGCTCTTCAGAATTTGTAGAGATGAGATGAAAATACCTGTTAGCTTTCAGTACAATGAAGTTTGAAAATTTGTATTGGTATTTGAAAACCGTAGCTTCAAGAGAATTATGAGAGTATAGGGTAATGTGGTCTGGGATTCTTTGCTCTCCTGCAGTTAAAATTCTGCTTTGGGACAAAACAGTACTGAATTCAGCATTGACTGAAGTTGAGTTGTCCTATCTGAGTTCAGTGGCTTTGAGTTTTAGCTGTAAGCATCACTGTGACGTATGGAATGGTAAGGTCTGTGGAGTGTTTAGAGAGCTGGACATGTAAAGACTTTTTTTTGGAAGTATCTAAATTATTGAAACAAGAAGTGCAAATTAACTGCTATCACGCTCAAATGTCCTTTTCCCTGCATAGACAGGTAACTTACTCTACAGTGACTGTTGGTTTTAATAAATAACAAATACTAACTCTACAGTTACAAAATACTCTCAGATGTTCTTTTGAAACGATAACAAAATGACAGTAAGTTTTTGCTTTTTTCTCCCATCTTGACATGGATGGGGAAAAGGCGGCTGCTTTGCTGCTTCTACATTTAACTTCAGATAGTAATGCTACTTCTAGTGAATCACTGCAATGAACTGAAGTACAACTCTCTCTTTATCTCCAGACTGCATCGAACAGACATTCCTTTCCTATACCAGTGTGAAACTTCCAGATGATCTGTAACCCTCCGAGTTAATAGGATGAAGACTACTAGAACCAGAAGACAAATTAGTGAAGATACAGCTTCAGAAACAAATGACAGAATGGTTTATACTCAAATACCAGTTCTGGTCATTCTAGTAAATATTTATAATTGCTGCCTTTTGTTTTAGCACATTGGTGTATGTGCTGATTAAAAAGATAGTATTGAAGTAAGAACAAACCATCTGTTAGTATAGATTAGGTACAGTCAGACTTGGTTAATCTGTTCTTGTTGTATCTGAAAGATTTAAGTGGTAACTTGTTTCACAGCGTGTATGTACCACGGACTCGTTGATCTGAACTTTGAGTACAAAAAATGCATTAAATGATTCAGATTAACCAGTTCAGACAGGTTTTTACATAATTTAGATTCATGTAACGATTGCGTAGAACATTTTTAAGTTTACTAAATCCCGAAGTTCTTTGTCACAAACTTGTATTCGCCAATATTTTACCAAATTCAAACCAATATACTGGTTTGCTTATAAACTGATACTCCCACTTTGAGTTCCCTGTATATAACTCTGCATAAATGACTGTTTGAATTGCTTCTTAGGAAATATGTCAAAATATATTTTGTAACAGCATATTCTCTAAATTTTGTTTAATCTTAGAACTACATACATATTTTTTGTTAATTGGCTATTAAGAGTATAGTTACTATTAGATGTAATTTTGGAGGTAAAGGCGTTGAATTGTTTGTCTCATCCTAATTTTCCTCACATGAATTATTAACAACTTGGTTTAGGCTTGAGCCTGAAGTCGTTATACATATGCATGATCCCATTAAAAGATAAGAGTTTGTTCATGTTAGCAGGGATGGACAGCCATACATCTTTAGTCCTTGGTCATGTATTGGGATCCGTGTAGGTGCATCTTTGGTCCTGAAACAGGGTATTGCAAATGTATTCCCTGGATTATAACACTGGATCTGTTTAAGAAGTCTTGAGTTCAGTATAAATACAGCATCCATTCTGAGGGCTTCTCAAAAAAAAATACATATAGCTGTCTTACAACACTTGTTTAGAATAAATACTTTGCCATTTCTGAAGAATAAAATAATTTAAATGTAAGGTAGTTTTAGAAATAATCTACGAAGGAAAAAAAAATAGATCTTACTTCTAAAGCTATGAAAGTAGAAAATGTGTGTTGCACCTCCCCAAGTATTCATTCAAGGTATACCATTACTTTCTTATAAGTATCATCTCTTTAAGGGGTACTGTCTACTGTTCATGCGTGTGTGGTTTCCTTTAGTTTGTGAAATTTGTGCATCTCCTTAAGCAGGAGAATACATCTCTCAGTCCTTTGTACAACTGGAATTTCAGTTGCAAAAATACATTGGTTGTTGGTTGCACCTTTGAGGAAAAAAAATACAAGTACTTTCCTCCAGTTTTTCTTTTTATATTAGAATTCTGCCTTTTTATTACTAACATTAAGACAGTGAGGTTTATGTTGTTTTAAGCTAGTGCTGTATTCAGTTTTGTATCTATAATGGATGTTTAAAATATACATATGTAAACTGGTCACATTACTGATTTTCTTAATCTTTCAGAGATACTGGAAGTGACTAAAACTTTAGGGGCACCTCCACGTTCCAGCTTTTTATGGAAAGAATAAAATTAAGTATTATGTTCGATATCCGATTGGGAATTCCTTCTAAACTTACGTGTTTGCTTCTGTGTTCTTTTGCATTCATTGTCCATATGAGAAAGAAGCAGGTAATAAAATATTGCTTTGTTTTGCTAATGAAGATTTATGCTTTTTGGGTTTTTTGTACTTCACATTGAAAAATGCACACTGAAATATTTGTGTCAACACAAAATTATAGACAAATTGCTCGGCAAAATTACTTACCAGTCCTCTCTGCTCTTCTCCTTTTCATCTCATGTTTTATGGCAACAAACTGTAAGGACATTTCTGTTAATGAGTTAATACAACTGTGTAAAGCATGCATTATTGATTCGTTTTCTATGTTTATCAATATCAACTAGTACTATTTTCCGACTACATCAGTTTTCCCAAATTGAGTAGTGATCTTCTGATTGAATTATTTCTGTTTGCTCCACTGCATTTTACAGAAAGCTTCGTACAGATAGTTTTGTTATGGGGTTTCTTTCCGGACTAGCTTGGAAAAATTCTCATTTGGACAGAAAGAATATGTAGGGTTAAAAATGTACACATGTTATCTAATCCTCTGTAGTTGATGCAGCAGTTTGGTAGCCTGAAATCTCATCAGCAGGAGGAAGGGAATTGGGACAGTGTTTTCAAAGACTCTGCAATCTATTCCAGATGTGTCAAATGCTGCATATTTTCCTTGCTATTTCCTGTGCTCTTGGTTAGGAGCAGCTGGCTCTGTGGTTTAGAGACACCTGGCCAGCTTTGCTTTGTGTCTTAGTCTTGGGGGGGTGGTGGGTGGTAGGGGGGAGCTCCAGTATTGCAGTGAAGTTGACTGTAAACAGATTTTGTATGAATGCAAATAAGGCTTTGAAGTTTGGGGCTAAAACAGCTTGGGGAGGTGCAGGGAGAAAATCCCATTTTATTTGAGCAACCGGCATGAATGTATTTTTTTCAGTTTTGTCATCCACTTTCATTGATGTGGACACCACAGGAAGATGGACGTCCTGAACATGATTGTGGTACCCTGTGACTCTATTAACGAGTGGCAGAAATGATCCATCACTCGCACTTCCAGTCCTCTTTCAGAGAGGGAGTTGTCTCCAAGCTTTCAGTTTGTTGTCTCACCTAGAGTATGGGCACTGTCCTCATCCTGCAACACCTGTGAACCTGTTTTCAACACCCTACTCTTTCTGGGTCCGCTTCCCTCCCTTTGAACGATGCCAACAGGTGAGAAAAAGTGGTTGAATTAACCTGCTATCCTGACATTGGAAAGCTTTTAATCTCTTTCCCACTTTTTGAGAATGTTTTCCCATCATACTCTGCATTAGTCCCTCCTGTGTGGTTGCTTGCATTGTTCACTGGAACAAAAAGTTCATCTCATGAAATTACTGTTGCTTCCTGGGCTTTTGAAGAGAAGGTGAATAACCTGGTATGGACATAGATCTTCCTCAGTGAGACGAAAAATAAATTCTAAACATGCTAAAACACAATTAGCATATGTGCACAGCTACCCACAAGCAGTGGAGTCCGGGGTATGTTGTTCTTCACCACCACCCCAAGATCCTTACCTTTTTCCGTTATACTTCTAAGGATACTTTTACCATCGGTATTTTTGCTACTTAGCATATCCTTTCCACTTCCATGCCCCTTCTCCTTTCTCAGTGCGCTTGTTACGCACCCTGCAAGGACAGGCAGAAGGCCTGCCCTACTGTCTGTTGGCTGCAGTTAATAAATAACCCACCTAGCAATTTCTAGCAGTTTCTCCTTAACTGCAATGATGCTTTGTATTTTCATATGTCCATATTATACAAGTAAGCCAACTTCTTAAAATCAGTGACTTTCAGAGAACTGAAAATGTATAAAATAAGTGACTGTGCCATCCACCTGTTCTGTGTATTGTGTACGCAAGTGGCATTAAAACTGGCAGAATTTGTTTTAGGTATGTTTTCCTTTAGCTCCTGAAGTGTCTGCATGATTACCTTCAAACATTTTTTTTTGATATGTAATTGGTTTTTGTTCCCCACCCTTCCCAAATGAAAGACAAGTCAGCTTTCCTAGGTTTTTGTCTATGTTGTATTTTCTATGTAAGGAAACTTGGATGCAGTGAGGCTTAGAAGTATTGCAAACAGCGTTGGCTCTCCAGCTATTGTTCATTTTTTGTGTATGTGAAACAGAAAAGTATATATTCAAAAAAAGTTTAAAATGTTTTGATTCTTTTGTATTGAGGGATGGTTACAGTTATCCCCGTGTTTTTACATCTGTTCTTGTAGTCTTCACTTTTAATTTTTCTTGTGGTCAAAGAATGCTGTTTGTGGGGGTATCCTTAGTGTAATACACGTTGTCATTCATTGAGTCTTCATTATAGGTGGCTGTACAAATGCCCATCCTTCTTAATTTTCTAGGTTGGTGTAGTCCCCTGACTTCCAAATGCCCAGTTTCACACGCAACAGGCTGCTGCTGCTGGTATAAATTATTATTAAAAAACTCTAGAAAGCAAGCTTCACTTGCACGCGTTCATTAATTGAGTCTTATTGTTTAATATAACTGCAGTAGCATTTGGTCAGTCCGCTGCTGCTGTATGTAGCTGGTGAGAGCTCACTCCTGGAGTCTGAAGTCCTAGGTGTATTTTTTCCATTAGTAGGGATGTTTGAGTGAAGCCTGCAGGTCTTACTGGTGGAATCGTTACTGGAGTAAAGCCAGTGCTAGTGCTAATTGCTGTGTAGTTGCTAGCATGAGCACCTGGGGGACCATTGCTTAGCTGGTCTGCTCTTCTTTGAGTCTCTAACTGACTTCTAATTAATGAATTAATTTGACAGTGTCTCTCGTAACTTCCACAGAAAGTCTTCGTGTGGATTTTCATCTTAAAGGATGACGAGTTGTTTTTCATGGATCAAATTTATCTCTGTACCTCTCAGAACAAGAAACTTCTGCAGGCAGCCGTACCAGTTCACTTCTCCATATACACAGCACAATGGAAATCATTTCTGCAGATTAAATTGATAAGTCAAATACTACATTTCTACCTGAAATGTGAATCAGATCCCACTTAAAAGCTGTTGCTTTGAGGATAGTCTTATGCTGTAGTTAAGCAAAACCAGGGATTTCTATTGTAAATAATTTTCGGCAGTCAGTTGTAGTGCAACTTGGGATTCTCAAGTGCTGCTATTTTTTTCCCCTGAGGAATTGAAGTTTTGGGGGTTTTTTTGTAGCAAACTCGCAACACTTACTCCAGTTCTGCCGGTGTTCATCATAACATGGGCGTATGTTAAATGCAAGAAGCTCTGGCAGCGTAATCCCGTAGTTAAAAAACTTTTAACTGTGCATTCAGAAGACTTAAAGGTTTCTGAATTCTGACTGAAAGCTGACACGACGGCAGGTTACGTATGGCTTGGCTCAGGTCTCTGCCCAATTCCTCCTTCATAAGGATGGTGGGTGCTGCTACACAGTGTGGTCTGGACACGTCACGGGTTCAAACTGAGATTGCTGCGCGTTAAACAGAGATTCACTGTGAGGGGAGCAAGAGAAACAAGGGGAGAAGGAGCTCTCAGACCTTTAACTCTGGGTTTGCAACAGCTGATGTAGCAGGTGTTTCTGGTAAGATGATGGGAGCACATCTGAGTGCAGTCCTCACCTGCTTCCTCCCCAGCTGACCAGCCGCTTTGTGTACCTACGCAATCTGTGAAAAGGGCCTTTAGGTTTTCTTTTCTTCCTGGAGACAACTGGAAGAGCAAACTCCCCTCCACTTTGCTGTCCGCGAAGGTGCTTGGCCAGCACTTGTTAGCCTAGCTGGCCCCATGGGAAATGCCTCTGGCTCTTCCTTTGCCCTGCCAGCAGGAATGCAATCTGCAGCACTATTTTTGATTATACGGTCTGCATGGCATATGCAGCTTTCTCAACTCTTGTGACACTGAGGTTTATGTTAGCAAAGAAATCAGTGTTGTCAACTTCATATTCTGTCACAAATCTCGTGATGCTGTGCAGCTTTCTTAGTATTTCACTTAGGGAGGTAGCTACTACATGAGGATCAGTTTAGGGTGGAAAAAGGTATGTTCCCTCCCAGCATGTTTTTCGCTATCCGTTAGATGGGTTTGATGTGTTCACAGACACCTGCTCCTGATCTTGCGCGGACCTCTCTATAACTACGAGATGCCAAGGGGTCACTGAGAGTTGTGACTAGCTTCTTAGGAATTACCATTTCACTCCTGAAATTTGCACTTTTTAAGAGAAGCTGCTGCTTACTAGAAATGTTATCTGTGCAGCTACAGCAGCAGCTGTAGGAGGAACAGCCCAGAACACTAGCAGTTTTTACTAATAGTGTCTGATGTAATGCATCATTCAGTGCATGAAAAATTTCAAGTACTGTCTTAAATTTTTCACGATTGTTTTTTTTACTTGCTTCTAATTTGATTTTTGCATGTAACTTGTATGAAGTTTTTTTTTTCCTTTGCGGGATGTAGACAGCTAAAGGGTGAATGTTGCAGCTCTCAAACGCTGAGTCACTTCATTTGGTTGTTCTTTGAGGGTTGTGCTTCTTGGAACTGTGAATGTGAAAATTACTTAGGGAGGTTTCAAGAGCAATGATATATCAAGAATTTAAGAATCAAATTGATCAAGGTGGCATACCCTAGAAATAAAATAAAGCAGAAAAAAAAAAAATTCAAGGTTGCAGCTTTTCAACTTTCATTATAGCCAATTGTGCAAATCATCAGCATTAATAAAAACTCAGCAGAAGAAAGTGTTCTTCCAGTTATGCTCTTATAACTGAATTGGTATTTAGAATCTTCCCACAGTTAACATACATATAATCAATTATCTAAAAATTCCCTACAGAGAAAATTCATGATTTCATAGTTCAAGAGAGATAGCTGTCCCATGATAATAACAAACTTAAAATGTTGTGTACTTGCCATTTTCTGAGAAATGTAGAGTGGTGGGGTTTTTTCCCCTCCTCATGATCAGACTCTTCAACGGGATGTTGTGAAGCGAGTACTGCTCTTAAGGCTGGATGTATAGGGTAACAGACGTGTAAGTGCTGTGCAAGATGCCTAATTATTGCCTTTCTCAATTCTCTTGAAGATGCGTAATGCAAGAAGATCCTTCAGCTTTGTTGACTTTGTAGTATAAAAATGAATAGTTTTAGAATACGGGAAGGTACATTGTTCTTACTTTGCTTTTTGCTGTCAAAAAATCAAGTAACTTAGAAGTAGTTCGTAAGTTTGCAGTCAGTAAATGTTATCACAAAGCATTTTTGTATGTTATTTCACTGCTGCTGTTGTAAAGTCTCATTATGATAGTTGGGCTATATACGGACCATATATAGAGTTTGATCTCTGTCATCTATGCCTATAAAGTGACCTATTGTATTTTATGTATATGCAGTATATATTTCTTCTGTGATATCAAGAGAAAAGATGGTGTGTGGTTTGTTTTTTTTTTTTTTTTTTAAAAACAAACTAGTGAGGTTTGCTTTTGATTTGTTTTGGAAGTTTCAGTAGACTATTTATTACTTCTGCAGCTTAGCCGTAAACTGCAAATTGCAGTGATAAGGGTGATTTTTTGCATCTTTATTTCCTTGGGTTTTTTCTGTTCTGGGTTTTGAGACCTATGTTAATGCTTACGCGGTGCTTAGCACAGTCCCACTCCCCATCTTTTTTCGAGCTTCTAATTATACAGCATCTGTGTTACAAAAGTGATTAAACAGCTAGTGTGCGTGGTTTAATCCAGATTTGGGGCTTGTGAAATGCATAAAATGCAATCCAGTAGTATTTGTACTCCTAGTTAGTACAGAGTCATTTTTCAAATGAAAAATAACGTATGGTTAACTCTCAGCTATCCAGAGGCAGCTTATCTGCATGATGAATCAGTGGACGCCACGGGCTGACACCTGCACTAGTCTTGTTTGGCTGTCAGCTCCGCGCTTGTCAGTTTAGTCACGGCAAGGCTATGAGCTTTGATACAGGTTTGAGTCTGGAAGTGCTATCACAGCCGCCGTATGTCCCAGCTCCTGAGCGAGGAAGTCCTCTGCAGCTGAGCTAGCTGCCTGCAGAGCTTGTCTTTGGTTTCCTAGGCTCTGTCTCTAGTATCTGGACTGCTGGGAAATATCGTGCAGAAATTTCTGTGTGGTGCCAACTTGGGCCTGGCATGGCTGGTTGCAAGTCAGGTAAACCAGATTTGGTCAGGCTCAAGCTTATGCCTTTTGGGCTGCTCTGTGCATCAGCACATACTGAGTATCCATATTAACAATATCTTTTTTTCATGAGAGTGAGAAATGAGTATCAGGCTGATGTATGCAACATTTACGTTCCTTTATGAACCTGGTTTTACATGTATTGCTCAAGTATACAAAAGGTTGAAGCTGAGTTCCTGCTCTCAGGATTATTTCTATGTTTAAAGTAAAGGAAAATCTCATTCCCTGAGTATCCCAACTCCTATCGGAGTGCTGTACCTAGGTTAATGCGTTGGGCAGCCTCTTACCTGCTTTCCTTTGGATGAGTAATTTCCACACTCACTGCAGCATCAGTCACTGGGGTTGGATGGGACCACAGGAGGCAATATCTGGTGCAAGCTCCTGTTCAAAGCAGGGCCAGTGCTGAATTCAGACCACATTGCTTAAGATTGTCAGCTGAGTCTTCAAAACTCCAGGGCTCAGCGATTCCCCACACTCCTTGGGCGACTTGTCCCAGTGCCTCATTATCCTCATTCGTCATCATCTGTGCCCGAGTTTCAATGAGAGATGTACTCAGTGGCTCCTTCTGCAGCACCCCAGAGCTGAGCTCCCTCCTGGCAGGCAAATCCTGGCACAAGGAGGGATGTAACCTGGGTCTCTGGGTTACCGAGCAGCCGTGCAAACTGCTCTGCTGTCAAGTGATGAAAGGGAGAAAGCATTTGGAGAGAAAGAGTGTCCAATCTCTAATGAATTGCCCAGATTTCCAACGCTGAAAAGGGATGGTGGATCTTCCACTATTTCCTGCCAGCTTGTTTAAGTATCTTAGTGCTCAGAGCACTTGGATGCTGTCAATTCTCTTAATCGTTCCTAATATTCTCACTTCCGTGAAGCCTCTTCCTCCATACATGGCACTTGGGTCTTCTGTGATTCCTATTTCAGACTAACTGTAGGTTTAAGTATCTGGATCACTTGCAGCAGGACTCATGTCATCTAGTTTCAGTTGCCTGAAAGTTTAGTCATCTCGTCTAAGCTAGTCACCAAGTTTACTCTGTACTCAGATCAAGAGATGCATCTGTAAATAATGCTTTTTTTGCACCCAAAGCTCTATGTCCAACACGGAGCCAACTGTGAGTCAGTGTTGAAAAGTACTTGGACTGCAAACTGCACCTTTCAGTACCTTTTAAAAAATGTGCCCTGCAGTTTCTTAGCAAAAACAATAGCTTAGCTTTTGGTCACACTGGAGCTTGCTGAGGAGTTCCTCATTTATAGGAAAATTGCTTTTCTTGCTTTGAAATTCAGTTGAGCAATTTGCCCCAGCTTCCAGCGTTCCTGCCCTTCGGGCACATCTGTCCTGTGGCTGAGGATACCACAACTTCCAGAGTTGTCAGTCCCCCGGGTTCCCCCAGCATCCTGCCACATATTTGGCAATAGACTTCAGTCTGTGGTGTTTCGAATGGAATGGTTTGGGCTTTGTGAAATCCTGTTTTCCTACAGACTTTGTTTCACAAGCAAATAAGGATCAGCTGTTGGCTCCATTCTGATCCAAGAACTGAGGGGACAGAAGGAAGCAAGTATGCAGAAGTTGAATTTTTTTCACAAAACATGCCCTTGAGCTGTGGGACTGCTTTCCCCAGTAGTTTGGTATATTGGTGTGATCGGAGTGGCTAAGTTCCTTACAAAGACCAGAGGCACAAATTTCCATGGCCAGACTCTCTTTTGGTATGGCTTGTGGGGGCTGTATGTTTTCACGATAGAGCTGGCAGCGTGTCTTAAGAGTGCCACGCAGTGAGCTGCTAGTCAAAATTTGTCGTGTTCCCAGCTCATTTACCTAGTTTATGAACAGTATTTGTAGCTGTTATTTTGGGATTAATTGCTACTTTAGTGATTTTGAGAGGTCACCCAAGTGCNCTGGTGTGATCGAAGTGGCTAAGTTCCTTACAAAGACCAGAGGAACAAATTTCCATGGCCAGACTCTCTTTTGGTATGGCTTGTGGGGGCTGTATGTTTTCACGATAGAGCTGGCAGTGTGTGTTAAGAGTGCCACGCAGTGAGCTGCTAGTCAAAATTTGTCGTGTTCCCAGCTCATTTACCTAGTTTATGAACAGTATTTGTAGCTGTTATTTTGGGATTAATTGCTACTTTAGTGATTTTGAGAGGTCACCCAAGTGCTCTGAGACCTACACCCCTGTTCGATTCTTGAATCCTCCCCCTGCAAAAGCAAGAGCTTTACCAGTTCTGAGTTGTACTTAAGCAGCTTGGCATGAAGAATAACAAACTCTGCCGCAGAAGTGCCGCTCAGCGGATGGACAACGCTTTATCTAGATAGGGCTTAGGGGCTTGCAGTGTCATGAATTAAACCAATTTTCAGCGACAGCCTCGAACTCTTCGTATGCTGCTAAATACATCAGCTGCAGACAGGGATCCTTAGCCCCCGGGCCAGTGGTGCATCCGCACTGCTGCAACCCAGCAGAGCTGCAGCAGGCTGGTCGCATCCAAACTGCACCCGTCCACACCACGTAGCCTGGGCTGTTGTTGGACCTGAAAACAGGAGCATCGTTTTGCATTTATGTTTTAGTTTGAAGCACGTGAAGCGTGGCCTATATTGCAGTTTTTCAGACTGGTGTTTTTTCTAGCATGAAGCAGACAATCTGCAATATCTTGGAATGCTCAAGGGTTCAAAGGCTGCTGAGCTGGTGTTTGGAGGACTGAGACAGTAGCAGAGGAAAGAGTCAAACCTGGCACAGCCTTAGCCATGCTGCCTTTGGGAGCCTCTTCTGGAATAATACCTTGCCAGAACTGCATCCAAGTTCGGTCATGGGGAGAGAGCTTAGCTAGAGCAGTCCAAAATAGTGCCAGAGAATGACCTAACAGCTAAGTGGTGCAGAAAATCGAGGCTCCAGTGCTTGCATTCAATCACTGACTCCTTCGTTGAGGAACGTGGGCGTAACCTTAAAACCTATTTTCATGATGCCACAAATTTACTTAGCTGCAAGCTCAGTAAGATAAAACCTTAGAAGAAAACTCTGTATCGTTTAAGAAGTTGTGTAGATTCCCTCTCTCAGCTCTGGGAAACGGATTCAGTTGCTCCAAACTAAGCAGGATTTTCTTCTGAATTGGAAGGTTAAGCCTGAACATTTTAATCTGCCATATGAAAAGAGAAGTGATCCAAAACATAGTGCAATAAGATGGAGGACTTGAGAAGCATTTAATTGTGACAGCCACTGGGAAGCAGGAGGGTCTACCACCACTTGAAAGCTCAAACCTGCCCTCACCACCACTGTACAAGTTAAAATGCTGTGACTGTGTGACTTCCAGGCAGGCAGCAGAAGGTGCACGTTAATGTTTAATTTTCATCTTGTGAGATGTAGAAGTGCCTCCCCGCTCCTGGTTCTACTCCGCATCCCATCTTCCGTCGAGCTGGTTTCCTTGAAAAGGAAGGGAGTTGCAGTGAGCTCTGAAAATATCCCCGAGTCTGAACGACTATGAAAGGAAGGTGTGTTACCGAGCTCACTCACCCTGCCCTGCCGGAGAGACCACGTTTCAGATAGTTTCACAAGCTGTAAGGCTTCAAATCCTGCTGACGTTAGCACCTAATCTTTGCTTTGCCTTTGCAAGTGGTCCCCTTGCTTTCGAAGTGAGGAGGAGATAAGAAGAGAGGCCTCTCTTGCAGGACTGGGGTGTAGTCTGATCTTTTTAATATCTCAATTAGTGGTTTTGGTTAAAAAGAAAACACGGCAAATGTGACTCATATATATTGTAGTCAAGTTTTCCTCCTTTGGGTTCCTGTAAAGAGGTACAGAAGGGATGGCGGAGCTGTTGGCACAAGGGTAAACGAGAGCTGTCTGGCTGCTCTCTGAGGGGCTGGATGGGTATCTGGAAGGTAATGCTTCATCTGGGCTTCGCGTTTGGGCGTGGTGGTTGTGCCCACCCAGAAGGCTTCATAAAAACCTTTTTTCTTTCTTTTTTTTTTTTTTTTTTACGTTTACCATTGTTCTACTGAGAGGAGGCTTCCTGAATTCAACTATATAAATTTTTAATGAGTGACCTATTTGTGACACTCCTTTCCTCATTGGCAAATAGCGCGGATGTGGAGGGAGCTCCTCGTGCTTTCTTCACCGCAGCTGCCCTCTCCTCCCCGTCCCCTCTCGATGGGACCCAACCGAGGCAGAGAGAGCTTGACCTGAACCCGCCAGCTGTGAAATACAGTGGCTGGACATGGCGTTTTGGCACCTTGCTGTATTGACACAAAAGAAAAATAGGCACTTTGTGGTGAAACTGGTGGTGTGTACCGTCTGCCCCGGCCGGTGAGAGACTCCTCAGGCCTAAAGTAAACAGCTCTCACTGAACACTGAGGCCCGCACTATTGACACAGCGATAAAATAGCGTTTGCAGCCTACAGCGTGCTTTATTTCACTGCTTTGAAAGGTGTAATGCATCCGAGCACCAGAAAAGCGATGGGTTTGGATCTGGTGTGTCATGTTTTACAAGGAGACATCCCAGCGTCTGTCTGGATGGGGCATAACAGCGCTTGCTCCTGCTTCCTCCTCCTCCTCCTGGTGCTCCAAGAGTTGGGGGTTTTTCTCCAAACGTAGGAAGTTCTAGATTAATTTCTCCATACAAATGAAAAATTGTTACTTGAAATAATATTTATTGTAGGCTGGTATTCTTTAGGCTCAATGAATTCCTGAAAATGGGGGGATTAAGAAGTAGAACTGGGTGCAGGGGAAGTCCCAAACCTAGATCAAAATAATTAACAGAAGTTATTGAAAAAGGTAAAGTTAAGATGTAATGTTACATGTTCTTGGAAACCCAGATGACTTCATACTGTGTAAGATAACATGGCAGAAGAAGTTTCTAGTGAATAATCCAGTTCATCATCTGATGTTCCAGTAAATACTGAAGAACAGGATTATTGCTCAAGGTTATACAGTCAGGTGTTTTTTTGAAAATATTCCCGAGTTAACTTCTATGGACAACTGTTCAGAATTTGTCCCACAGATAGCTAGCTAAGAGTTTTTAAAGAACACGTCACCGGTAAACTTTAATTATCTAACTTTTGCTTTAACAGAAAGAAGTTCATAGGCTGCACTGATGACAGCTTAGTCCCCCATCTCTGACAGACTTGAAAGACATTTGTGATGCTACAGTGAAGATGAAATGTGTACATTGCATATGTTTTAAAGAGAGAGGAGAATAAACCAGCATCAATTAATATCTATTTTCACATCTTGGACTTTGTTCCGGTTTAGATTTCATGTACAGGCTTTGTGAGAGGCCAGATGCACATCCTGATTGCAAGCAGAGTCCATCTTTCATGCGTATGGCACCTAAAAATGCATATTTTAATGCTGTATGCAAGGAGAAGGACAAAAACATCAATGTTTGTCTTGAAGTTGTACTCGGAAAGTGAAAGAAAAGTGGGCATTCCAAATCCGCAGCATCACTCCATGTTCCAGTGGTTTTCCAGTGAGCTGCTCTGTAGGTAGGCCCATTTGCAACTCTCTGAAAACTTGTCATTACAGTTTACTTCCCAATATTACACCTGCTATTTCTCTATGGTAACTAATAAAAGGTAAAGGAGCGATAGCCATTTGAACAAGTGACCTTGAAATGCCAAACTTTGGTTGCTGGGCAGTTCAAGGTCTGTGTACATGTCTTTAGCCTGAACAGACGTTGATTAATTCATCGTGTTGGGAAAAGCCTGATAGTTTATTTATTTGTGTAATTTGTATCTCAAAACCGCTGCATAGTTTGGCATGGGAAGGGAATAGCAGCAAACTGCTGGGTCAGGAGTGAGGTCAGCTGGCAAAAGAGTGAGGAAGCTTGCACAATACCTGCCTGCTGTCGGTTTGGCTCTGGTTGATGCTAATGTCCCTTGCCATCAGGAGCTCTGAAGTTACCCACGAATCAAACAACGTTAAAGAAACACCCGGAGCGTTGTAGACGTTTGTATAACACTGTAAACACGAAACAATTTTATTAACGGAATGTGCTTTATCAATGTGAATCCGGATTTGGGAGAAATGAGATTGATGGGAGACAGTGTTTTTTTGGAGGTGGGGGAAAGAGGAGTCTCTTCTCTGCAGTGAGATTCATTCCTATGGAAGGTCCACACCAGGTGTTTTGGTGAAGTCCTGTGGAGGAATGTGCAGTAATAAAAAATGGAGATTCAGTGAACAAACCAGGAGGCAAGGATAGATTTATGTCCTTGGCAGCTCAGGCCAGCCTCCATATGTTGTTAACATTAGATGGCGAGAGAAATTAACTGTATCGTATGCTATTGCACAGCCTGTGTTTTGAGCCTCTCCTGTTTAAAACAGCTTAAAACAAATGGAAAAGAGAAAATGAGAATTTTCCTCAAGTGAGAACAGATGGCAAAGTTTTCAGGCTCTGGAAGGCAGAAGGAGGCTTCTTTGTGGCCAGGAGGAGGTGGGACCAGGAGCTCTCCTCAGGGCACTGTGTCACCTCTTTCTGCAGCAGGAACATCTAAATCTTCCAACAACGTGCTATTTGTAGCAGGAACTTACCTTTTGTAGCCAGCTACCCTCCCTTTGCTTTGCTGTGGTTTGAAGCTGAAAATATTATGGGCGTAAAGTTCCTTGACAGACATGGTCATTAATCCTGATGACACTTGGTTCATTAAGCTGCATTTTCCAGTTCCTTCTTTGTCAAGACTTGAGGCCTGTAATGTGGTACTGTCAAGCATATTGGTCTTCTTCCTTTCCTGTGTATCAGGAAATGTGGGAGTTTACTATTGATTTTTGCAATGTCTTAGTTGCTCTCAGGAGGTCTATCTGCCCAGCCGGCACCTCCGGCTCTTTCTGGGCTGCGGTGCCGGCAAGTGAAGGAGCCGTAGCAGACGTCAGCAGGACCCGGAGGTACCCTGCTACTGGCCTCCAGAGCCTCCAAATAAAGCAGGGAGGATGCTTTTAAAACAATTAGCTCAGGAACTCTGCAGTTCGGTCCTACGTTTAATTAATTCATTAAAGATGTGGGCTGACTTGAGTTCCTTAAAAGCCTTAGTTGCAATTATTTTCTTTTACAATGTGAGCCTTTCTAAGGCTCTAAACCAAACAAACTCCACTTCCCATTTTGTCCAAAAAGTTTGTCACTAGAGCACCTGCCTGGGGAGGCTTCAATTCTTGTTTCGCCTGCAGGAGATTTTTTAATTCGTATGCATTTGAACGATGACAATTAATGCCTCCCCAAAAACCAGTGTCCCTAAGTAACAAGGTGTCTAGGGTCTATTTTCACAATCCCTGATGATGATTTTTTTCTTCCCCAATAAAAATTTATTGTGTCACTGAAATCACAACATCGTTAATGAATTATTCAATGGTTTGCTTTACCTCCCAGTAGAGTGCCCTAACTGATAGGCTTTAAATTCATTTCCCTCTTTCTTTGTTCAATGTATATTTAAGTAATTATTTTATACAAAGGGGTGGAACAGCTCCAGGAAGAGAGCTTGGCAGAGCAGGGCTGCTTTGTCGGGGAGGGCAGGATCCTCTCCCAAGAGTTGGCTGCTGAGGATTTCACATCCCGGTAGGGAAACACAGAGGCTGAACCAGTATCTCCCAAATCCTGCATGCAGGCTGTTGAAAAGCACTACTGCCTTGGTTTTGCAAATGATGCCAAAGCACAGCTGTTTGAACAATTTGTTTGTCCTGAAATGGATTGGATTGGTTTGGTTTGGTTTAATGTCAATGAGGATACCTTTCTTCAAGTCCCATATTACTTTGGAAAAAAACACATTTTAAACGCCTTTTAATTTTTTCAGTGGTTTACATCGAAGGCTTAAGTAAAATGAAAAAAACCCTAAAGAATTTATTGACACATCTATAGCTAGCTGAGCCTTGCAGAGAAAAGGCAGAGAGGGAAATGCAGCTGCAGGTTGATCCCTGCAGGGCAAGGAGGTAGCTTTTCATTTTCTGTCTGCCACAAGATGATGAATTCCATTGCATCTGGAAAATAGTCATGGCTATAGGATCGCAGTTCAGCTATGACCTTCTAGGCGGTTCATATCGCTGTGGAGCCTGGGGGTTTGGTTGGGTTGGTAATCACTGTTGAACCGCCTTACGCTCAGTAAACATTTTGAAAGCTGACTGCAGCTCTGACTGCTAGAGACTTTATTTTTCAATGTAATCTGAGATCCGAGGCATGTTTTGCAGAAGGGTTGAACTGTGGACACTCCTGAAATATACAGCAGAGGCTGCCATCGTTCGTGCCTGTGTTTCTAATTGCTGACAAATCTGGTAGCAACCAAATCACTTTATAGCCTCTGCAAAAGGGAACAACTGAAATACCAGGTCAGCCAAGCACCGTGGTCTGACTACAAATAAACTAGAATGTCTGGACGAATCTAGGGTGGATTATCTGTCTAATCAAAATTTGTAAGGTGTATTCGACAATAGAGAATCTGAATTTCTCAGCAACAAGTCATCAAATATTTCAACAATTGGCCAGGAAGTAAATTGTTTACACTAAAGCAGCTTGCTTTCAAGACTTTGGGTGTGGGTGAAGCATAATATTTATTTAAAGATGGAGATAAAAATTTACCATGCACACATAATCGTGTATGTACATCTCTGATGTAAATACTTTCTTATTCCTAATGCTTCTGACTTCTGTAATTATGTATTGCACTATTTATACAACCTGGAAGATATGAACTAAAAAGGAAATCCTGTACATCTTTTATATTAGAGCACACAAAAGCACCCGAGGCAGGGAATCAGAGCCTTTGATTTCATACGAATTTTGTGGGTTTTAGCAAACAAAATGGCTTCTAAGCACACCTATTTTCCTCTCACCACATGGTTTCTAACAGTTGCAGTATAGGTTATGTCTAGAGGAGGTCACTCAGCTTTTCCCCCCCCGTCTTTGTAGTAAGAGTGTGGTAGGGGGTTGTGGGTTTGTCTTTCTCCTCTGCCTCGTTTGACAGCAGGCACGGGCTCTGTGCTGCAGCAGCCCCGCGAGCAGTTAATGGCGAAGTGCTTGCTGCTGCGAGGAGATGCTTAGCAGGCTGGTCCCAACATGGTGTACGTATCCCTTACTGAGGATTTTTAACTTGTTGACTGGGAAAACCCTACTTGCCAGAACAAGATCTTTTTACACACAGTGAGAACAATCTCCTATTGTCTCTGGGGATAAAATGGTGCCAATAAAATATACAAACCCCATGCCAATGAGGTGATACATAACTATGTTAACTGCTTAACCACTATATTTAACTATGAGGTAAAAGCCTCTGAGAGACGCGGGGTTTTTTTTAGGTGGACTTGTAGGTGAAGCCTGAAATGCCTTCTCCAGGGACACCATCCACATAGGGCATGAGAGCAATTCCCAGAAGGGACCCTGGATGTAGCAAGCACCTGTTTTAAAGAGGAAGAGCATTTAGCCATCCCAGGCCTGTTATATTCAGCAGTGTAGATAAGGTCTGCAGGGCGTGAAGCAGGAGCTTGCAGAACCTGTGTGGAAGATGGATGCCTCTTCCCGGAGAGGTGTGTGCTCAAGACAAGGGGCTCTGGAAAATCCCAGGCTTGCCAGGGAGCTGCTGGTGGACTGTAGGATCTTCAGGCTCAGGTGCTGCTGGCCAGCATAGGCTTTCAGGATGCTTTGGCTACTTGAATATAGTTAACCATGAGGAGAATTTAGTGGTCTGAATCTTGCTCTGTGCTTTTGCTGGTGTTTTTGAAGCTCATAATAGTGATGTTGCTTTTGAACAGTCCTCAGAAGTCTGCTGAGGGGTGCTTTACCTTGAACCATTCCAGCCCTTCCGTCTCTTTTTATTCCCCCTGTCCTGCTCCAACTTCCTTTCACTAAGCTCAAACAATATAACTCCTAAAGATCAGGTAGAGAAGCAGTTTATAGTATATATTGCATGTACGTATATGTACAATACACATATGCAAGCATGAGTAGGGTATACGTACACACACAGAGTATGTATTTATATGTATATGCATATATAGAGTATTGCAGAACAGCTCCAAATGTGGCATAGCCTCTAGATGCTACTGCGTCACAAACAACCAGCCCCTGTTTCAAAATCTTTTTTTTTTCAAGTTTGGATGTGCTCATTGTGGAGAGCTGGCCCCATTATGGGGCTTGCCCTTTTCCATTGATTACATGGCACCAAAATGTAGAATTGAATGCAAGTCTAGGTTCATGCTGAGAAAACCCTGCTAACCTCAGGGAAAAGGAATTAGTCGGTTTTGGAATTTTAATTTGGACTCAAATGTATTTCAGCTTTCTTTCAAAAATCTGAAAAGCATAACAATCAGGAAAACCATGCTACATAGATCCATGTCATTGAGTTAAAATGTTTGTTTGGAATAAATAAATGGAAGCGCAAACCACTGCAAACAATCTGGTTGCAAATTGTTGTCAAAATTATATGCACACATGTATACATTTTCATTTCCTTCCTCCCCAAGATAAATTATCCCTTAAGCTTCTCCTGTGGAACACATGTGTCTCTGGAATTTCAGGATACTAAAATGTGTGGAAATGGAACATGTGAAATCACAATTACATCTGGTTATGTACTTTTTGACTCCAGTATGGCTCAGTCTCTTGCTTCCCAACAATGTTTAGATTAAGCCCTCCAAGACGAAAATTGATTCTCTTTGTGTCTCTGAATTTCCAGCCATGAGAACTTTAAAAAAAAAAAAAAAGTCAAGAAAGAGAGAATTTTTTCCTGTGTAGTCTTTTCTTGTATTGCTCTACATCTTTTCTAATTGGTGAAATCGGCTGTTATGACAGAGGCAGCATCATAAATAATAAGCAGCAAGCTGTCCAACTCAGAGCTTCTTTCTCACGCTATTTCCTGCAGAGTCAGATTGTATGGATGCCTGCAAATACCTAAACTTGGGGCAGTATTTGAACATCCCTATTACCTTTCTGAGCTTTAGATCCAGCGCTTTGATTTGTTCTCTCAAGCTCCTTAAAGCTCCTTCTCTGCCAGTTTGGATGATGTGTAGGAGTCTGTGATGAATACGCTCATTATCTAATACAAAGTGGCATAAAACACTCATGCCATGAACTCCGCCACACAGCTATACCCTGCTGCAGTTCTCTGATTCATGCTGTACGAGATTAATAGCATTTATGTTATTCATATATCTTGGTTGACCTTGATCTGTTAGAAACTCCCTCCTTTTTATCTCTGTCCCATACTGGGGAGGTTTTGTCCCACATTAACAATGGATCTTTTGTACTTCAAAGCGCATTCCCCCCACGCCCAACATCCTGAGTTTTAATTTTCCTTACATATATAATATCTGTTCCCTTCTCTTTCCCTCTCATATTCTTACCTATGTTTAATGGGCTGATACTATCTCAGGAGCTGTAAGCTTTTATTATATTTTTTTTTTAAATCATCTCAAGTTAACCCTTTGGGAGCTAATTGCAGAAAAAGATTTAAATTCTACTGGAAGAAATAAGAACATGCCTTAAGAATGAACAGTATTTGTAGCTTTTCTCTGTGGCACTTGTAGGGCAAATACTGTCATTTCAGATGGGACAATACATAAGAAGACGGATGTATGTATGGGGAAAACGATTATACAGGAGTTCAAATAAGGGGAAAAAGGCATTGCATAGTTAGAGATGTGATTCTTCAGAAAGCTACAGTTCCTGAGTTTCTCCTTGGGCACATTACAAAACTGGGGCATGTTCCTGCCTCTCGCGTTGCTCCTGCGCTCAGAGGCGTGAATCACTCTCTGCGGTCCCCCGTTTCTCCTGCTCCCCGCTGTATCACGCCACTCCCCGTTCACAGTGACTGAGAGACCCTTCGTCTGTGAGAAAATTCAGGTTGCGTAGGGCAAAAACTTGCTGTTGCAAGTGGGTGTCCATGGTCTATAGTGTTTTCGGCCAATGGGTCTGCCTTTGCTGGTTGCAGCCTTCTGCTGCTGGTGATGCACAGGGAGGTTGAGGGGTGAGCAGCAGGTGGGGCAGGGGTTCCGAGGAGCCATCCCCTGCAGATGAGAAGCCATCCTTCTCCAGCCCCTGGTGACAACAACAGTGCCTTGGGAACAGTTTACTGCCATGCTGATGGAGAAGGAGCGCTGGACGGGCCTGGCAGCTCTTGTCTCAATGGCGCAGAGCAGGAGCTAACAAGGGTCAGGGCAGGACATGCCCGGGAGGAGACAGAGGGACAAGAGCAGAGCTTGGCAGGGGCTGCCGGCGACGCAGCAGGGCAGGGAAGTGTGGAGGAGCACAGACACTGATGCAGAGGGAAAGCAAGAGAAGGAATAGCTCAAAGGTGGGAGGCGGTGATGAGCCTCAGCGTGAATCTAGTGAAAATAAGAACAGACCCCTTATGTATGGTGCAAGGGCAGACGCTGCCTGTGGTTCTGGGGCCAGCCTCACATCTCGAGCAGCCACGACTCTGCTGTGGACAGGCCATCCTACACCCTTGCTGTCCCTCCCGGCCATCTTCCACCGTAGCTGGAAGTGGGATCCATCTCTGTCTGCATCCCAGTCTCTCATAATTGCTGTGATACCGCCACGCATAAGCTGGGAACTCCAGCTACTACCACCTCCCTCTCTTTTCACTTCCTCAGCACATGCCGATACTGAAAGCTGTCAAAACAGGTATATGCCTGAGTCCAAAAATTGCAACTCGCAAGGCCCGTGTAATTGTTAGGGTTATAATGGCTTTCCAATCTATTTATTTATTTACTTCTCCCTCTGGCTTGTGATTGACGGCTTCTTAATTTTTAGTTTCCCATCAGCTTTCTGAAAGGCTGGATTAGAAAAGTAATAGCTAAAAATGCTGATCTGGAAATATATACGAACCAAGAGCTGTGGGGAGAGGCGATGTCTTTTATTAGACACACTGATACCGCTTTAAAAATAGACAACTGCCAGATATAGTGGCTCGTCTTTAGGTCGTGAAATCTTGTCTTTTTTTCCCTGGTGATACTGGTTAGGACTAAGAAAAGATGTAATGCCTCCTTCCAGATTCTTCCTTGCTTATGTCCCTAGACCATCACTGCTCCAGCAGCGCTTATCGGTAAATATTTGTGGCCGGAGCTGGGCTGCTCGGAGCGGTTCCTGCCTCGACTCCCTCCCGCCCCAGCTGTCGGCTCCTTGTCGCCCCGCTGCTGCCGGCGTGCAGCCCCGATGCCAAGCAGCAGCAGCCCAGGGAACAGGGGGATGTCTGGCTCTGCTCCACGTCCCTGATGCTGCCCCCACCCGCAGCTCTATTTGTAGGGGATTTGCTGAAAGGGAAAAAAACCAATTGTGCTTAACACAGGGTAAATAGAGCAGATCCTGCCAACCTTTCATTGCAATGTATGGTGAGTTCTGCATATTTTTTCCTGCTGTTTTCCGGAGTTCTTACAGTACATGAATTAGCATGGATCAGAGTTTTTAAAGCAGACAGTGCTGTAAAATGCTTATGAGTTTTCCTTGCGCTCGTGCTGTTGTTGCCCCCCCCCCAGGACTGAAGCACGTTAAGGTCCATCCATGTTATAATCCATTGAATTAGCTAAGGGAGAAAAAAGGAGAGACCGAGATAATTTCTTCTAATCTCTGCTTTAATCCTGCAGAGAAGAACCTGACACTTTCTAAAAGAATTCCTAAGTGATAACAACCTTATCGCTATTAGACCCATGGTTTAACTGTACTGTGCCTCTGTTAAAGGGAAGCTCTGTTGACTCTGGATTTGCAACAGAGCATATACTACTTTCATAGGATTAGAAGCCCATATACTTTGGCCTTGTGAAATTGTTTTGCTTTCTCGGCATGTTCAAACGTCTTGAGGAAGTGAAGGACTTCCTCTGTGAAGGGCCACGCTTACTTCATTCCTTTGTGCTGCAAGTACTGAGACAGCAAGTTCCTCGGGAGATCTGTTCTTTGTTCACTTTGGGTTTATTTATGACATGCATCTGCCTGCCTTTTCCTCTCTGCATTCAATACTAAGAAGAAAAAAAAAAGGAAAAAAAAAAAGAAAGAAACTCTCGGTGCTTCTACAAAAGTGTATCCCCTAATCTTTATTCAGGGATAGACTGACACTTTAAGGCACAGTTTCACAGTAAATTAAATTTCAGGGTGCAGTGCCAGGAAGGGTATCTGAATATCAGCAAGGAAAATATCCTACCCACCACCATCCTCCTGAACTTTGAGGGGAGCTCTGCTACTTTTATTTATTTATTTATTTATTTATTTATTTATTTTTAGATTATAAAAAGCAAGCTGTGCACCAGTATGGCCAGACATTTTGCCACAGGCAATTAATAGGTTTGTCTTCTGGCTTTTCAATCTCAAGTTTTTGTCTCAGATTTTCATGTAACTCCATGTGATGAATTCCTTGTTTCCATGCAGGTCACATGAATTCCCACCAGTGTTACAGCACTCAGGTACTGCTTGCAAAGTTGTGCAAAAACATTCCTTGACAGGATGGAATCCCAACACACTTGGTGTAGGATCGGACTATTGCTGCTGTCCTAGAGCACTACGTAGGACATCATTGACTGAAAAGCAGTAAAAGCCTCTTATCCTGTCTCCTGAAGAGTCTACACTTGAAAAACACCTTTTTTTTTTTGGTGAAATGGACATGTAAAAACACAGTTTGTTATCCCAGAGCTGGTTGCTAGGGTTAAGGTCTCTCTCGTTCCAAGTTAAACTCATCCTTTAAGGTTCCTCTGTGGTCAGGGGTGATGGATTCATCCCACTCAGGAGAAATGTTCTGAAATAGGGATTCTTCTCTCTCTCCAGGGATTCTTCTCTCCCTTCATTCAGGGGTAACCCGAGCAGTATGCTTAGGCTAGCTGGCTACATGTTAGATACTTAACGTTTAGACAAGTTAAATCCTACCATTAGCAAACAAAGCTAGTTCCCGGCTGAAAGTTAAGGTACCCAGAGAATGATCAGGTTAATACAGAGACATACGCAACAGTTCCTCAAAACATCCCACGGGACAAAGCCACACATGGGACTTCTTTAAAAGCTGGATGGTGCTTCTGCCTTTAACATGTGACAGTTTTTACTTATCAAGGGTATTTGCTGATTCCCAGCATAACATAAGAAGATGCAATGGAAGGGGGAGAGTGATGATATAATTTAAATGTAACCTCCAAAATGAGGGGAATCATCTGCCTTCCAGGTACGTAGGGAGAAGAAATAATTTCGTTAAACTGGAGTGAAGGAGATGATTGGCAAAAAATATTTCTGACATAAAGGGTGACTAAACGATAAACAGAACTAGGAGGGCGTGGAAATCTACCACTAGAGGTTTGTCCACAAGATGTTAAACAAACTTCGATTTAGTTTGTATAAAAAACCAAGATCAGCTGGAGAAAGATGGACCTGCTCCAAAGTTATGGAAGGGGCTTCCCAAACACTGACCTCTGGGCACTGAAGTCTCCTTTCTACTACTCTTGCAGCAAGCAGGCGGCTGTCTTTCTTACACAATTTTTGGGAATGGCTGAACTGATGACTCTGCATTTGGGGGAAAATTTTGGATCGTGGTAAGAATGTGTGAATACCAGGATTATAACAGAAGTCTGAATGGGCTCTGCGCTACTCAACAAGGACCGCTGAAAAGCCATTTCAGTTAATGAGTTGTATCACACGAACCTGGAAACCAGGCAGCCAATCTCTGTCCGACATGAATATACCAATTTGGTAAAGCATCTTTCAGAATGAATGTAAAATAACTAAATATTCCAGAAAACACACTGAATGGAGGTAGCAGGCAGCAGGAGAAAGCAGTGATGGTATGAAGTTGTGTCTTGCTGTGCACGTTTTTGTGTACCCCTGCCACTGTATTCCCTATAACCATCTGCAGTTGTTGCCTGCCTTGTTTGGGATCTGGACACGGGCTGTATTTTTAGCTTGACTTCAAGCATCATCAGTGCTTGGCTCTGAGTTACACAGGCTGTTGTGATTTGTAATATTCATTGTTTGGGACTGGAAAGCCTTATATAGCCTTGAGCTGGAAGATAACATATTCAGCTTCTACAGTCACAGGAACTGACTGACTGATTTACACCCACTTGGTGTTGAGGATTTAGGTAAAATCTTCAAAAATGTCTCAGTGTTGTCAAGTAGAAACTGGGAAACTTTTGTAACCTGTACCATATTTCACAACTTCATTTTATCTTGTTTCTTTTATAAATTCCTTTTAGACATGGATTCAACCCAGCATCTTAGGTGGAGCTGTTGTGATATGGGATGTGGCACTGTCTGGAAACACCAATTCTTCTCCACTTACTGTAGAGGGAACTTAAAGGGCTAGTTTAGATTACACATTCATCGTTCAGATGGCTGACATTAGATTAGAGGAATCTGTGTCTTTGCCAGTAGTGAAATTAAACCACGAGGGGAAAGTATGAGAAAGCAGGTCCACAGTAGTTGGTACAGAGTGGAAAAACTTAGCTGGCTACTAGGAAATTCTTATGAGATAGTGTGGTTTAGGCGCTATTTCTGAAAGCGAAACACCTGCTTTGATGTTGCAAAGAAACGCTTACTGCTAATTGGGGTCACAGCTATGAAACAACTCCTGGAGCTGGTTACCTTAGTGTATCTGTCCTCATAAAGAACATGAGAAGATGAGAGCCAGAGTTAAAGTATTCTTTGGCAATGTCAGAAATTCGAGGCCTTTCTTTCCTCTTTTGACTGCCACTTGTCAGAAATGACTGGTTTAATAGCTGATGTCCAAGAGAGGGTTCTTGGCCATGAATTCCACATAGAGGAATGCAGGTCCATGCTGTTCAGACTTAGATGTCTACTTTGTTTATGGAGATGTAGAAAGGTATGGCACAAAACCAGCTCCCAGACTGGCCTTTGCAGGCAGAGGAGTATGTAGTCTGTGAATTGTCTGTCGTTAGATGTGAATTAGGTGCCAGCTTGCTTGACACCATCAAAACTTAGGTTATTGTGAGCATGCCCAGAAGAAGGATATTTAGGTACCAAAGGATGTTTACCGTAGAAACTACGAGCTGGGTACCTCCAAGGTGACATGGCACCTAAACAGAGAATTTGAACCCCCAAATTTGGCATTAGAGACATAGAACAACAGTGAGGCAATGCTCCAAGGGCCATGTCCTGGTAGCTGCTTTGTGTGGCTGCATGGAGCTTAGCCCAGGGTCACCTTTTCAATTCTTACCAGAGTTCACTTGTACTGCCTGATATGAATCCCAGGCTGTGGGGGCTAGAAGACTTCCAGTTTCCAAATAACAAGTCCACTAGGTCGAGCTGTGACAGCCTTGGGGAAGAGACTCGCTTCACTGTGTCTTGCTACGTGACTTACGAACATTTTTATGTACTCTGCAATGCCAGTTCCAACTGTATGGGGGATAGCTTTTCTAGACCTTGCTTTTAGCCCCCAAGACTCAAAACCTGGAGCCTCAGTACACCTGAAATCACCATATGTACATAAGTTTAAGAGCACAGTTGCTTTTCCCCTGCAGGCAACTGAAAGAGAGAGAATCACCTGCAGAAAGGATGTACCCCTGTCTCTGGGCTGAGATGTCTGGGACACCTCGGCAGTGTTCGGTGTGGGGACCTTGTCCTGTACTACTACCACAAATGGGACTTTTGCCACAGACTTGGTGTAAATAGATCACCCTTATCTCACAACTGTTTCTTTGCAGAAGAGCCAGGAGAAAAGCGGCGCTCACCTTTCTTAAAAACAATTTCTTTGGAGACAGAGTGTGAATTCACACGTGTCCTAGGTATGGACGTTTTTGGAACAAATGTCTAATCAAGTGTTTTTGTTGAGAAAGTTGTTTCATAAATCCTGTCATGTTATATGATGCTACTGGTCCTGTGTGTTTACTTTCAATTTGTGTTGTTAGCTCTGTTTATTACCTTTTATTAAAGCTCATCAAGTGGATTGTTTTTGAGTCCCGTTATGAGAAAGATGAACACCAACATGTGGCATAACCTAGATAAATAAACTGAAAGTAGTTGAAAGCTTCTATACTCAAAAGTACCTTATTTGAATTTCTTGCGTGGGAGTATTTACTTGCAAAAGACAGGATATTGATGGTCAAACATGCAATTAACTGAAAGGTCTCTGTGTTCTTTGTATTAAACAAAAGCATATTGCATAAAGGCTCTGGCAGTTTATTTTTTTAACTCTTTTTTTCACTCAGTTCTGCAAATGAATGAATACACATGTTGCAATATGCTTTACCATAAGCTGACTAAATGTAGTCACACATTTGTTAAAGGAAAAAGATCAACTTTCGTTGGCTTAAAATCTCACAGAACTGCTGATATAAATTGCTTCACCTGTGCAAGCCAATCTGTCCATCTGTTACATTTTATACTGGTTCATTTCTATATTTTAGTCAGAGGATCACTGTGAACATCATATCAGATCTCCTACGTAACTTAGTTCGTAGATCAACTAACAATTTTGAGTCAAGCCTATAGAGTCTGTAGGAGCTAGAGAGTCTCTCAAAGAATTCTCATTCAGTTATAAAGCCTAATGGCAGGATATTTCTGCCTTAATATTTACCACCCCATTGCGTCTCAGAAATGCTTTTATGTTATCATCCTCCCTCTGTGCCAGCCATTCTAGTGCACCTGTTTCTTTTTTTCTTTTTACTTTCCGTGTTTTTTTTTCCCCCAGGCTCCTCACAAGCGTCTGTATTCACGGTTTTTGTGTGTCTGTTTGTATTTCACTCTGCCATCTGACACCCTGTTTCTTTGGTGGGATGTACCTCTACAGTTCCAGTCTTCCCCATTTCCTGTTCAGTTGTCATTTTTATCCTACCCTCTGCTCCCAGACACAAAGTTACCTTTGTGCTCTTGACGTCTCTAGCAGATGTCTTTATCTGACCTGAGTGCTCCCCAGCACCTGTTAGCTTTTCCCCAATTCCTGTTTTAAATAACCCCTTCCCCTCCCAGTTCCATCAGTTTTCTTGTTGAGTAACTTGGCTCCACCACGCTAAGCAGTCCTTTCCTTGTACAATTCTTCCCCTCCTTATTCCCATCTTATCCAGTATTTAGGAAGAGTAACCCTCCTTTTACGTATCTTTGGCAAACACATGGTTTTCTTTGCCAAATGCTGCAAGGTGTAGAGATGAAGAGCAGTTCAGGATAGGATTTGTGTGGCAGTTTCAGCCCTAATGACTGTGTAGTCATGCTTGTACAAAGAGATGTGTTCTGTACAATGTACTTCTTGTATTGAAGTTCACACTATTGAAGTTTGGGCATGGTGTAAGACTGCAAGGTCCAACCGGTATGCAGAACTTCAATGGTTCGAGAGAGGATTTAATAATCTAGAAGTCCAGAATTTAAACCACATCCTTGATAATCAATGCATAACTCTCATGATCTCTTAACCCCTCCCTCAGATGGACAATATAAGATTGTGGCCATTACTAGTGAAATGTGGATCCATGGTGAGATATCCTTCAGTCTTTTGATGCGCAGAGTTACCCCTGATAAGCAAGATCTGAGGGCAGAAGATGCTGGGTCACAATTGCTGCACCTGCAACTCCTCTTTTGTAGGCAATGCAGATGACATACGAGACAGGAATATGACCAGTTGTTGATGTTCCCCAGCCTTTCTGAAGCCTATATGAGAATGACACAACTTGATGCACCTCCTAGTGACACCCAACCCACATTCTGACCCCCAAAATGGACTTGCCTTTTCTTAAAACTGCTGTCCCCCTTCCCAGTGTCCTAGCCTGCTGTTTTTCACTCATTCCCACCCCAATGTGAATGCCTCTGAACTACTCTGTCACACGCTGCAGATTTTGGAAGTATGGTGCAGAAATATTCAAGCTGGCCCCTGCATAAAACTTGCCCAGATTCAGTTCATTTGCTTAACCAAACCGCAACCCTTGTGTGCTTGAGTCACATCAATGAAACTTGCTTCCCTATTTGGGAACTGGTTGTATAGGCAACATCTTAGCACGTGGAGCAAACCATTTGCTCCTTTTAAAAGTGAAGAAAACTTTACTCTTTGAACTGTGTGGTGTCAACATCTCTTCTAAGAAATGTTTTTTTGTTAAGGAAGAAGAGAGTGCGTCATCTGCAAACCCATCGACATATTCTCCCCATGTGGAAAATATGTTCTCTGCTAAAATCTAGCAGGTGTATTTGAATCTAACAGAAGATGTCAAGGTTTTATTTTTAAAACGTATTTCTTATTAATCGGTACTGCCAAAGTTCAACAAGGTCTAAGATTTAGCATGGTGGTATCCAGATGTTTTCTGGGCACTTCCCCTTTTCCTCTCCTTCATTCACAGACTGCCTTGCCCTGCCTCTGAGCTGTCCCGTTAGGCAGTGTCTATACTTGGCTGTTGATCCTTGGTAATACATTGTATGAGTGATTTTTTTTTTGTTTGCTTTACATAGGGGCTAAGAATGTTTAATAGAGTGAAAATGTACGTGAGTGAAATGTAGGAAAACACTCAGGGCAGTTGTTTAATTCGTTACTGAACTGTGGCCATTTTAACTGTCTGTGTAGCCACCTCTCCATATGATGGGCAGCCTACGGCACATCTGTTCGGGACCTGCGACTGCATTAACCTTGGGATTATGACATCAAGAATGGCATTTGTACAATTAAAAACGTTATCTCACAGGGCAGCCCCTGTTGCCCTCAGCCACCTTTGGGTAAATTGTGTTGTAGGAAAGGTTAAAGAAAGCTGCTGGAACTAATCCTTTTGATGAAACCTTTAACAAGTATGTCAGGCTCCTCTGATCTTGGCCCTGGCAGAGTATAGTTGTAGTTAATGTCCTCGGCTCTAACTCACCGTCTAAGACCCTCTTTCCTGCCGTGTGTTTTCTTCATCAGTTTGTATTTCTGCCAGTCAGTGTCACAAAGCACTTCCTGCTTCATCCCCGCCTGACGGGGTTAAGCCACGCTGATGGTCTGCAGTTGTGTGCAGCTTCATTTTTCATAGATTCTTTCTGATAACCATAACATGAACTCTGGAGTATGTGTTAGGAACTGAAAACAGGCCAAGTGTTTTGCATTAGAGCCTGTATTCCCACATTCACCAATTCTCCAAGGGCTGAAAATGCATCAGTGACATGTATGAGAAAAAAAAAGGCTGGGACTAAAATCAATTTTCTCCCCTCTTGCCTACATGAAACAAAATTAAAAGCACAATGAGCCTTATTCTTTTTTTCATTTACTGCTGAAATTCCTCTGCCGTCTGTGAAGCAACTCTTGTTACACCACCGTAACTGGAAGGAGAATCAGCCCTGGTGTCTGCTTCAGATATTTATACCTTGAAAAACAGGGGTATGCACAGCTTCTCCGTCTACTCGTTTTTTAAAAAGCCAGTAAGCATTTTATCTGGATGGATGGATCTAGACCCCAGAGAACTGCATTAACCAAAACTTGTAACTCGCTCTAAATGAACGATTTAATTCTCCCTTGTACATGACTGGCGTTCAATATCGTAGTATGTATTGTGACCCTAAGCTGTCAGCTTAATGCCTGTGTTAACACAGATCAAAGGAGAACCGAAACAAAATATAAAAATATAGCAATAAATAGCCTCGTGTGCTTTCTTATCTCCAGAGAGAATTCTGTATTAGGCTGGTTTATTTGCTTGGTATTACAGAGTCTTCTTTACTTCTGTTGAAAAAAAACTGGGGTGAAAAGCCACAATAATCCTTCAGATAAAATGGAAAGAGTTATTTATGCCGTGCTCTATTAATAGATGTGTCTTCTTAGAAAACAGCCATTTGTGGGTTTTTTTGTAGCATCAACTTTTCTCCCTGATATCTCACAATCTTGTTGTTTTTTTTTTTTCTTTTTCTTTTTTTACTGTAATGCAGACCCATGTTAACAATTCTGCCTTCCTGGCTGTCAAATAGATTTCCTGTGGTCTGTTTTTGGCTGTGCACTCAGCCAGTTGCAGTTTATATCAGGCGTTTGTTTAAAAAGTAAACAGCTACGGCCATCATCGGCATAAAAATTAACCCATGACACATAGGATTTTTCATTTTCTTAGTGTTTATCCAAGAGCCACCTGAAGACTCACTGAAAGATGGACAGCCAAGGAGTTGAATGCGTTTGAGGGTGGTTGTTGCCAGGCGAAAGGCAAGCCAAGTGTCATCGTCTGAATGCTAAGCAGGGGTAACCATGGATTTGCTCATGTGATTTGGTCCCTTTGCGCTGCTCAGATGGAGAAAGGGACGGAGGAAACACTGCCTGGGCCTTTCCAGCTGGGGATAGAAGGGGACAGTCCCTGCCCCCCTGCCAGCACCAGGCTGTGCAGGTCCCACACGCACCCTTAAAATAAGGCGGGTTCATTTTCTAAGAACAGATCAGCTACGGACGTTTTTCTCAGCATCGTTTGAAGAATAATTGTGGTTTCACAAGTTATTTTCCACAGTAACATGTGAAGAAAAGGCTAATTTACTCTACTCTGGTCAGGATGCAGGGGTAGGTAGAAACATTTACCAAAAGTAGGTGCCTTTAGGCTTAAGAATCTAATGACATTTTTTTCTCTCTTTTTTTCTTTTTTTTTGTCTGCTGCAAAACATCAGATCACTATCTGGCTGTGTCTCATAGTTCCTAAGTATTAAAAATGTTTTTTGAGGCTTGCCAAGGATGCTATATGAGTGAGTAATGCCATTTGACTTACTGAAAGGGTTCTAATGCAACATTCATTCAATGCAACAAGCCTCTCTCAGAGCAGTAATACAGCTTCCCTTAAAGGCTGATGAGATACCTTATTATAATGTCACCACCATAAAGATTTGCAATGTATTAGTTTTAGGCCTGGCTATTTAAATTTGGGCAGTATAGAGATTAATCTGCATAATTATCTGCTTTAAGAATGAATCAGAGTATATATTTTCTGTATTAGACTGTACATTTAAACTAAGTGTCGTTGGAGATAAAAGCTTCTTTTTGCAGTAGCAATGTATGTTAACACATATTCCGGAAACCTCCTGTTCTTTCTGACGTATAAAAAAAGATACTGATAAACTATGTAGAGGACCACAGGTTTTCACCATCCTTGGAAAGCGAAACCTAGGGTTATACAACTAAATTCTTCATACACAAATGGATGTACCAAGGCACGGTACAGAGTAATTTGGGGTAGGTCTCATTTCATCTAACTTTAGCTCCGAGAACGTTAGGCATCAGGCCTCTGGTGGCCTCCAGGTACAGGTGCTTTTACTGGATTTCACACTCCATCTTTAAGCTGGAGGTCTAAGACAGTTGAAAAGTTTCTCATTTGAAGCTGCTGTTTTCCCCTCATCTAAACACGTAACATCAAATGAGACAGATCTTCATTTTTTTCTGTCTAGAAATATTGCAAGACACGGAAAAGTTAATGCGCTTGAAAAAAAAGATTTTACTGGGAGTAAACTCCTCAAAGACACAGAAGAAGAGTTTCAGAAGAGCACATAGGCATCTCAAGTACTTTTTGGTAGTAGTATGTGCCCAAGTTTGGAAGAAAAGCCATTTGCACCTCCTGCGGTAGATCTATGTCATGAAAGGACAGACAGACAAGAAGTGAACTCATGCACTGGTTGGTCTTTGCAGCTCCCTCCTGTTCTTTCATGGACTCTTTCCTCCAGCATTTTTTAACCTTGGTCTTCTTATATCATCACAGTGGCGAGCTCTTAGATTTTTTGTTTATTGAACTGTACAAGGAGGGCAACCTTTTCTAAATAATTCCAGCCTGAGAAGAAGAAAACCCAAGTGCCAGCAAAACTCAGTGATTTCTACCACATCTTCAGAAAACGTCCTTGTGTGTTGCTCCGGAGCAAGGCTGGGAGGGTGGGAGAGCCTCCAGTCTTCTCTTGAAGCTTGTCTGTGTCTACATGAAGACAGCAGGAGTCCTGAGACCCAGGGGAGATCAGGAGAGAAGGGACACGGTGCTTGTGTGGTTACCAGGAGATGAGGCAGAGGCTTGAGAAGATGGAGGTTTGGGTCTATGCTTGGAGAGCTGTTCCCTTTTTCCATCCTCTGCTCAACGTAGAAAGTACATGCAATCCAACCTCTGTCACAACTGAGGGACCATCCAGAAAAGACGATTTCAGTAGTTTTCAGGCCAAAAGAAGAGCAGAAAAGGGACCCTGGGATTTGAAGTTAATGCTGTTCTCAGAGCCGTGTGAGTGCCTGATTCCAGGGAGGCTTGTGAAAGCACTTCACATTTGGGAGCCCTGTATGGGATGTGACATGAAATCACTTTCTAGGCTGAAACAGCGTACATCCAGTGCTGATGAAGATGCCATTGCAAGTCATTCATTTCACATATTAAGTGTATCAATTGTTTTGGCTCTGTGACTTTCCAGTTCCAGGAATGCCCTTGGCTTTTTTTGTTTCCAAGCTGTATTTCTTTTTGCACAGACCACAGACTGAATTAATTTCTCTTAGGAACATGAATAAAGTTTGTTTTTCCTAAATTCCTGGCAAACAAGCTGATGAAATCCATATGGATCACAAAGACTGAACGCTTGGGTACAATGTTGCTCATGTGAGCAAACACTTGTCTTCTAAAATAGATGACTTTTAGCTGTGGGGATTAAAGATACACATATTTGAGATCCGTTCTGTGAGCCATCAGCTAGATTTCAAAAGCATAAGACAGGAAGCTGACTGCTTCTGAAGGTGTTTTCCTTCTTTCTCATGTTAAACTTACATACTTTTCAGATAAGAGTTGTTAATTTTAATTTGTCATCATATCTGATAATTAAAGAAAAATTGTTAAAACGTGGTTTGAAACTTTCATTTCAAACCCTAATCCTTCTTAGCCTGAACGGCTCAGGGTTTTATCCTTATTCTTACCGTTGTCGAAATCCCTTCAACACACACGCGCGCGCGCGCACACACACGCACGTATCCTGCATCTCCTACTTTGGCCAAGCTGCAGATGATCCAACCTACTGAGATTTTGAATCAATCTCTTTTCAGTGTGTCCTGTGCGCATCTCCACGCCCCAGCACGTCTCCAGCCCACACCTTCCTGGCACCAGACTACCTGAGACATGCTCGAGTGCAGGCTAGGATGGGAAAGCATCCCGGGGGCAAGCACTTTGGAAGGTTGCAGAGAAGGTGCTCGAAGGAAAGCTATGCCCTTCCCTGCTTTCAGAAAAGAAAGGAAGTGACCAGCTCAGCTAATTAAAAACTGCTTGTTTGTGAAATGAGAAGCAATGAAATGAATTATCAGTTAGCAGAGCTCATCAGTATATACTTAAAATCTGTGCAGTGCTTTCTTGTCCCTGTCTGTATGTGAAACGTAGCAACTTCAGGTGTGAGACCCTGTGGCTGTGTCACCAGCGGGGACCATGGCCCTCCGCTGCTGCACTCTCTTTGCCATCCTCTTTGGCTTCCGCACCAGCCAGGTGCTTCATCATTCACAACATTCCCTCTTTTAAGGCAGGAACAAAATGGCATGTTTAGTCATATTCTCCACTGTTTTATCTCCTCACCACCTCAAAAGACAGAAGTGGTGACAGCCTTAAAGCCGCATGGGAAGTGCGTGTGATTGATAGAGCTGAGAGCTGAAAGCATTGGTGGGAGAGTGAGCAGCAAAATGGGGGGGACAACAAAGTGGGATGGCTAGATTTGAGTGGCTAGGAGGGTGAGGATGGGGTTGATGTCTCCCTGTAAGGAGGCTGGGTAGGGCTGGGCAGCTGCCGTTGCACCTGGGGGCTGGACATGACTCCTGGCCACTCGTGGTGGCCCTACGCAGTAGTGCACAATCATCAGTTTATCCTCAAAATAAAGCATAAGCTTTTTATTGTACAGCCTCAGGAACCTTTAAAATGACTTGAGAGGAGAATAAAAGCAATTAGCAAAATATGTGGTTAGAACCAAGGCAGTTTCCGCTGATTTTTTTTCCTAAATGTTTATTTTGTAAGTGGAGTGAACAGTGTGTAGTAAAAAAAATTAAATAATTGAGAAAAGTTTTCCTTGGCAAAAAGAAAGTATTTTAAAAGCAGCAGAAGATGAAATGTCAAAGCAGCTGTCGGATTGCAGTCGCTATGGTAATCATAACACAACACTTTGATCCGTTAGGCACATGGTGGAGACTCTGCGTAAGTGTCCCGGGGTGGCAGCGGTGAAGGGCAGGTTATTGTTTTTTGCGGAAGTTTTAAAAACCTCAACACAGAGAAGGATCTGTCTTTTTAAAGGACAATGTATGCCAAGTTTTCTGCTAAAATGTAGTTGTGCACACATTTTGGTGCTTTATAAAAAGCCTATCTTAAAATTAGTAGCATCAGGCGCATTTTGCTAAAATAATACTTGCAGAAAAGGATGATTCCCTTAATATGGGGTCCAAGCATCTTATGTCTTTCACGTATTTGTATTCGCAACACCCTTTGAAAGCTGCAAGTCTTTTATTCCCATTTTTTCTTGTGGGGACAAGGAACCAGAAAGGCTATGGTGTGGATTCATGAGAAAACAAAGATGTTGGGACACTGCATCACCTAACACAGGCACATCCGAACTACCTGCCTAGCGAGTTAGGCTCACCCTCATCTCCATTTGCGTAGATTTTTGATAGCGGCATGAAACGAACATGTTGAAGACAAGGCAGAGCTTCCTTTTCTTTTCCTCCTGCTCTCCTCCACTTCCCACAAACCAGAACTGAGCCTTAAATACTGGGTTATTAGATAGAAGTGGACAGTCCTTGCATGGGAAGCCTTGAACAGGAATGACAGCCCTGAGTCTTGTAACAAGCTTCCCCAGGACAGACTTTCTTACCTCTTTCAGAGCCTCTGCTAATTTTGTGCAGTGCTGCACTGCATTCTCAGAGGCCAGGGATGTTAAAATCAACCCCTTCTCCATTCTGTTTGTCAATTAAAAATTTCCTCTCGCCTTTGTGAATTCAGGAGTTAATCCCTTCTTTCAGCTGGCACTCACTTTTCTGGGCAGCAGCTGGCTTCGCCTGCCGTCCCCTGCGGCCACAGCCGCCCGCACACCCTCATCCCAGGGAGCCCTGTCCCCGGCACAGCCCCTCACCCGTGCGCAAACTTCTCTGGTTTGACTGCACAGACGGGCTTGCAGGACGGAGACCTCAGCACGCAGCCTTGAAAAGTCATTTCAGCCTCAAAAGTGCTGGAGTAATATGGCAATGTAAAGTAATACCAAAACAAACCCACAAAACCTAGAAGGGAAGATATTTAAGTCCTGTAATTGCCCTAAGCTTTGCTAATTGTGAGACCACCAGCTGTGACAAAGGAAATTGATTTCATCAGTTGTCAGTCATCCTCCTTTTATTAATGATCAGAAGTTCACTTCTCCTCCAGGCAGGGCAAAGTCCTGCTCTGCTCTACTCCCTTCTGTCACGCTGAAGGCTTTGGCTATAGCAAACGCTTGCATGTTACGCAACGAATTTTCTCTCTCCCCGGTGGTTTCTCTTGCTGGGATCGTGCTGAGACGAGTCTATGTCCTGATGACATCACTTGGAAGATTCTTGTCAGGCTTGTTCCTTCATCCCTTCACTTATTAACTAATACATCTGTCTTCTAGGGCAGAATTCGTCCGTGCTGTGGCTAAACCGGTTTTTGTTAGATAGAGCCAGACAGCTACATTACCCTGAGAGGGTTGTTGCTGACTGTAATGGGTAGGGTAGAGATGCAGGACAATGCTGACTGCTTCTGAAAAAACCGAAAGGGCATACTTCTTTTAATTTTACATGAAATTGAATTAAAATTAGCCATATTGCTAGTTAGTTTTTTTTGTTTCATTTGACAATACAGCAGGGAATGTTCCTCCCCACCTCTCCTTTACTCCAGTGCAAAACTAACTCTTAAAAAAGCTGTTGAAAGATGGAATGTTATCAGAAGGGGACTTGAAATTTTGCTGGCTGCATATCCATCAATTCTTGCTTGTCAGGGCTTCAGTTTCGAATAGATGTATATTGACAAGCCTTGCTACTGCTCTTGGAAAAATAAGATAGCTCTTAAAAACAATCAAAAAAGAATGAAAATCAGAACAGGCGTGTCCTTCTCCCTCTTCATTCTAAGCAAGTGGTTCTGACAATGCCTTTCCAGCAGTGCTGACTGGATCTGTACAGAAGAAAGAGCTGTACCAGACTTTCAAACTGTCAGCACTCAGTAGAAATGGTTAATTTTTAAATTTATTGAAGGAACATTGTGAAAAAAATATACATGTTTCGGGGTTAGATGAGACGTTTTGCTTAAATGTTGACCTTTGTTTTTCTGTTGTTTGTTTTTTTGTTGACCTTTGTATTCTCTACTGAACTCAGACTTGTCCATCTAAGTTTTAGACACCTGCAGTAGGGCACATGAACCCCACTCCTGCAGTCTGACGGCAGAACTGGTACTGCTGTGTAAGTGCTGCATTTAGTCAGTGTCCCCATGAAGAATCGGGGGGTCGTGCATCTTTAGTTCTTCAAGCAAAAATACTGTTGGCTCTGGCATGGGAGAATGACGGGAAGGGATTGAAAGTATGAGGTGGGACCTTGGGATCCATGCTGGCTGTGTCGTATCATTTGTTAATTTTGCATGTTGATGAGACTTGTGAATGATGACCTGTGGAATTCACTACCTTGTGAGGTATTCATCTGTGAAAAACTTGTCTTCTAATCACAGAGTTCCAGTGTCTGGGAGAATTTCAAAATCTTTTAAAGTTGCACTTACATCATGGCGGTTAGAGAAAAAACATAGCCTTTATGAAAAAATACATTAAGGAAATCAGTTATATGCTTCAGAAATGGTAAACAGAATGGGGAACTAGTGACCTGGGGTAGAAGAGATGAGGGTTAGTAGCTGGAAAGGAAATTTTGCAGAAGGATGGTAGGAGCGGAAGATGGCAGAGAAGTGGAATGGGAGGATTTAGAGGGCAGGTCTCTGGGTACAAAACATCATTGGAGCCCAGCCTGGAATGAGAGCTGGGCCTGCAGAAAACACCTACACCCTCAATGCATGAACGAGATTGTGCACAAGCTTGAGGCTCCCGTAGCTGCAACAACAAACGTGCGCCTCAAGGGTACACACCAAAAAGAAAAAGAAAAAGGTGAATTGAATGCTGTCCTTTATGATGTGCATAAAGATTCTCTGGAAAGCCCACGTAATGAGTGCTGTGCAGTGCCAGGAAGTGTTGTGGCAAGGAGGAGAGCACCGCTTGTTGTACTTTCTCCTCACTCTGTGACCTTGATATGTTTTATTATTTTAAACACTTTATTGTGTTATTTAAAACCTCTTATAATTACTTAGTTCTCTAGAGGCATACTTACGACTTTTGCATAACAGTGCTGGGTAGATCCTGAAGCAATTAGTAAGGAAATCCTGTGAAATACGATATTGTAGAAGCTCTCTATGGGTTAGTTACGGCATAATAACTATGGGAATGTACATAACTTGCTAGCTTAATGCCTCTTCATGCCTGCAGTAGGAAATCGCAGTTCTGAGGGGACAATACAAGGGACAGTATTGCAGTCCCTGCCGAACTGTCTCGGTCCACAGTCACTACCTGAGCACTGCTCTCCACCTGAGGCAATGTCTAGCAGTCTAGCAACAGGGATGCAGACAGCCACAGGTCAGGGAACAAAAATGTCAGTCATTACCATTGCTGGACGACTCTTTGGGTTGAATTAATATTTATTAGTTTTTAGTTACAATTGAAACAGCTATGGATTGAGATAGATGTGTTAAAAAGTAATAAACCAAAAATTACAAGCCATTTCCAGGCTTTTTTGTTTTCATCTCCACTTTGGGATCTGTGGCATAATTTCTCCTCTCTATAAAGTTCTTGTGGGACTTCCCTCTGTACCGTGTATTTTAAAGGTTTTTCTTTGTTCTGTTGTAAAATATTGTGGTGCGAAGCAAGTACAGCATGTGAGTGTAGGCAGCTTGCTCTGACTCTACCCCTCTGCAAGTGCCAGCTCTTACAGGCAAGAAGCCTGCTGCCCATTTGAAGAACATCCATGGGGCAAAGTAGATATTCTTAGAGGCATCCTTCAGTGGTGAGCCATTCGTTGCCGGTTTATCTCTATGTTTAAACAATAATCAAGCGCTTCCGCTCTCAGTTGGTGATTCACTGTACTTCTGTCCTATACAGACTCCAGATTAGATGAAAGCAGCTGCATACATTTGATCAGACTCTCACATCAGCTGAATTCTGACAGGCTGGCACCGTCCTGTTTTAGCACCGTCCTTCATGCATACAAATGTTCTGGCATGAGGTTTTCCTAAACTACGTGGCTGAGGCTGACCAGCTTGGGAACCCTGCTACTGCAGAGAAAGACTAAGTGCCTTGCCTACAAGGTTCAGACAATTTTGTTTCTCATTTAGGTCGCTGCATTGGAAACGCGATATGTCCAGTTAATCTTCAACAGGCGATCTCAGACTTTATAGATGCACTTATACCTTGTGATGAATCACTTCAGCGTTTGGCAAATATTAAATAACATTTTTTTGTTGACATGGAAGTGTGACCTGCAGGCTGCAGCTGGTCCCTGTGTTTCGTGCAGTTTGTGTCCTGCCGTCTGGCTCTTCCTCCCTCTGTTCTCTTGCTATTGAGAAGCAGCTGGTTTACGTCCATCACAATCAATAGAAGGACATTTCCGAGCTGGTAATTGCTGAGAGGATCCGGTGCCGATGGCTTCTGGAGCTGCCAATCCGGGGAGCAGCTTTTGGCTCCTGCTGCGTACAGTATGTCTGCAGTTTGACCATTTATCTCACTTTACATACTTGAACTGAAAGAAAGGTTTGTGCAAGCACTTGCTGCTCATTCCCTGGCATGTCTTTCTCCCCCTCGTCCCCTCCCTTCCTCTCTTGTGTGTTATCAGCTATTGCAACAGCAGTAAAATGTGTCAAATAAGGTGAATGGTGTTCTGTGTCTCTGAGTAATGCTTCACAGTGACTCCATTCAAAATACGACTTTGAAATAATCGCTGCTTCACAATTATGGGAGAAGAAATACAATTATACTGGCAACATTCTAACTGGGTGTTGTAGGCCCAAACTGTCAAACTTTGGTGTTTAAGTGCAGCTGCATAAAATTGATTTAAGCATTTTCATAGGTGTTTCTAAGCTCAAAAGCTGACGAAGACTGTCTGTTAAGGAGATGCACAAGGTGGAAGCACAATGAAATCAGGCTGCTGCTGTAGGTGGTTGAATCACTTTGTTTAAGGTATTAGATGATAAAATGTTGAGTGGGATCCAGTCTGCGAAATCCAGCTTACCCTGGGGCTTAGGACGCTAAAAGCCACTCAATTTCCAGTCTTGCTTAATCCTGTAGGAATCCAAATTCACTAAGCCACTAAGCCTCACTACCTAGTTGAAAGATCCTTTGGTTCGTGGTTTTATTCACCTGCAAATGCTCAGATTGCTGTTGCTAGGAAATGGGTGTTTGTCTGTCATCTAAAGCAGTTCGGGATTCAAGCTGAGGAGGACAGACACTCAAACACTGCCCAAGTCCCTTGGTAAAAAATGAAAAATGAGATTTCTTCAAACCAATAATTACTTTCATTTGACATAATGACACTGCCCATGTGTTGCTGATTAGTCAAGTGTCTGACATGCTGACAGAAGAAGGGAGACGCTGGGTGGTTAACACACTGACAGAAAACTGACAACAGAAGAGAAATGCTACTTAGCATCTTTCTTTCATCCAAAGATCGTGTGGAGCCCTTAGAGCTCTTAGTGGAGCCTAGCTGGACCCAGCTATCTGCAGTGTGCACTCCCTTTATATTAGATTATCAGTGGATAAACAAGAAAAACTGCCTTGGGAGCAGAGGTCAGAATGGTAGGTGCCTGCCCTTTCCCCTTCAATTTCTCAATTTTTTATCTAGCTACACAGAAATTGTATTGAAGAAGTTCCTAAAAAAAAAAATGTTACCCCCTTCCCTTCCCTTCCCTTCCCTTCCCTTCCCTTTTCTCATTCTCAGTCCTGTTCATTCCCTTTGTTTAACCTGTTTTAACTTTAATCCGTTGCTACTCTCCATCACAAATTTCACAGCCCTGCTATCCCCTCTGCTGCTCAGTGTGTGCGTATTTGTACAGGGAGGAATACTGTATTCCTAGTTTGGCATCTTCTTTGTTTATCTCACCTGTTAGTCAAGACGGTTCACAACTGTTTGCTTCTCAGGCTCCATGGAGACTGTGTGTAAATCCAAAATTAGGTGACAAAGACACCATAAAAGGGATGTTTGCTTCAACACACATACGGAGAAATTTCTGATATGTAGCCACCAGGTAAGTGGAAGTAAACATCCTCCCAATTCTACAGGATAAAGATAGTTCACAATAATCTCTCTTGTTTCTTATCTTGTGCCTTCAGTGAGGTATTACCAGATGGCAAGAACTGTAGCGAACTCCTCCATCCTGTTTTTCTCCTCACCATTTTCATCATTGGTCTATTATATCAGATCTGTACTAGGTGGAGGATGGAGAACATCACTCATCTCTTTACAAAAGACAGAGTTAACTACTATGCTGATCTGCAGAAACCTTAGCTTACGTATGCCAGACTCCTGTGTCTGGCTGTGTTCTGGTACACATAAAAATAGTGTGGCATGGTATTTGGAGGAAGGAAAAAGAGGGTGGCAGTCTGTTCCCTTCTCTTACATTCCATGCCTGGGTGTGCACAACTCGGCTTTGCAATGATGAGCCCAGAAGGAAGGAGAAAAGCTCGGGGTTGTGTCTGGTGGAAATCCATTCCTGACTCAGTTCATTGAGTATGGACCAAAAAAAAAAAAAAAAAAGAGAATTTGGAATGACTTTCTGGCTCAAAACTGCTTAGTTACTGAAATGTGTCAGAACAATACGGAAGGTTATTTGCGATTAATTTGACAGCTGACAGAAATATGGTGGAGCAATCCATTTCTAATTATTCAATTATATGTATTAAAAATCTCTCCTAAAGCATGTTCTTAAAGGGAAAGCTCTTCAAAACAACAGGACAAAATGTGTGCAAAAACCTTTTGTGCTGAGTTGTTAGCAGTGCCCATCAACTTTTTATGGCTGCATATGACTACAAATAGAACATGACAGAGCAAATCAGGCCACAGCAGAATGACAGCTAAACAGATAGCCAATAAGGCGTATAGATAGCTGATAGAAATATTTGCCTTTTAAAAATTCAATGGAATTGTTGTTCCTACTTTCAATAGGACAGAGAAGATTGGAATTCAAGGACCTTCAGTATGATCCAGGATAGCCTTGTTCCTACAATTTTGTTGAATTTGTATAGAAAATTTCTGTTTTCCTGAAGTTTTACAGCAGTAGTTGTTTGAGTAGAGAAAACATCACAGAAAGAACACTTACAGAATTTCCTACTGTCTATGACTTACCTGATGGAATAGAAATGTTTGCCTTTATTTGCAAGATATGAAACCCATTAATTTAATATAAATTTTGAAATAACACTACTCTAAGTTTCATTCACAAGAAAAGTAAATAAATAGGTTTTTAAAAAAGGAGACAAATATAATCCAAGGTTTGAATACTCCTGAACTGCAACACAATTCCACTGAATTTACTGTAGCCGATACTGTCCTTAAGAGAATCATTGTGCATGTGCGCTTATCCTAAACCAAACAAACCATTCATGAATAAATGTGTGATGTATTTGTCTGTAGGTTAAAACAATAGACGCCTTAAATGACAACACATTCACAAAACTGCAATAATGATAAAGGAACTGTACGAACCAATCTTTCCATTTGCACCACACAACAGCAGGTGGATTAACCCATTTTAGCTCCTTATGGGGAAAAAAAAAGGAAAAGCTTGTTCAGAAAATTGTGCATTTCATTTTTATTATAAACAGTGGAACTCTATATCAAACACCAGACGTCTATCTATCACATTACAGCATTGAGGCCTAAACCCAAATACTTGAATGTTGTATGAACTTTGGGATGTGAATATGACTGAAGCTCCTTTGACTTTAGTGGATGAACACATAAGGCAAATTAGAGAATAGACTGTGCTACTCATCACGCAGGGCTGAATCACTCGAAGATGCTCAAAATGATAAATTAAACCTTCAGACCTGACTTGAACCACTAATTCTGTCGCAGATAAAGAGGACAAAAGGGAAATAATCACAGATGAATGCAGGATTAAGATTTGTCAAATTCAATCACAATATTCTTTGGCAATGACTTGATGTGTTAAGGAAATAGTGCATTCACTGCACTCTCTAGACATCAACAAATACACATTTCTTTAAACACATAGTCCTTGCAGTTCTTATCCTGCATCTAAGACTGCAGGACAGAAAATTAAAATACTATGTTAATTCAGAGATACAAATCTTTGTATCAGAGAGGATATAACTAACGATTATATAACACATGATTACACAGGCTTACAGGGCAGCGTGGCTACAGTTATTTAACATATTCTTTGGTATGTCTGAGATTGTTTTTTGGATCTATTAGAGACCCCGGTGAAAAGTTTGAGGCGGAGAGTAGGGGTACACAGAGAGGTGAAGACCCCAAAATGGAAATAACATCCAAGAGAAAATGCTGGTAAAGAGCAGTTGAAAAAAAATACCCTAACTGGATGGTGCCAAAGATGTTTTTGTATCAATTTTTTCTCTTACATGAATGTATGAATACATTTGCTCCACCGGTTTCTCTCTCTCATAAATTTATAGCCACTGTTTCTGATGCTGCTGTATCTAGTGTGAGGATAAGAAAGACCAAAGTCCTTCAGGACTCCATTAGCTCCTCTGCCACCACCTGCCACACATCACCCAGTCCTTGGTAGCTACATGACCCTACAGCTTCCCTCTCCTCCCAAGAAATACTGTGGCATAGATTAACTACCTGCCACTGATTTTACCACCACGTCATGACATGATTTTGGGGCAAACCCTGTCATCTAACACAGTGAGCGTGGCTATGCCTCTGTCACTTGACCAGGCACAGATGGTTGGTTGTCCACTCCTCCAGTTCCCTTCACTGCATCATCTCGTTCAGGAGTTAAATATGCAGTAAATGAATTTCTTGGAGAGTTATCAAGATTTTCTTGACAGAGACTTCTCAGAGAAAGTTGGGTGACCACATGCTGGGAAGAAAATTGGATTATGTTCTCTTTAACTTCCATCTTTCTTGGGTCAGGAAATACGCCTTCTCTTCTAAAACAAACATGGCTAAGTTATAAGGTCCTTGGTCAAGTCCCATAAGTTTCTGCAAATAGGTTTTATGTTTTGTTTGACCTGTTGATGAATTTGCAGCTACGCCCCAAGTGCAAAGTGGCTGCTTCCCTCATACTCCTGTTGTATAAGAAACTGAGCTGTTCCTGAAGGTGGTTGCTGAGCCTGTACTAAGAATGGTTTGCCTTATATACAAATATATATACACTAATATATATATACTTAATATTATTTTTAGCATTAATTCTCATTAATAGTTTTGCAAGCTTCTTTATTGTTCAGTGTCAACAACAGTTTTTCTTCCATAAAAAATTAGAATACAGCACATACTACATACTTCACTGTTCTTTATCATAACACTTTACATTCCTCCTATACTGCATGACTACTTTTCTTATTTAATATATGTCAGAAAAAGCTGAAAAAATACTTTATATTCTACCAAAGCAGTACTTTGAATCCCTACCCCAAATTTAAGTGCTTTGACTCACAGCTCTGAAGTGTAAGCAGAGAAATAGAAAACGCTACCTGGGAGGTTCATTTGGTTTGCAAAATTCTTTAAAACTCAGCCAGTGAGAAAAGGCTGATTACTGTGCTGACCAGGTACTCTTGCACTACACTGGGTCTTGATGCACTGTCTGAAAATTAATTAAATTGAGAAAGACAAACCCACATCTCAAATGTCTTTATTGTTTAATGAAAAGAACAAGAACTGAGCCTCCAGAATTCCCCGTTCAACACATTTACTTTTCACACAAGGCTGTATTCTAATCTTATTATTCGTATGGAACAGTGAAATCTCTGACTGTTCCCTTTGCCTTTTTTTCGCTTTCATTAGTATGTACAAAACATAGTTTCCTGATCAAAGGTTTGAGAAATAAGATTCTTATATTAAAAATGTATTACAGATGCTCACAATTTTGTGGAGTTTTTTACTGAACTTTCCTTTTTAAATTTTATTTCTTTTTCTTTCTTTCTTCCCCCACGAAATTAGCCTCACAAACGTAATTCTCAAAAAAAGAAGTTAGCATTTCTTACAGTCAGGTGACTGCTGGAAAAAGAACATAATGTGTCATAAACTAAATATTTCATTTGTTTTGCCCTGAAATATAACATCTCACCTGCTTGACTAAAATAAATCATTAGCACCATGAGTTCATAAATAACATGAATAACATCCTTTCTGAGAATACTTTTGAGATAGTCCAGCCAGGCTGAATTAAAAACATTCCTATGGCTCTAAAAATATACATACTTATGGTTTCTCCTGTTACAGATTGGTTATTACCCTTGATACTAAAGTCCACACACTAGCAGCTCCAACATGGAATTTTCTAACACATTTGTTTATCTTTGGCTCAGATTTAGACACAATAACACTGGTTAATAATTGTGTAGTTGTGCTAGCTCTCTAAAATACATAGAGCATTTGCTGTCCTGTGCTATGATAACAACAAAAAAAAAAATAGTAGCAACGTTGATTAACTCTGATGGTGATAGGGTTAGACTGTGCAATCCAGTGAACTCTTCGTGAGTATGCTTCTTTACATTTTGGAGGCTTAAATCCATTTTCTTCTTTGCTGCTAAGGTCTATTTCATCGAACCTAATTTCATGATTATTTCCGGAAAACTTCCTTCAGAATTATAAGAGCCGTAATTTCCATTATTTCATTTTGCAAAGAAAAATCAGACAAAAATAGGTGTGAAAGTTTATCTTGACTTCCCCCCCCCCCCCCCAGGCTCTTTGAAATATCAGAATCATTTTCTACTTGCAAACAGCATGGATGAATACAGTAAGAGCCTACCTCTCTTCTTAAAAGTGTTTTCAGCTTGCTCAATGTAATAGCTTCACAGTGTGAGTCCTTGACTGGCAAAATAACAGGTATTACCTAGTATTTTCATTAAGATATTCCTGTTTTTCTTCTAAAAGCACTGAAACTTTTGTGGTCTGGAAAAAAAAAGAAAAATAAAAGTGCTTGTGGATCTTTGGTCACAGGAAGAAGCCTGTGAACTTCCAATTCTTTTCCCATTAAAAAAAAATTCAGTGAGTATGAAAGCTTTAACTGGGTATTTAGTCAAAGGATAGCCCATGTTTTAATGGTACAGTGTACAGCCATATCGATAAAATTCAGAGTCACTAGCCGGAGAATAATGGGCCATTTAAGCTCTTTGAAAGCGAATTGGTCTCTCCTGAGTGAAAATGGTTTGCAAGCTGTGCCATCGGCAGTGAAAATTATGAACATACTCTGTTATGAATGAGTTTCCTACATCCCTGCTCCTTCACAGTTTCTATAGCTAGTCAAACACAGAAATAACAATAAGTAGTAATTATCACTGGGAGCTCAACAAACTTATATACAACCTGAGTTCCCTCTGCATCCCCTCTGGGACAAGAGGCAGCCTGTGGTGTGTCTGATTTTGGACTTAGCACACATTTGTTGGCTGGATAGGAAGCACAAACCAAACAACAGGTTAACAGGAGATCTCCATCATCCTTTATTGGGAAATCCGTATGGAAGAAGAATGGATAAATGGACTAAAAGGAAGGACTTATAGACTGAATTGCTAATGGACTCCTGATTTCCGAATGTGGAGGGGTCAGTGGACATTTCTGTGGCACACGTCTTATTGTCTGGCATGGCTTTCTCCTCATATCACCCTCATGGCAGAAAGAAAAGTGGCAGCCAAATCGCAAAGATTACCTCTCCCACAGCCAGGTTCTGCAAGGGAAACTTCCCCAAGCACTGACAAAGCTGATTTCAGCAGATCCAATGGAATGACCAAGAAACATGGCAAACATCCATCTGTCATTTTGATGTGGCTTGATGTGCTGTATGCTGTAGCATGGTTTTGGTCCTAATCTTTTCTAGGCAGTTGTAATTGCATTAGTTCAGGCTGTGACACATCTGAAGGCACAAGTGGAGCTTGGAGCTGCGGCCTTTAGGTACCTTACTGAGCAATTAACTCACTGACATTCATGACCCACCTTTCTGGAATATGGAGAAAGGCTGTTTGTAAAATGGGTTCACCTACGTTGCTAAGAAAAATAAGGCTAGCTCGAGCACTGAACCCCCTATTGAATGTCTGTCCACACAGCTTAACTACTAGTTCACTCTCTGTCCGGTTTTGGGTCATTTCAAACTGTCATGGAATAGCAGAGTGGTTTTGGTTGGAATGGAGCACTTGAGATCTAGTCAACCCCCCGTGCTCAAGTAGAGTCACCTAGAGCAAGTTGTCCAGGATCGTGTCTAGTCAGGTTTTGAATACCTCCAAGGAAACTTCACAACCTTCCTAGACTTCTGTTCCAGTGTTTGACCAGTTTCACAGTAAATAAGATTTTTTCTTGTTTTCAGATGGAATTTCAGGTGTTTTAACCTGTACCCATTGCCTCTTGTCCTATCACTAGGCACTACTGAGAAGAATCTGGCTGCCTCTTCTTCATCAGTATATCAATGTATGTTTTTATACACATTGATAAGGGCCCCCCTCCCAGATTTCTCTTCTCCAGGCTGAACAGTCCCAGCTCTCTTAGACAGTATTCATATGAAAGATGCTTCTATCCCTTAATGATCTTCATGGCCCTTTGCTGGACTAGCTCAAGCGTGTCCATATGTATCTTGTGCTGGAGAGCCGAGAACTGGACACAGTACTGCAGATTCAACCTCACCAGTGCTGAGTAGGGAGGAATGATCACCTCCCTTGACCTGCTGGCAGTGCACTTTCTAATGTAGCCCAGGAAGCTGTCTGTCTCCTTTTCTGCAAGAACACATTGCTGGCTCGTGGTCGATTTGGTGTCCTGAGGTTCTCAGTAAAGCTGCTTTCCAACCAGTTGATATTCAGCGTGTACTGTTGCCTGCGGTTATTCCTCTCCAGATAAGGATTTTGCATTTCCCTTTCTTGGACTTCATGAGATTCTTTTCTGAACAATTCTTCAGCCTGTCAAGGTCCCTATGAATGACAGCACACCCATCTAGTGTGTCAGCCACTCATCTCATTTTTATTTTTTATCTGTGAACTCTTTAAGGGTGCACTCTGTCCCATATTGGACAGTTTTGGCCCCAGTATTGACAACTGGTCAAGAATAAGAATGTTGTGGGAGGCGGTGTAAAAGCCATACTGAAGTTGAGGTAAACAATGTCCACTGCTAGCTCTACCAAAGTCAATCCTCCTATGTGGTTTGGGTGATAGTTCACTGCAGAACTTGTGTCTGAAAAGTGCTACAGACAAGGCTGTACAATGTCTGGCACCCTCTGCTCTCTACGGATGGCTTGTATTATTCCACCTGGCTTTGTACACAAAGAAACACCTGCATTTCCTCCTACCACATCCTAGGGCATGCACCACATACCCTTGAATTCATCCTGTAAAACCTCCACTTTGATGATGGTGAGAATGCCCTCAGTCTTCAGACACTTCAATCTGCAATAAGCACTCAAAAAACTCATCATGACTCAGGGCTAAAGGAATATCACAGTGGGCAGAGAAGGCCAGCAGCTACATCGTGGCCATGCTGGACATGTGAGGACACATGGTGAGAACATTGGATGTAAGCAAGTCCTTGCCATGTGTGGTGGGTTGACCCTGGTTGGATGCCACGTGCCCCCCAAAGCTGCTCTATCACTCCCCTTCCTCAAATGGACAGGAGAGAGAGAATATGACGAAAGGCTCATGGGTTGAGATAAGGACGGGGAGAGATCCCTCAGCCATTACTGTCACAGGCAAAACAGACTCGACTTGGGGAAATTGGTTTAATTTGTTACCAATCAAATCAGAGTAGGATAATGAGAAATAAAACCAAATCTTAAAAACATCTTCCCCCATCCCTCCCTTCTCCCCAGGCTTAACTTCACTCCCAATGTCTCTACCTCCTCCCCAACAACAATGCAGGGGGACAGGGAATGGATGTTGAGGTCTGTTCATCGTACACTGTTTCTGCCACGCTCCTTCCTCCTCAGGGGGAGGGCTTCTCACACTCTTCCCCTGCTCCAGGGTGGAGTCCCTCCCACGCAGACAGTCCTCAATGAATGTCTCCAACGTGAGTCCTTCCCACGGGCTTCAGCATGGGTCCCCTGTGGGGTCACAAGCCCTGCCAGCAAATCTGCTCCAGTGTGGGCTCCTCTCTCTACGGGGTCACAGGTCCTGCCAGGAGCCTGCTGCAGCATGGGCTTCCCATGGAGTCACAGCCTCCTTCAGACATCCACCTGCTCCGGTGTGGGATCCTCCATGGGCTGCAGGTGGATGCCTCGTCCACTGTGGACCTCCATGGGCTGCAGGGGCACAGCCTGCCTCACCATAGTCTTCGTCATGGGCTGCAGGGGAATCTCTGCTCCGATGCCTGGATCGTCTCCTCCCCCTCCTCCTTCACTGTTCTTGGTGTCTGCAGAGTTGTTTCTCTCACGTATTCTCACTCCTCCCTCTGGCTGCAATTGCTGCCATGCGGCATCCTTCTCCCTTTCTTAAATACATTATCCCAGAGGTGCTGCCACCATCACTGGTGGGCTCAGCCTTCGCCAGCGGTGGGTCCATCTTGGAGCCAGCTGGCATTGCCTCTGTTGAACGTAGGGGAAGCAGCTTCTGGTAGCTTCTCACAGAAGCCACACCTGCAGCACCCCCTGCTACCAAAACCTTGCCACGCAAACGCAATACACCACGTGGCTTAAATACCGGGCATCATTCCTTGTTCTTTTTCGGTCTAGCCGTACAGGCATAACCAATTACCTTCAGCAGGACTGCCTCTAACTGTTTGTATCGGAGGTTACGAAAAGGTTTTNCATCTTGGAGCCAGCTGGCATTGCCTCTGTTGAACATAGGGGAAGCAGCTTCTGGTAGCTTCTCACAGAAGCCACACCTGCAGCACCCCCTGCTACCAAAACCTTGCCACGCAAACGCAATACACCACGTGGCTTAAATACCGGGCATCATTCCTTGTTCTTTTTCGGTCTAGCCGTACAGGCATAACCAATTACCTTCAGCAGGACTGCCTCTAACTGTTTGTATCGGAGGTTACGAAAAGGTTTTATTCTGTGTTTCTCACTGTCTGATTGATAGGTGCATGCTATGACAGCAAAATCCAGTCTACTGCAGTTTTGTTCGGTAACATATGCTGTACCATTAACATTTTTAAGATATTTCCAAACCATACATGCATAACTGAAAAAAATATATTCCTGTCTGTATTCTTGGGTATTTTTATGGGTCCTTTTTAACTTCCATGGCAGTATCAGCTACTTGTAGGCTTATCAGGTAAAGTCATGTACATTTGATAACATAAGACCATAAGCAAAATTATTTGTCTTTTTAAGTAAGTGCTTAGTTTTTGGTAGGGAGTGCACAAACAACTGATTTGCACTTTTGCCTGTCCTGCTGCTTGAGAACTATACTAATCACACCCTGTGGAGGCACCTGTGGACAAGTAAGTATTGAAGCTCCTGCACTAGATTTTATTCCTTTTCAATAATCTTTTTGCTATTTCTCATTCCCAGCTTTGCATTGTAATGGGCACACTCTTGTATCTGTTCCTCCTCTGATCAGTCAAGCAGGCCATGATGGCCACGACTTTACTGTAGTCCAGTTTCTTTCCCAAAATGTTATTCTTATTTGATGGAATATCTATTTTTTATTATAAATTGTTAATTTTGTTGAACAGAATATCTCCATCTCCTTCCAAAACTGCTCAGATTCACTGGTTATTGTCCTCAATTATCTTTTCTTAGGGAAAAAATGCTATTTACATAGACCTTAGTAATCACTTTACCACCAAAATGTTTACATTATTTTCATTGAAAAAAAAATGTTACCAAATACAAGCCAGATGGTGACTTATTTTTCCAAAAGAAAACGTTTAATATAGACAAACATGCTTTTATGTCTCCAAAGGTAGAAAAATATTTGATGTCAATGATATTTCTCAAAAAATTTACTTTACAGAGACCATATTATCTTTTTCGACATTCATTGACTGTTCTGTGTCTATACAAGTGAGTATGCCTATCTTTTCTCTCCACAGTGGTTCTTTTTTGTCTCCTTTACTTACTGTCTGATTTGCAGACAAATTAATCTTCCTCTGATTTTGCACAAAGGAAACTTCTCGATGGCTAGTCTAGAAGCTCCAGTTTGATCAAATGCTGTCGGGATTTTACTTTGTTTTTAACACCAAACAGGTGAGATTGTCCTCTCATATCGTAATGAATGACGTTGCTTTCCAAATGTATTATTCACATTCACGGTATAAATCCCTCTAATGGGTATAAACCCAATTTTGAAAGATGCCTGAGTTTTAGCTCTTTTATTTCTTCAGCTTGGACTTTTCATACACTGTTAGTGTTGTTGTCTCTGACTTTGTATTAGCCTGTGCATCTGTCTGCCTTTAAATTAAGGATATTCCACTTGCTTTCATGATCAACTGATGTTCTGCTGTGACAGACGCAAATACTCCACTTATGAAAGGTGATTTAAGGTAGTGCTTGTGTTGCCATCCTCCTTGTCTAAGCAATGAATGTCCTGCTGACATTGCGACAGTTTTGCAAAATAATGTGCTCCATTGCAATCCTAGTTTTTCTCTCAAGTGCCGTGGATTTTCTGGGCTTATTGGTAAGCAAGTGTTTAGCATGTTTTGTTTTAGGGACATAGGCAAACTCAAGGGCCTCAGAAGTACCTTAGTGACATATGACAAGTGGACATGGTCTTCTCCAGAGAGGCTAAAGCTGAACAGTGTGGATATACTTTACTTGCAGCATTTGTACCATGTGGTGCTAGATGTAGGCATCACTGTCTGGGAATATTATATTTAACAGTGTTGTTTATTTATCTATCTACTGTACAAGCTAATGAAGGGCTGGCAGCCTTCAGGCTCAACAGTCCACTTGGTAGCCTATCAGCAAGGCAAGCAAAAGGACAGGAACAAGCAGTCAGCTTTTGGATGGAAGCTTTCAGATTCAGCAGATCTGAAACCTATGTGTGCTTCTTCACAACTTTGCAGCCTCATATAATGTCTGAGAAATATTTCACTTTTGATTTACCACCTGTCTCCATCCAAAAAAATTCAACTGAAAGACAAGTCATATGCATGGCTATAATTTCAGAGAGGCCTACACATACAACAGAACTCTTTTAAGGCAAGGTTTTCTAGAAACACAGGGTAAAAGTCCCTTTCTATCTCACAGAGATAGCAAAAGACTGTTAATATGAGAGAATAGAACAGACAAACTTAAAAGAAGATGAACAATCACACAATATTAGTTATCGTGTCAAACTATAGTATGAGTCTATCAGCCTGCCAGGTGGCTGCCTATGGATTTTTTGACATATTTAGAATTAAACTTTTTGACTTTTTATTTTAAAGTGATATTTTCATTTAAAGTGGTGACCTAAATTAAACAAACACCAAGAAAAAGTAAAAAAAAATTAAAAAGTGGATGGGAAGTTATCTAAACTACAAATTAAATAATACCTTTGATTGGGAATTAAAGTATTTTATATTGACCCAAAACTCTTTCAAAAGCTTTGTTTGTTATTTTGCAAAAATGTCTTAATTTGATTATTTGATTACTTTGGAACTCTTCTCACTTTCCCATTCTCTGTTCTTTGTTATTCTACTGAAAAAAATTACGAATGTTCACCCAGTTCTTTTCTGAGATTACTGTTATTTCTCTGCATATGTTCTAGTGCTAACCAGAAAAAGCTGAGATTGAAGCTTTCACTAGGAAAATACTGGTACTACAAAATAAGCCCATTTTTTTTTACTTATTATGTGAAGACATTGAGGCAAAATTGAGAGCTATTGAGACAAAATTTTTAAAACCCAGCAATTATGACCACTCCTTCTCCTGCTTGTCTGATACTAGATTTTCTTAAGGATGCCTTCCTTTTCAGTAATATTCATTTTGATAACTACTTGCTTTGCACACCAAAATTGTTAACAAAGGATATACTATTCATTTCCAATTCCACATGCCAAAGGTTTTGTTGCTTCTCTTTACAACCTAAAGAAGGGTTTCTATACCTAAAGGCTTGTCTAATTCTTCCACCCACATCAGTTGATAAAATAACCGATATTATCTCTGCCTGCAAATACTGTCCTACCTGTATTTTTTTAAATTATCATTACAGCAAACATTATAATTTTTAATTATAATTTCAGGAAAATACTACTATAAAGAGAAATGTTTTCTAGACAGTTTTTTGGAGACCTTATCTCTTTTTTTCCGTTGACTATAGGGGAATGCAAGGGGCACTGGCATCCTAACTTAGGCACTTCATTAAGTAATTTGAGACTAATCTGTGCAAGATATCTGCTTAAATCTTGATTTTGCTGCCTCACCAGGTAACCAGCTATTCAAGTAACTCTAAAGACTTCTACGTCTCATGTTCAGAATGTCAATATCAAAAAATCCACACTGTTGACATCGGAATGCAGCATTGATTTAATTTCAATTTCAAGACATACAACTTTTAGATTACAGAATATCCTTCCACAGAAAAAATTCCAAATGCCTGAGCTTTATCTAAGGGCTCATTGCAACCAGAGACCCTAGTGGGAGGATGTCTCACAGCCTCTGGGGACCTGCAGTCTCACACCACCGTGTTGCAACTTCCAGGCACACATTCCATTCAAAAGAGGGTGAAATCAGGGAATGCACCGTGTGTGGTTTGTCATAGTCACCAAGAAATCACTTCCTTGTGATATTTTGGGCAGATTCTCTTGAAGCATGTGAAAAAACCACTACTCCTCCATGCCCTGAAATTGCCTCTGTGGCAATGCTGGAAAACTATCCGTGCAATCCTTCAGGGGCTCTGTGTTGTTCTGCTTTCTCTCATACTGGTGCCTGTCTGAATAGTCAGAGAAGTCAAAGGACGCTGTGAAAGGAAAGGCTGCAGAGCTTAACAGGAAAGGTGAGACAATGGCACAGATAAGAGCTTCAGGTTCCCAGCTTCAAAGGAGTTCAGATTACAATGGCTAGGCCATCAACTGACGGGAAGCCTTTGCCTGTCTGGCTCCATCTTTTCCGGGATCAAAAGGCAAAAACTTTGAGGTTTTTTTCAAAACCTCAAAGACCCTTGAAAAGGAAGGGAACTCAGGAGAATGCCCAGATTGTGACAGTGAAAATCGCTGGTGGGCTCCCTCCTCCTACATTAAAGGAGGGAGTAGGCCACTTCTTTTGACACAGAAATTGGGACTAAAAGAGGCCTTCCTTTTGATGGGATGGGGGAAACTTGGTAAATAACGAGTGTGATAATATAATTTGAAAAATAATTTTCCCAGTATTGCATTCCTTCTGGAAAAAAACCCAAATGCTTTGCTTTAGAAAACAAATGTTTTCTTTATTACTGTAGAAGATATTCAGGCTCCGGGAACAGAGATCTTAGAACGGCCAAGCCTAGTTACATCTGTCTCTTATTCATAGCTAAGAGGACGATATAATTTTGGAGGATGTATTTGGGATACTCCTCTAAGAATGGGCTCAGTGAAGCCTGTCACCTTTTAGGATGCATTCATAAATGATTCATAGTTTCCTACACTATGTATGTTACCTCTGCGTAGTAGAAAGAAGACCATGTAGCCAGTGTTCAGACAGAATATTTGTTTTTCCCTCAGGAGACTCCTCTGAGCACAAATGTTATTGGTCATCAGACCCACTCGCCCAGCATGCAGAGCATTTACTGCTTTCCCATAAATGTCTGCAGCCCATGTTGTAGCTGACTGCACTAGAGCTATTGATCATGAAAACATATGAGCAAGAACAAAATTACTCATATTGTCAGGAAGCTATCCAGCTCTGTTTGGATCTGTGGTAGGTATTACAGGAACATGTCACAGGTGTTGTGGTTTTCAAGCATTCAGGATTTGCTGATAGACTTTCAAACAATTGTTCACAAACAATAGTAATACATCACCCTTCCTTTTCCAGGTCTTGTTTCAGCACTTCTCTGTAAGACATTTCAGTAGGAGTCAGTAAATCTGGACAAATTCTGTTGTCAGTGGAAAGAAATGGGTATCTATCTTCAGAACATACGCATCATAGTTTTTGGATGAGATGACTCAACCTTGGGAGCTCTGTATGTCCTTATATTGACAATAGAGAGTGAGCCAGTTTGCTGACTGAATTTTCTTATGCTCTATTACTTGTCGATGTGTTGGCTTAAATACCTCATATATGTATGTGATATTCGAGATCTGCAAACCACAACCAACAAGAAACTTTCACATAAATGAGTATATTTAATCTTAGGAAGAAAAGACTGAAAGCATCAATTGTCATCCTGAATAATTAATGGTAGCTGCAAAGAGGAAAGAAACATATTCTTTCATGAGTCCACTGGGTTAGGAAAATAATAGCTACCTAACATCGCTGTAGGGTGTATTTAGGTTAGATTTGGAGAAAACCAAACATGGTTATCAAATAAATGAACAGCCAATGGAGATTATGGTATCTCTGTCCCTGGAGGTTTTTGATAACCGAATGGACAAACATCTGCCAGGAGGAGTAAGTATCTGTCGTGCATGCTTTACCCCACTGCAAGAAGCAGATGATCATATCAGGCTCCCTATATCCCTGTTTTCTAAGGCTACATCTATACTAATAAGTTACATCTGCCTAGGATCATTTTCTGACATGATGCCAGCTAGTATAGGGCAACGTGTATCCATAGTATTAAACTGCCTTGGCCTCTCAAAACAAGGTGGTCAGCTCCAGCCTGTGGAGGACACTGGCCTGTGCCAACTGCTAAACCATGCCCAGAAATCATTTGCGAAGCTGCTAAGTCATGTCAGCCAAAGTTGTGTGGAGACCCTTCTAGCATTTGAACAGTGTAGATGATCAAGACAAATTTGGAACATTCCCTGGCCCATTTAATTTACTAGTATAGCTATAACTTATAGGTTTGTGGCCAAGTCTGTCCACACCCTCATGAGAACTGTTCTCAAATTGACAATTGAAATAAAGCTCAAGGTTCTCTACTCTTGAAAACAATCGGTCTAGTGAAGATTCTCTGTAGGTCTCCTATTTAGACTTATATCCTTTTTTTCTCAGTAGAGGGCATCCTTAGTACAGTCACTTTAGTAGTCTGTATCCATACAGCAAAGAGTGGGAGCAAGCTTCATATTGCCTCCAAAGTAGACTAAACTGAGTAAACACTTGGTACATGTGCATATTTATGAGAAACACTGGGTCTTGTGGAACAATTTAAGCCAGTATTCATTTGAACAGGCTTTCTCCTCTTCACCATAATAGGCAAAAGGGGGAAATAGGGACTGGAAGGCTAGAAAACATTTGTGAAAATGTTTTGCTTAACTTTTTTTTTTTTTAGTAGAGAAGAAGAGCCAGTATGAGCATAGAGTTAAAATAGCATATTTAAGTTCTTTTCAGGAGAAGGAGGGGAGATTTTGACATTTACTTTAATTAAAGTTCTCCACAAGCTCTTTTTTCCCCCTTAGGTTTGGGAGCTTGGCAGGCTTTAAGTTTTTTAAAAAAATCCAGCTTGCTCACTAGGCAAATTTTCCCATGCTTTCAAAGCTGTACTGTTTAGGCAATCAAATGTTAATCCAACCACAGTCTAGCTTTTGCTTTCTTCCCAACAGCTTGATATCTATTGCCATTAATGTTATACCCTCAGATGTAGGGTAGACAGTGATGTCGCTGTCCAGCACGTAAGTGGTAACGAACTGCAGCACAAATAATGAATTGATAACATGCATGTGTTCCTCACTCCCAGAGCATGTGCATGGGTAAGCCAGCTGCAAATGATTTATTCTACGTACCAAAGCTATACTAAATCAAGCCAAACAATATTGCCTTTTTTTTTAATGAGTGAAGTATTTCCCACGAAGCTGGTAAGTTCTATCTATTAGCTTATGATCTATATAACCCAAGTGTTTTGCTTTATAACACTCTGCCAGTGGTAAGCATCAAAAAACTGTAGGCAGTCTCTAGAGGACTGTGTTAACTTAATAACCAGGAGGGTGAGCATGCAACTGAAACGAAGAAGGCACGTCTAAGAAAAGAGAGACTATAAAAGTGAAAGTCTAACTAGTTAAGAGATCTCAGCCATTGAAAAGAGCTTTTTCACTGAGTGTGATCTGCAAAGAGTTACCACCATGAATATTTTGAAAAGCAGACCGACATAAAACTTCAATTACAGACCTTAAAGCTACCTGATCTGTATTGCTCGTCATTGGTGGCTTTTACTGATACATTTAATGTCCATGCAGGATTCTGGTTATATCTGGCAATAGTGAAGAAAATACAGAGGAAGTTTTAAAAAAATGCATTGTTTCATCTTTTTCTAACATCTTCATTATAAAGGAGGTTTGCAATCAAACATGATAAAAAGTGTAACATTTCTTTATTAGAAGCTAAATTTGAATGACAATAATTTTGCTACGATTGTTTTTGATGATAAACTGGAAACAGCATACAGTGATCACTACCACATGTATTGAGACTTGGGTTGGCTAGACTTATATTCTCCCAGGGAAACTGAGTACTTCAACTGGATTTCATTTTTTAAAATTTATATCTCACTGAGAAATTTCCAGCTTAGTCTCCAATCTATTTATTCACAAGAATTCTTAGGGTTTCCACTAACTGTTGCAGATGTTCTTTGCTAGCCTGGGTTCCGCAATCTTGGAACAAGCTCTCAGGAGAGAAAAGGCCTATTTTACACGATCAGACTGTTTGTTCACGCTGAAGTCAAAAGGACTAGCTGTATCACGTTGCAAACAGCAGCAAATTATCTGAAGAGATAGATTCCTTTTCATTACAAGGATAAATGTGCACGTACACACACATACACACACAGATAGACACACAGGCACATGCGCACGTATGCATGAACTGTTTGGGAGTAAATCTGAGAAAGAAAATGAGGGAGGGATGAGGTTAGAAAAAGTTAATTGGAGAAAAATAACCCCCTCGGGCTTAGCTCCGCTCTTGTCAAAGAGTAATAAAGGGGTTTTGTTTGTTTTGTTTTGTCTTGTTTTTTTCCCCCAATGAAAACAGATGACTGAAGCCTGATCCTGTTCTTAGCAAAATTATTGTAAAAGCTAGAGCTGGAAGTTGAGCAAAAAGGGGCGCTTGTTGGTGCTTGCCTAGAGAGAGGAATTTGAAGGTTTAGGGCCTAAAACAGTAGTGTGACATTAATGTCAGAAAGTTTGGACTTCTTTTCTTTCTTTATGAAAAAGTGTCCACATCTTTTTAGGTGCAGAAGTTAGATGGATGCAGCGGTAACAAAGGACCCAGTTTCTCAGGGATTCTTAAGAGCTGCCAGATAAAATTAGGGTTTCATGAAAGGCTGAGAGAGTGCAGACGCTCATAAATAACGATGCTGTCCTCCTTCCTTCAACAGCACTGCAGTGGGGCTCTTCTGGAAGAAGGCACTGTGTTAACGCTTTTAATATGCTTTAAAAACCTTGCAATGAAGCAATCTTGCATGTTTTGAAAGAGATTTCTTTTTTTTTGATGGAAAACCGAAAGTTATTTTTGCTAAAACAATACAGCCATCTCTTCTTCCTCATCCGGAACGTGGAATTTCTCCCTTGGAAATTCATAATGAACTGCATAAACCACATAGTCACGAACCTCCTTGGAGTCTCTCTGTCTCCTGGAGGTGCATCTCTGGATGTCGTTTGCACCCTAAGTTGCACCTTACTTGGTGATGATGGGAGCAGAGGGTGGTCATGGTTTGTCACCTGTTATATTTACAGCAGAGGCTATACTGTATTGTGCTGGCTCTGCCCCAGCAGTCTGCAGAAAGCGGGAAGCGAAGAAAGGGGATAGAAAGGTTTCTTCTCTAATCGTTCCTCCCAGCCCAGAAATAACCCAAACATTCCTTCTGATAAGCATGAAGGATGCGTTTCATTTAAAACAATGACAAAATGCATCTGTGTCAGGCTGCAAAACTAACTGCTATCCGGTAATATTTTTTTGTTGCAGAAAACAGGTGTTTGCACTAGCCTAGGTATTGTCACACAAGTCAGATGACTCAAAACAGCTCAGTGTAAATGAGAGTCAGGGGAAAACCCCTTTTCAGGTTTGTTCCTTACTCCTTCCGTGTTAGAAGAAAAACTATTCCACTGACGTTTTTTAACATAGATACAAAAAATGCAAGCATGAGGACAAATCACCAAAAAAAAATCACAAGCCTTAAGCAAGCATGTAATGTTTGGCTGAAATCACCTTTCTATTTGAAGTGAAAAAACCTCAAACAATTGAAGCAACAACAATAGCTAGCCTTCACTTACTCTGCAGTGCTGGCATCCTCCATGCCTTTTGATTTTGTTTCAGAAGGAAATCCACCTTCCAGCCATTCAGCCCCAGAAGCTCCTTGGAACAGGTGGTCTCTAAGCTCCAGGGGGAACCAGCAGGCTGAAAGGGAAAAGCTCCCAATTGCCTCCTACCATCGCCGGAGAAAACACTTCATTATTTGTGTTTCTTTATTGAAATACAGTCTCTTTTATAGCTGAGGCCATACAGACAGCTGTTCCATTTATTTCAAATGCTCCCTGTTTCTAGGGTAATCATTTAGAGCTGGTAGCTGAACCTCTGAGCAGAGTCTGCTTGACTTCTTAAACAGGGATGAAAACCCAGAGTCTGGACATTGACGGGAACTTTTCTGGTAGTTCTGGTTAATTACTTTAAATTTTCTTATTATTGTTTTCTTTATCTTGCAGCCAGACAGTCTTCCCGCAGGAACTGAGGAAAAATAATTAAACAATTTGTAAAAGCCTGCTTCAAAACTAAATCTTAATGTGCAATGTAATCTCTCTTTGGGTGAGGAGTTTGTTTTTCCCTTGACCAGGCTGTATTACTGCCAGTTCGGTGACTCCAGAATTTGTGAGTCACATCTTGATCTGTAAAGGAGCTGGGGCATGTGCATCATCATATATTGCACTTGCCTTTCCCGTTGCTACTGTCGGCGAGTGTTGCCAGTTTCGTTAGTGTGGCTAACAGCTGTAATTTAGTTCTGGTTTATATTGGCTTCAGTGAAAGCAAAGGTAGTAACCCTTCAGTTTAGGTGGCACCAGCAGAACTAGGTTTGTCATGCCACAGAACAGGCAAAAGAAATACAGTCATTTCTGGGAAACAAACTTATTTACATGCCATATTCTGATTAGTGCTATATTGTCATAGCTGTCTGTATACTCGACAGGCTTGGACACAAAAGGTCTGGAGAAGAGTTTTAAAAGAAGCAGGGAAAAGTGGAACAAAACAAGTGAAGTACCGGAAATAAGAGATAAAACCAACAACTGACACTTACTGGAACACAAAATTGTGACAAGAGAATACTGAAGAGAAAAACATTGGTAACATAAAAGAAGAAATAGAATGTGGTCAAATTCAGGCCCTCTACATTTAAAAAATAAAACAAAACAGAAACAGAGACTGGTGAGCACTATGAATAGATGTATTCTAGCCGCTCCACGTGTGTGTGAATCCTGCCCTCTGCAAACAGCCAAAGCTGGCTCTTGGCATCTACAAAAACCACAGTTGGGCCCCTCGCTTTCCTTGTCACTTGAGTGTCTGGGACTTTTGTTCCTATTATAGCTGAGTAGTAATTATGTACAAACAAAAATTACATATAATGTATACATATTAATGTGTTAATGTGGATTATTTTGTCAGGACCAGGAAAGGAAAGTATCACATGAAGCTTTTACAAAATTCATAAAAGAAAGTCACAGGAGGGCCAAGTGTTTCCAGAGCACACCTGTGCGATGTTAATCAAATGTTAGTCCCTAAAAGGGAGAGAGCAAGGGACTGAGCCATCCACTTAAGACATCAGAGAAACATTGAAAACTGCTGGGCCTTGCCAATCCCGGAAGAAACCACAAAAATTGTAATCTTGGCTTGCGAGACAGGGGTTATGGGGAAGGCTAAAACATTTAGAGATTGATAAATAAGCATATATGTTTGAAAAATTTCTTTGAAATAAACCTAAATTACAGTCTGTACCGAATTCGTAACTCTGCAGTGCACACTGAAGAAGTGCTAAAGGGAAATTATGTTCTTCATTCATTGGCAAACTGGCAGAATAAGAGATTAATCACTATCATTTTCTTCAGTAATTTCAAGGCGCGTGGAGAAGGCTCTCAGAACAATTCAAATATCTGAATTGCAGAGCTCCAAGTGAAAGGAGACAATTGCTGCTGATTTCTGTGAACTATTGCCCAATGGTAAAATATCTTTTCTTTTTGAGAGACGTATATTCCAGATATCCGCTACTGGCATTTTGTCATCTACTTCATCGGATGCTGTGCTTCCTGTTTTGGATCATACACTGAGCACATGTGGTAAATAACTTTTATCAAATCTGACGGCAGACCACTGTTTGATAGACTAGTTTCTGAAAAAATGTGTGGTACTTTTTGGACTTAAACGCAAGGAAGTTCAAACCCAGTTGGCCACCCTCCAGTGGGCTTTATGCAAAACTACTCTAGCTGAATATTATTAAGAGTAATCCCTTAGAAATATCTCTAAATCAATTTTGAGACATTACTAGTCTATAGCCTGTCTTGCTATAGGGAAATTGTCTGGAAAGTTTAATTTCTTGAAGGAAAGTAAATATGACTTTTCCAGTTATCCAGCAGAGGAAGCCTGACTGTGACATCTCCATAAATGCTCAGGTCTCAGCTACCAATTTTAAAGCCAAGAAATCCTCTATATAAGATGAGTGACAAAAACTGTCTTCGGAAACTCTGGGTTCAAAGTCTGGCTGGGAGAATATGAATCCTAAAAAAACACTGCTCTATTTCTACACAATGTCCACTCATCAGAGGAAAATCCTATGGAATTTAAAGAGAATAGTCACCTTTCAATCAACTCGTCAGTTTCTAAAGCAGAGATGTAATCCTGTGCTGAATTTTATTGCATGGCTTACACACTTTCAGAAAGGATCTAATTCTGAATTAATTTCTACGGAAATATTTCTCTACATCTTTACTGGCTTCAACTCTATTACAGTCTATGGGGTTCTCCACATGGATGATCGAAAGCCCTTTATTACCTGAAACAAGGGAACCCTGCGTATTTGAAAGCTGTGGGGTGAGGGTATGTCTGGATGGCACAGCTCAATATCATGCAGAGATACTGGAAGCCGCCCTGGATAATCTTACCGGGTTATGGGAAGCATTACAGCTGTGTTAACACGGGACCACCCAGGCTCATTTCATTTGCTTCCCAGATGAGCTCATTAGCCTATACAAGGTGTTGTACTGATGCAAAGAGTTTTTTTGGTGATCCCACAGTAACTTACTTAGATTTCACTTGGCCATTTTGGGGCATCATATCCTGTTAAGCAGACTTTCCAAAAGTGGCTGGAAGGAAGAAAACACTTGCGTGAGAGGTGACTCATCCAATATAAGTTAAATTCACTGCACCCCCTATGGAAGGTGTCAACAAATGGGAAGGCCAAATGCAGTTATTTACTGTTGATCCTGATCTCAGAGATTATCTTCCAAGAAATAAGCAGACTAATGCACAGTGAGGAGGAGGAAAGCGTTTCTAGTGTGGTTGAATAGGTTAGCCACAGGCCTAGTGATCTGATCTAAGGCACTTGAACTGAAGTTTTCAAATGCCTCTGCCTTCCCACTTGTGCACTTTAACACAGTGAGAAACTAGTTCTTCCAAAGCACGTATGAATCTGATCCCAGACTATGTCTGAGATTTTAAAATTAAAGTTTAGATCTTCCTAGAATATACCTAGAACAAATGCTGCATACCATGATTCGCCCAATTTTTTAGTTGTTTTTATTATGCTGGGAGCAGTCTCCCCATGTAATACAGCTTACGATTTCCAGTAATAACAAAACATTTTTCTTTTTTTGCAAGTGGCCAGCTGTTTTATCTGTACAACGATAACTGCAATTTCAGTTTAAAAATTCACCCCCTTTGCAAAAGCCAGGAATTTCATTCACCACATGTGTTTGGATTCCTTTACATTATCCTAACACACACACAATTGTCTAGCTAGACTTTGACAATGAAATTAGTGTCATGGATAGAAAAAATAAGAGCTTTACCCTCTAGGTGCACCTGTTTACAGCAACTAGACAGGCTCAGTCAGGGTGTGTGTATGTGTCAGTCTGCCACTGCAGCTGTTCCATTACCATAAAACCCATAGTATTTATTAAGTTCTAAGCCTTTCTGAACTCTGTAACTTTGGCTTACAAAGGGAGGCTGTAATGCTATGTCTGGACTGTGACAGTAGTTAAAGATCCAGCATGTGACTCCTAATGACAACATTAAGTCTATTGGAAGGAACTGTATCAAACTATATGCAGTAAAGCAGACGGCAAATATGAACCATGAAGAATTAATGATTAAATACTTGATGCTTGCTTCACTGGAACAGCATTGCCGTTGAACGGGTCTGCAAACTCTGTGGAAGAAGTTAACTCACAAACTTGAGTTACACAACAAGGTAAAAATCACAAATTTTGGGGGTGTGTTTTTCAGTGCAAGAAAGTTATTTCCTTTGCAAATGTCGGGTCTTGTTCATGTGCCAGTCCTGCAGCTGATTCTATACGGACAGGACACCGCTGTACCTTCAACAGACTCCCCACAAACACGCTGAATTTAATGACAGTCCCAGGCATGTCCACATGGATTCAGCTAATGCATAGGAGTGCCAGTTATGACGAAACCCCAAACTCTTAGATGCTGTATTACATTTTAATTATTCTTTAAAGACTGCTTGTGGTTTTTCTTTTTCTAGGGGAAAATTGTGTGGGATTACACTCGTTAATCTTTGTGCATTCTGTAATTTTAGCAAAGTGTAACATCTGAAGGCTGACTTTGGAGGTGCTGCCATGTAAATGACTTCTATGCTAACATCCACAGCTTCAAACTAACATCACTGAGAGAACTGTCTAGAAACCCTTGAGAACCTAATTCCATGGCTACTGACAGGCTGTGAAGATGACCTCTGTCTCACTCCATTCCTGGCAGCAAGGAACTGCTGCCTTGCAATTGCTCTCTTACTTCTGCGCAAGGTACAAGTCTTGGCTCCTGCTACCCTGGGAATTCAGTGTGAGCCGGAAAAAGTGGGCAGGAGCACCTGCTTCTCCCAGAGACAAAATCCTACTGTCAGCTGGTGTGTTGTGAGTCACCACTGTCCATGTCAACAGATTGAGAGCCAGCCTGCTTTGCTGCAGTGCAGGGTAGCAGTGTGCTGGGGACCTGCCTGGCTTGTGAGACCCGAGGTCTGCACATCTCCAGAGGCACGCTGCAGCCGAAATCCCAACCTGCCTCCCCACCTTGAGTGCCAGGGATGCACAAGTGAGCGGCAGTCCTGTAGAAGCTCTTTCAATGGAGGAAAGCAGATGATCCCAAGGGTCAATTCAGCCTGCCTCAGATTTAAATCACCTAGCTGTAGAAGACTGCATAGACAGTGTGAAATGATGAGGCTCCAAACTCAAGGCTTGCTGGAAGTGCATGGTTGTTTACCTAAGTCAAGCGCCAAGTACAGAAATTATGTTTATGCCAATACAGTTCTATTTATGGCACTTCTATTTATCTTGCAATCATGAATGGGCCTAATGAAAATGAGGATGAGCTCCAGCATATTGAGGAATGTAGGTTATGATGTTCTCTTCCTAAAACTCCAGAAAATTTTCAGTGTGAAACAAGAAGTACTTAATGGTTTGGGTCAGTGTTTTGGCCCCAACTGGTACAACTCTTGATTGCTCCACCTCCTGGCACTGTGTCCCATCACTTTATAACCAGGACAGTGCACGCTGATTCAATTTATATCCTTGCAATGGCTTTTACATTGGTTTTCTGCTGCTAGATCAGCAGGAATTTGAAGGATTCTGAGTTAGTTATGTTTTATGATGGGTATGAACACCCTAACCTCCTGTGATGGGCTGACCTTTGCCGGCTGCCAGGCGCCCACCTAGCCACTCTCTCACTCCCTCATCTCATCAACAGGACAAGGAGGAGAAAATAGGATTGAAAAGCTCATGGGCTGAGAAAAGGACAGGGAGATCACTCACCAATTACTCTTACGGGCAAAACAGAGTCTACATGGAAAAAATGAATTTAATTTATTACCAATTAAAAGAGTAAGGATGGCGTGAAACAAAGACTAAAACTAATGCAGCTTCCTCCTCCTCCCCTTCTTCCCAGGCTCAACTTCACTCCTTCATTCCCAGCTCCTCTACCTCCTCCCCCAGGAGTGGTGCAGGGGGATGGGGAACGGGGGCTGGATTCAGTCCATAACAGCTCCTCTCTGCCACTCCTTCCTCTTCTCACTTTTCCCTTCCTCCAGCATGGGCCCTTCCCATGGCTTGCAGCTCCTTTCAGGAGCCTGCTCTGGTGTGGTGCAGGGAAACAGCTGCTCCACCTTGGCCTCTGCCAGGGGCTGGCTGCAGGGGAATCTCCGCTCTGGTGCCTGGAGCACGTCCCCCCACCTTGGTGTGCCCTCTGTTGTTTATCACTCTTTTTGTTCACGTCTCCACTCTCCATCCCGTGGGGTTTTTTTCCCTTTCTTAAACACATTTTCCCTGAGGTGCCACCATCTTGGCTGAGGGGCTCAGCCATGCCCTGGGGTGGGGTGGTTGGAGCCGGCTGGAACCGGCTGTGTCCGGCATGGGGCAGCCCTGGCCTCTCCTCACAGAGGCCGCCCTGCAGCCCCAGCTGCCAGCCCCTGGGCACCTGCACGCAGCGCAGCTTCACAACGGCCCACATCCATAGGAAGATTTGCTCCTTTCTTCTTTCTCATCTGACCTAAATATTGCAGGCAATTTTGTCAGTATGCAGATTTACAGTCACAGTGTGGGAACTCTCTTGCTTATTTTATTCATCCAGAAGTCAGGTCTCTAGTCTACAGTTACCGGTCAGGGTCCCTCTACGGTCAGTGGAGAGAGACAGGCACCTCCAGATGCATTTTTAGTGCGTCCTAAACTACGGACGGCTGGGCTGGAGATCCCTTCAGCAGGCTTGTCCCTCTCCACTGCCTACGGAGGTAGAAGAGACAAGATATTATTGAATTCTTTCTCTTTCCTGAAGGCTGCTGGATGTCTACTCTAGAACTATAAGTTTCCCTGTTGTTGTTTCAGAGAGGAAACAGCCTTTCCTACACGATAAGCTGATTTTAGTGCTCCGTGGATCAAACATCTTCTAGAATTTCACTATCATGGCACCTCAGCATCTTGTTACGGAGATATCACAGCCCAGTACCACAGCAGGTCTTCATGAAGGTTCATGCAAGTTTTGGAGTCTTTGGGTCTTGGGTATGTGCACGTGTGCGTGTGTGCATGCATATGTAGGGGTGCTTTTTTGTGTGTGTGTGTGCACACACTGCTAAAGGGAAAAGATTAAGGAGTTTTCAGATTTAAGATTAAATCTTAATCTTAAAAGATTAAGATTAAGCTCAGGAAGAGTGGCTTAGATGAGCGCACAGTGAGGTGGGTCAAAAACTGGCTGAATGGCAGAGCGCAGAGGGGAGTGATCGG
>VZSC01003658.1:536379-548197 GCA_013398225.1 Steatornis caripensis
TTTTTTTTTTTTGTAAAAAAAATTTGGAAGCAGCTAAATCTTTCTCCAACCTGCTTTTTAAATTAATCATTGCTTTGCATTCTCCAGTTTTATAAATTTTAAAAAATCATCCTTACATTACAAAACCACATTTTCTTTCAATTTAGTGGCCGGTTTCCAAAGCAGGAAGTTAAGAAAATAAAGCAACTTTATAGCCAGAGTAAGATAAATAGTACTGTCCTAAGAGGGAATGCTATTTATACTCCTTTTGTATTTATATTTCCTATTCTGTCCTCTTCCCCATTCCACTGAAGGTAATTAAAATCATAGCTTCTGAAGAAATTTTACATTTCCTTTCCAGTGCTAATGCTGTTTTACCCCCTACAGAAACTATAATGGTGTGACTGCTAGTGCAGACAAGCTAAAAAGGACAGCTAACACTTTAATCTGTGCCATTTAAACCTGCTTTTTGTAGGCAGGTAATTATGATGAAATTAAGAGTGAAGTCTTGATGTTGCACATGTTCTAACAATTACATTGCTGTGCAAAAATACGCATCTTTCTGGATGCGAGTCCTCTTCTCAGAAGGAAGGGAGGAGGCCCGAGTTTCAGCTCGGATGGAGTCACGCCGCATTTACATTGGCTCTTTGTTCAGTCCGTACAGAGAAATATATGGTTAAAGTGCTTGGTTTGTGTTCTGGAGCTCTTCATAGTCATATATGCCTCTTCACTGAGAGTGGAGGGAAACGTGTTGCATCCCTTATCAGGACTGTATTGCTCACTTATGGTGATACATGCCAGGTGCAGGCACACATGCCCTAGAGCTGGGTTCTTAAATTAGTCACCCTAGGCCTGGATATAGGCTATTATATAAAGGTGGTGCTATTGTCATCATCATCAACAACTTAGTAAAGAAAAACTTGGAAATAATTCTGGCTCATGAACTCCAAGTAGCTGGGATCAGATAAGGGACAAAGAGAGGAAATGTTTCAGGGACAACCTTGTCCTTGTTGGCTGTGTCTACACAGCAAAATCCATTTGTTCCAGCTGATGCAAAATAGCCGTGTCGCTGTAGCCGGGGCTGTAGCGGCGGTGCCTCTGAGGCAGCGGCCGTGGGCAGCCACGTGGGCTGGTGGGAGTGATCCCTGAGTTGGGTCTCCCCTGGATGACTCACAGGTCCGGTGTCAGAGAGAACGAGTTGCTTCATTTTGAAAGAAACCTGGAGAGCTAATTAGTGCTTACAAATTAGCTTAGGGACATTGAATAACCGGGCATGTATTGGGGACTGCCAAGATATCTGGCAGTGTAAGAATAACTATTATTTCCTAAATTATTTCCCTGTGTGAATAATGCGCTGGCTGTGGTGGAGTCCTCCCGAGACACCTGTCCTGCACTGACTAACTAGGTTAAGCCTAACAGAGGGTCTGGATTCAACTGTCGGTGCACTTTGGGCACTGTAGTCATTTAATGAGTCTAATTATGAGGGCATTCATAATGTGGCATTGTTTGCATGTGGTGCTGGGCAGGAACTTCACAGGACTGAAAACCATTAATACAAAATGCATTAATAAAAAATAGCAACAGAATTATCCTGCTATCATAAACTCATATCTTTCAGGACTTACGAGTCACTGTAAGCAAACGGAAAAAGCAAACTGAAACACTGCAATGCTAATTGGCAAGGCTTTTTCAGGATGAATAAACGTTCTTTCATACAAATCCAAACAGCGGTAGGCACAGTGGAGGCTGATCCCTATTTAGGATCTACAGGCAATATAGGAAAACTGCACAGTCTGAGGCTGCCTCGTCACACTCCTTCAAAGGTGAAACAGAGGTGGCAGAGTTAAATCCCTCAGAATACCAGAGCTCCAGCAAGAACAAGCACTGCCCAGTGTCGAACGACATGAAGAAATGCTGATATAAAACAGTGAAACATACCTTTATCCATCCCTCCTCTAAAGCCAGCGGCTGGTTTGAGTAAAGCTCAGTCATACCTAGAGCATTTCTAAATCGGTAATGTGTGTGAGAGCTGTCTGGCAGATGTGGAATAAATCCAAGACAAATGTAGGAAATGCTGGACGGGCTGCACGTGCAGTGCAAGGGGCAGTGCTCCGGCTGCCTGTCTGCTGGTGCTCCCTGGAGGCGTTAGGTGAAGTTGGGTGGCCGGACATGGCACCTCGGAGGAGATGGGACGGAGCTGTCGTATGGCTGGCGACCCCAGATACCAAGTTTTTGACCTGTGCCAGGGCTACCAGACATCCAGAAGTCACAAACAAAACTATAAATGCATCAAAATACGCCTAGAGGGAACCTCTCAGCAGAAAGCAGGGGGCGGGGGAGCATGTTCAGAAAAATTTGGAAAAGCCCACTACATACTGGAGTGCCTGCAGACAGTGACATGAAACAGAACTCAACTCTTCTCAGTGTTTTGAGGGTAGAACAGTTCCTTTTAAAATACAGTTATTTTTTGTAAGCTTACAAATGTTTAAGTGTGATCAAAGTAACAGTTTGTTCATTAATAACATGCTCTAGAACCGAGCAGTGATTCCTAATTGCGAAATGGGTAGTACTCAGCCTGGCTTTCTGATTGGCTTTAGGAAGCTTGAATGCATGGCCTTATTTCACTGCAAAGCCCTGGCAGACTTTGCACATTAAAATTCTAAACTGTCTAAGTAGGTGTGAAACTAATTTTGTGTTTATTTTTTAAAAACCACCTATGATCATTTAGGGCCATCCACTTCACTTTGGGAGGCCCTTACCTAGCTGCAGGTGGGCCCTAGGAGACAATAAAGCCCACCTCAGAGAGGATAATTTCTTGACTTATCATAACCTGAATATTTATAGCTTCTGGAATCGTTGTAGCTACTTATCCGTGTTTCCAGCCACAACTTTTCTTAATAAGAAGGGCTTTGAAAAACTTGCTAAATCTGGACATAAAAGGAAACAGAAGTTTTCCTAGTGCAGTGGAATTTTTTAAAAGTCACATAGTAACTTTATTGATGAAACAAGGAAGAAAGCACTTTTCCACCAGACTTTGCAGAGCTTATTTACAAAACACAACTTTTTTTCATTAGTGTGTAGGCAAGGCAAAGTCATGATGAGGTTTCCTGTAGAGTGAGGACGCTTATGTGGCTAGTCATTTCATCAGTGGGTTATCTTATTCCTTTGCTTGTGGTGTTTTAATATGTTTATGAGAGACAAACCTTGGGGGGAGAAAAAAATTTCAAAGAGAGATGAAAGAACTCAGAGATATTTTGGCATTTAGAAGTTTTATTTAACATGTGAAAATGCGTGCTACATCCTATTTACACAAATGCAAAAATGTTTGCAAATCACCTTGTGCATGTATAATTCCTATCTTAACTGACTCCGCTTTGCGGTTCACTCAGTCACTGACAGAGACAAGCTCCAAGTCACCAAAATTGGCCAGTGAAGTCCAGAGAGCACTGAAATTGTGCTGGCTGACTGGGGTTCGCCCTCAGAGTCAGTCATCTAGTTTTGGGTATCATCACCTCGATAGAAATGTCTGCCCATAGCTAGTGAGCTAAGCTTATTTTGCTGTGGGTGGAGAAGTGGAGACCTAGGGCAGGATTCAATTATCGAAGTGTGGGTGTCATGTGAGATGCCCAAGTGTCTCCCATCAGGTTCCTTCTGGTGCCTCAGAGAGGTTCAGGTCACCTGTAGGTGGATCCTGTGCATATCTGTCAGCCCCATGTGGGTCATCTGGCTATCCCAGGCCATCTCAAGTGGCACAGATATGTTAGGCAGCAGAACTGTGCTTTTAAGCATTTGAATCTGGAGCTGCATCCTAGCCTCAGTTGTTTTGCATCAGTGTGCTGCAGCATGCACATAATATGAGATCTTTACTTCTGCTGTTGTGCACTCTTCTCTTTATTATTTCTCAGTGCTGCTGTCCGGTGATTTTTGAGAGGTCAGACCCCTGGCTTTGCTATCTCTCCCACCACCTATGTAATGGTTGCATGCAGATCTGGGAAGACAGAAACTATGGCTTTAATAACAGTGTCTCAAGTAAACCAATTAAGAACATATTACAGAATCACAGAATCACAGAATGGTAGGAATTGGAAGGGCCCTCTGGAGATCACCCAGTCCAACCCCCCTGCTAAAGCAGGTGCCCCTAGAGCAGGGTGCACAGGAACGCATCCAGGCGGGTTTTGAATCTCTCCAGAGAAGGAGACTCCACAACATCTCTGGGCAGCCCTCACAGTAAAGAAGTTCTTCCTCATGTTCAGGTGGAACTTCCTGTGCTCCAGGTTGTGCCTGTTGCCCCTTGTCCTGTCGCTGGGCACCACGTAGTTAGATTAATGCAGAAGCATAAACATGCACATACACAACACACCTGCTGTATTGAAGGAGGTGCGGCTGATAACTCATTTTATTCTTGGCATCTATTTATTTCTCAGATTCCAAAGATCTGAAGATGAACGGACAGCCAGGACATAGGTGCTAAGCAGTTGTGTGTCCCCTCTCGGTGTGAATGACAATTGAACTGCAGGTAAGAGTGCAGATAAAAACCAGTGCCGCTGACTAAATTTTCAGTAACAGAGCCAAGAATTGGCTGCAGCCAATAACTTCATTGTCCTCTGGAGGGATGGCAGGATGAAAAGTGCTTTTGCAAATGTGGCCCTTCTTTCTCAGAGGTACGAAAAGATCCCGCCATCACCAAATGGGGTGAGTTTAGCTGCTGAATGAGGTTTCAAACTTAGTGCTAGCAGGTTATAAATCATCTGGGGAGGCCACAGCGCCTTAGTGTGAATGATGGGAGCTAGGAAGCATTGCAGTTCTGTGGAAGTGTTATTACATTGTATGCTTAATATGCTACTACGTATGTTTATGTTTATATTGCTATCTATGCCTGTGTTATTACTACGTTTGTAAGTGTAGCGACTAAAAGCTAAAGTATCATTTTCCCACCATGTATTGGCCCTCTAAATCAGGAGTAATTCCTGTAAACGTGTAAAAAGAACAAGTCAGCAGTGCCATTCTCTGTCCTGTGAGTAAACTATTGTTCTGGAGACTATCTACCATTAGTTCGACAGCTTTTACCATAAAATATTAAAACCTAAGAAACTGCTCTTTCGAACCATGAGGACTTCTCTTCTTTATGGCAAATCTCGCAAGTAACAGACTGTGAGCCAGATACCGCTGCTTTTGTATCCAGAAGGAGGAGGCTTTGGTCCGTTAATTAAGCAGTCCGAGTCCTTTTTTTTTTTTCCACAGTGTTGGAAAAATAAAATAAAAAGACTGATTGATTATAACAACAAGCTGAACACCAGATGTTTTATGAATATACGGCTTCCCCAGCCCACACCCATGTGCATGTAAGAGAAAAAGAAAAACAAAGGACTGTTTATAATTGTCAGAATATTAAAACCTTTGCTTATTCACTGTTCTTTCTTCGCTGGCCTGTTCATGCAGCCAAAAAATTGATTTATGACATAGACCATTCATTGCTTGAGTTTTGCTTTCCAAACTTGGTTGAAGTATTTCATGGCCACAGTCAGATGTCTTTCTTTATGTAAATTTTGATAATTTGGAGGCTATCTTTAAACCAGTTCCTGAAACCGCAGGCTGTAATAACTCACTTGGTTTCATGCGTTCTGCTCAGTCCCATCAAGACAAATTGCTGGGTTCAGTGTCCTTTGCCAAAAGAGAGGAACATTCCCTTCTCCTGTTACATAACACTGAGACACTTGAGCGGGAGAAATGGGAACCAAGGCTTGCTGACTAGCAGGTATTCTGCAGCTTTGGGGCTTTCTGCCACGCTTTAGAGTAACTTTTATGAAAATCCAAATACTGTTCTCCTACAAATTTGCAAATGCTGCTATTACTAGTGCATTAGCCTTTCCCTGAAAGAAAGGCCATGGACCAAAGCTTTCTTGCTGTACTAATACAAACACTTCCGTTTGCTTTTAAAGGATTTGTCGTCTCAGCAACGCCAGAGTTGGTCCAAAAACATATGAAAAAAAAAATAGTTCATCATACTGTTTTGTAGTTTCTATAAAAATCTAAGGTTATTTTTCCAGAGTTGTCAAAGAGCAAACTCCTTTTTAGGATCCATTACTACCTTTAACTCCTCGGATGACAAGGTACCTGAAAGTGATTTTTTTCATGGCACTACTGGTTTCATGGGTTTATTGTTTCGCATCATTTGATAGTGTTCCAAAACACACTACAGACTTCACAGGTTTGTTTGAGTGTGGTGCAGCCACACTTTAAAGACAGGCAGTAAAACTGGAAAGTACGCATTAGTGGGAAACAATAGCCTTACTGCGCCAGGCTACTGTTCGCTTGACTGCTGTTTGCTGAATCCATGCTTTGCACCCGCTACGCTTTGATGCAAAAGAAATGAGAAATGACACGACTGCTTTTAAATGGTGGGATGGCTAAAAAAGCGTTTCATAAAATCACCTGCTTTTCTGTTTGAACTGTTCTTCAGCAGCTTTTATAATCTGTATGTTTAAATTGAGATAACTCCCTTAGTATTTTCCCTAACTTAAATATATACACATATGTGTGTGAGTTTAGCTTGGTTTCTGAGAGGAACGAGACAGGTCACTGCATGGTGAAGAGTATGTCCGTATGTCTTGCTCATTCCTCCTCTGTAATAACTTTTGAACTAGTTGCTATGTGACAACCAAAACTAACAAGCAGGAGGTGTCAGAAACCCCAACTTCCTACACATTTTGTGGAAACTGATGGCTGCAGAGGCAAGAGAGACCCAAATAAGGGCTGCTACTGAAGGAAAAGCCATTATAATCCAGCACTGTAACTTTTGAAGGGATTGCAGGTGACCAATTTGTGCACACTGCTGGCCACAGGACAGCATATGTTGCTGCTTTCCTGACCAAAGAGCTGGGGAACATGGGAGGCATCTCAGGGGAGCATGGAGGGATGCGTGGAGCGGGAACACATGGGGAAATAAAGCTAGTTCATCCCACTGCTCACTGACCAATTTATGTGTATACCTGTATATAAATTATATATATTAAAAATCTGAATTATATTAAAAATAAATACATTAAAAGTCTGAATAGGTTTTATATGTATTACTAAGGGCAGTGAGAACTGATCTCTCCTGGTGTCAAGTTGGCAATGGGCTGCTGAGGATCTCGGGGTTTTCTTAGGCAGTGTTTAACCAAAGAAGGAGAAAAAGGGAAAACAGGATTCTGATCACAGGCTAGTGATTTCTGGGACTTAAATATTTTGCTAGTTTACTAGACTTCCCAGACTAGACTCCAAGTCTTCATTCTCATGGACAGGGTTTTTTTGTGCAGATATGGAGACAAGATTCTGTCAGCACACTTATTCTCAGTAAGGCCGTCAAATAGACTATGAAGTTCCTCTTCAATCTAAAAGCGGAAACGTCTCATAATACATAAATGTTTATCACTTTCCCCCTTAAAATAGAAGCACCAGGATTGCCTTTTACAAATGAAATTTTAGAATCCTTGATATTAAAATGCTAAAAAAGTACATCAGTTTATTTTGCAGCCCAGAGAAAATGCAGCGTATTTTTAGCCCTTTTACTAACAGATTTGCTTTCTTGTTGAAATTTTATTTCCATTCAAGAAAGGGTCACTGGAAGACTGCCAAGCCAAAATTAGCACATTGAATTTTAGTGTAAGGGTTGTAAGAATCCTGATCATCCCTCGTAATAAGTGGAAATTAACCTTCTCCATTTTTTTTAATGTATTTTGCCTCCTAACATGCAGTCATGGATTGGAAAAAACACACGTGAACTAAGGTGTGGATTAATTTTCCTCACCTGATGGCAGTGCACATGGTCTGTCTATAAAGCTCCATGTTATACAAATCTATAGATATTTATAGTGCTCCATAACATTGTCACTGAAAATGAGATTCAAAGATTTCAGCAGCTGACGTGTGCTAGGTGGTTAGCACAGGCCCGGTTCTTCAGTATCACCTCTGCCAGAAGTTACCATCTCATCTGCTCTTGTTTAAACATTCCTTTAACTGTGCTGCAACACAAATCTTTGCAAGTATCTTGCTTTAAATATATATATATATAATTTTTGGTGGTGGGGATAGTAGTAAGAAAATGCCCTAGACATAGTTTCCCTATAGGCTCTCCATATATTCTTTGAAGAAAGCAAGGCACCTGCAAAAAAAGTTAAGTCACTCTGTCGAGCAAAGGGTGTCTGTACCATTGGCACCTCTGTGTGTCTGCACAGTCCCTGAGCTCTTCCTCCTGCAACGAGCCCCTGGAGGCCCATGAGACAATGCTTCCCCAGGCAGCTTCAGAAGGCAGGCAAGAGGCTCAGCATGTCATGGTACATCACACCCGTGGGTGACACTGCTAAGATGGGCCTCCATCTTATCAATTACTTACCACTGAGGCAGAGAGACTATGTTCTGTGAAGGGTTAGGGTAAGGTCTCACGAGATGCAGGAGTAGAGCTGATTGCGTGCATTCAGATTCTTCCGATTTCAGTGGGAGCTGTGCATGAAGTCCACAAAACTATTACCAGAATCTTCTCTTCGCTCAAAATCCTGAAAGCTATTCAGGTACCAAGCATTCAGTACTTATAAGAGTCTGTGCCTCATTTCCCCCAGTGTAAAGAAATGTCTTAGAGTTGTGTCGTGGGAGCTCAGGTGTTACTGCAATGGAGCCCTCGTGGTGGTAGGGAGCAGGTGCTCTGAATGTGCGTTACAGCCTGTGTTTGCTGCTTGCATGCTTCAGTCTCAGGCCAAAACATCTACTTTACAAAAGGTCGCATTTCCAGATTTTATACCTGATTTCATCTGAATTTGCACTAAAATATACCAAGAGCCCTAAAGATTTCTGTTTGTCTATGTAAATTGCTGCTCTCAGTAAATAAATGTGGATTTAGAGAGCCTACGTTTACAGCAACATCTCAAAAACTGGAACAGCTGAATTGAGCATGATCTAAAAATATTCTGTGTAGCATTTCAGCTAGTTGTATGAAGACTGAGGAGTGGACAATGTAACTTTGAATGACTGAGATTTTTTTTTAAAAAAGTGAAGAATGGAAAATACATGAAATATCAGACAGTTTGGCAGTTAAAGCAGACAGAAGACAGAAAGAGGGATCGTGATATAATAAATATACAAGGGGAAGAAATAATTCTTTCTCTACTTTTTCCACACACAGGAACACTTAGATGCAGCTTCTTTTTTTAAATACACCTATGTCAAATGCATGAGGAACCTGACAATGACATTAATACTAACAAAAGAGGGAATTTGATGTGCACACTGTGATCTCAGATTTCTTTTACACAAACCAGATAGTATCAGCCAAAGATAATCCCTGTCACAGAACAGAGACAGCATTTCTCATTCAAATATAGAACTCTGCTATATATAGCCTGCTTTATTATAAACTTTATTCTTCAGAGATGAAATTATTTAGTTCCTTATGAGGTATAATAGTGCAGTCCAAAGCCAAAAGCACCTTTCAAAGCTGATCACTTTCATTAGGATTCATTTCACCATTCTCAGTTTCTAACTTGGTAAGGTAACGAGGCAACTGTTTTGATTCCATTCGTCAAGGGAAAAGAACAAAGAAAACTAGGAAAGCAGTTGGAGAACAAACTTTTGGGGAGATGGCCCTACGATGCTTTGGTCTTGAGAGCCACACAGTGCAGAGAGGCCGCATCCTCTTCCATTCAGAAGCACAGCCTGCAGAGGTGCCTACCTCTTGTGCAACAACCAGGAGCTCAATGCAACTGGGAGACCTGAGTGCAATTGCATGAGCAAGGCCTGAATGGAGGAAATCTCCATTGCTCCTGTGGAAGCTGGGCTGCCGTTCAGTTGAAGTGGAAAAAAATCCCACAGGTCAGAGGGAGAGCAGTTTAGATCCAAATTCTAGTGATTAAATGTGTTGGCTGGTGGTGAAGGAGGGACACGTGCATTCAAATCACTTTGCATGTAGCTCATCGGGTCTGGGTTCTGGGTTAGGACTTTCCACCAGGGAACTGAACTCTAATAACAGGGTCCTTGAGAGACGTCTCACTTTTCTGTCCTACTGAAATTGGTGCACTTGAAATAAATATGGATTGGGTGAAGCAAAAGACTAGAGGTTCATAGTGCGGATAGTTGGGAGAGAAAGCTCATTCTTTGACTCCAGTCCTGGCGGCTCCCATTTGTCATGCAAATCAGAACAGCTTTCCGCAGAAAAGCTCACGTGTTTACTAGGCTGGTTATGTGCTCCAGAATGCCAAAGGACACATTTTAAGCTCACACACTGAATGAGGCAAAGGGAAGATTTGAATGTTGGCTTCCTATATTGGATAATATTATCCTAACTAGTAAGACATATGCCTCCTCTAATTTGTGCATTGTTCCAAATCTCCTTCATAATTGTAGCCCCTCTTGATTAGCTTTTTTTTTGGAAAGACTTAGATGAGCCAATTTCTAATTTTTGAATGTTTTCCTAATTTTTTGTACCGACCTAAATTTGCCAAATCTGTTTCACATTGAAGAGCCTTTTCCAGTTGGAATTGCTTTTTCTTCCCCACCCCCCACCCCCCCGCCCTGAAAATAAATTGTTTATTGAAAATAATACACTTGGCCACCCTATGGTACAGCATTCTGGTGATGTTATAGGAGAGCAACGTATTCTCCTCAGTGCATGGGCTTCTCGTTTAGTGCATTTTCTGAGGCAAGCTTGGCAGATTAATTCCATATTAGCCAAAGTGTGTGATGAGAGGGCCAAACACAGTGGAATATTAATTTTCCAACTGCATAAATCCCTGAAGTGAGAGGTGTGAGCGAGCCGGAATTTTCTAACCCTACCGGGCAGAAGTGTGAAGGGAGAGATTCAGCCAGGCAGCAGCATAAACTGCCAAGTGTTTGGACAGGAGTAAGAGAGGAATCTCTACCTGCTAGCGCTAATCCCCTCAGAGTTACGGTTTGTTGATGGCACTGCCAATCATTTTTACTTTTTGAGTGCACTGCTTTCCCATATGCCTTTATTTAATTATTTTCTGTAGGATTTAAATAGTTAGAAATTACTTTTGAGGCTATGGATTTTGCTGTTGAAGCATTGTGATGTCAAGACCTACACAAGCGGCATGACCCAGTGTTATTGCATTGCTCTAATTGACATTTGCCTAATGCTAAATAAGAACATTATTTTTGAGGGAATTTGTTCAAAGATGGGAAATCTGCGAAGTTTCACATACCAACAGAATGAATGAGTGACAAAAATGGTGTAACAAGTGTCTTTGTAGAGATTTTTTCCTCCTGCATTTTAGAGCAATGCAGAACATCCGGAACCGTGGAAGTTCCAAGAATTTTGCTTAAAACCAAACAAAGGCCGCTGTTTCTTTTCAGCTTGAAACCACCTGATCCTCATCTAAACCTGGAAGGCTGAGATTCTCTTTGTTCTCTACTTCAATCAATTAAGTGTACTTGCACACCTTTTTTGAATCTGCTTATTGCTTATGTATGGCACCAGAAGAATGTTCCAAACTGGTGATCACTGAATTCTTTTACTTAAATCAAAACATTCTCTAGAAATCTAAATTTAACCACCTTTTCTTTCCCCAAGACTGATAATAAGCAGACTCATGAACTAAAGAGGTACGGTATTTTTTTCCAATACAGTGTAAAGACAGAACTGCATCATATATTTATGCTTGCTGGTAGAGGCCAAATTCAGTCCTCTGCTGCATTCTTTGGGATCATATTGAACTCAATGAGTACCACCTGCAGACAGAATTTGACCCCAAAATGAAAGCCTGGCCACAGATTTGATTTGGATTACTTGATTTAGAAGTGAAATAGATAGATAGGCTTTTTTTTTTTTGGGGGGGGGGGGGGGGGGAGG
>VZSC01003658.1:548358-579804 GCA_013398225.1 Steatornis caripensis
GGGGGGGGGGGTGGGGCAGTATTTTTGGAGTAGTTGTAATAGTAATAATAAAGATAGGACATTTCTCTATGGAATATGTAAGAAAATATCTAGAAATATTTTTGGAAAATAGTGATGACCTTCTGTGCTGTACCACCTTTTAAACTGTGCCGTTTTCATGTGGTATATCAGAGATGTTATATTTGAGATAGCAGGGTTTTTTGTGCCAGATGACTCACAAATTCACCTGAGCAGCAGTTTACAAATGCGTTGAGTCTTTTTAAGAAGCAGAACACTGTCTGGTCTGCTTTGGTTTAAGCAAACCTGTGTACCCACCACACACTGTGGCTAACTTGTTTTTAACATCTTGTTAAATGACAAAACATCTGGGTTACGGAACTTGTTTTCTGCTTTGTTTACAAGCAAGAAGTGAAAAATTGTGACAATCCTTTAATAACAACAGTCTCATAAAAAGAAGAAGAGATAATATTTCTCACTGGCTTCAGCCTGATGTACTTCTACTAGCTCTACTGCAGCTAAGAGCATGACTGGAAAATTTGGTCTAATGTTTCTTGAGTTTTCCTTAATTTCCTCAATTAATCACGCTAATAGCGAAAAATAAGCATTCCGTTACTTAATGTACACCTGACTGTGTGTCTGTCAGTGAAGCAACGCGACTTCTGAGGTCAGAATATCACCGGTTCATGTTCCTTCTAAATAATAGTCCAGTGGTGGCAGCAACGTTTAGTTGTTAGAAGCTAAAAGAAGTACCCTTGAAATATTTCAAATACTCTCATGTACTTGAAAGTGAAACACTCATTTAATAAAAGCGTAATCTTGAACAATGAAAAGTGCGAGTGATTAAAACACGTACACTAATCTTTTGAAATATAGTTTCTCTCTCCTTCTCTTTCTTTGTCCGCTTTGTAACCAGAAAAAAACATGAGTGAATTGTACAGGCAGCTCAGAGATGTGTACTTAAAACTGAGTGACTGGATGCCAATGGTATTTTCAAGGACACGGGAGACATTGATTTAAACCAAGGACTGAAACCACTAGAACATGTTCTTAGGCATATTCTAACTCCCCTTCTTCTCTTCTGCTCCTTCAATTCCTCCTCTTCTCTAAAAAAGTGTTTGATTAAATAGAAGAGCCCTCTTGCTTTTTGAACAGTTACCCATTTAGGGTCAGATCAGATACATTTTCTTAGAATGAGTAGTAACCTCCTCCACAAGAGTCCTTAAGATCGCAATAGTACTAATGCCAGTGTACAGCGTTCTTTCAAAGTAACAGTATTCTGGCCATTAAAACACATACCTGTTATAAGGTCACCTATACAAGATGCTACTATTATGTATTGCAAGCGTACAATTATCAAATGTGGTTTGGATATCAAAAGTAGTGTCACTGCAATAGAAAGGTGATAGCATGACCTGAGCAAGCTTTCCTAGGACCCTGAACACATGTGTGAATAATCAAACTACGTAGAAGCATGTATGCCAGAGAAGTACTGGTACCAAAGGGAGCTCACTTTGGTACACACCAGAAGCAGGGAAATTCACCGCGTCCAAGCTTCAGTGTGGTTTAGCCACGTACAACCATTTTCCCCACGCAGACATTGGACTACAAGTTGCAGTGTGGACTGACCTCAAAGTATGTGGCTTGGATACATCCGAGGCAACTTTCTCCTAACACCTTGCGAGTGAGGGTCACAGGCTCCCAAAGTGTTAACTTTGCTCGATTATCAACAAAAGGATAGTTTTGCATCTCCAGATTTGCATTGACCCTGTGGTCTGATACAGAAGTTACTGGAGCAAACTTCTAGGAACAGGGTGACAGCGTTCAGAGGGCATCCACACTCTGGGAAATGTGGCTGCCTGGGCTTAGGGCCAGCATAGAGACGATTTATGTGTCCAGCCATGACACATCTTAGTGAGGCTACTTCTCCTTTGCTTGTGAGCTGCTTTTAAGCTCTGGCTCTCACCCTTGGTCTCTCCCTGAGGTATACTGGAGCTGTGCTTGCAGCTGGTCTTGTATCTCCCTGATTTGGACTTTGATCCTGATCCGATGACTTGACATTTTTGCTTGGCCTTACACCTGGTTCATCAGTATGGATTTGCAGAGTGATTAACAGGCTCCAAGTTGATGCTTGTCACTGTCTCTGGACGTGCTCTGCCCTGCACATGTGCTGTGGGGTTGGGTCCCTTGTCAGGCAAGCTGACCCGCGGCTCCCATGTTGCCTTCTCTCTCAGTGTAGCCTGTTCTCACCGTTCCTTGGCCCGGCCCATATCACGGGGTTCATCACACCCAGCTATGGGCTTAATGAGTACATCATGTCTGATCTATGAGTTTGTATTGCCTTCCTAACAAAAAGAGAAAATCCGATGCTTGTGGGCCATCTGACCTATCTTATATGGTCAGTTTAGGTGAAATAAGTTCTACCCTGGAAGGGCCTGATTCTCTCTGTTGATTAAAAAATGAGTCTAGAAGAAGTCCATCAAACACAACCATGCACTTTGTAGCTTTTGCAGTTTGGACAGATGAGTCCCAGCTATGGTGTCTATACCTGTCTCTGACAAACTGTTGGTCAAGGTGTTTGTTTCCTATATTCTACTCTAAACATTTAGGTTATTATACATTCTTCATTGAAGCAAAAGTTGTGTCTTACTGTCTGGCTCTGTAGACCACAATACAACATAAACCCACACAGTCTGGGTATTTGGATGCTCCTGTAATACAAATAATACTAATTTCAGCACTACATCAAGTAAAAATATACTATCTCTCTGTGGCTAAAATGATACTGAGCAGAGTAATCTCAGAAGAGTAATACAGCTTAGTAAAAATTTGAACAAATACCTCTCCCCCCAACAGAGCTATTGAAACACTTTTTGCATTCCTATCAAATTTGTCAAAACTGTTTCCAGGTGGTTTAGGGTGATAGAGAAGTGCTTGGTTAGTGAACCAAAGAATCTGTGACTTAATCAGTTCTAGCAATGGCTGTTAGTATCCCTTTTAATATCTGTAAACTGCATATTCATTTTCCATGGCCTCCTTTGGGTCCAGCTAAAGCAATTACTCTCCTAAGAGAAGACAATATTAGCATAACCACCACTGTGTCACCTCTGACTTGACAATGCTCTCTACTGCAGACAGTCTAATTTCTAAATCTGAAGGCAGTATTGTCGAACTGTCTCATTTGGTCAATAAATCATCTCCTTTGTGTTTATTTCATTCGATGACCTGATGGTTGCCTGCTTGAGATATTAGTTAGAAGAGTAGTTTAGAATTTTTAGAAGTAGATCTGAAAGGTTAGACTGTAGCAAGAACTAGTCTGATTTTGGAAATTTGTGAGAGTATAACACCTCCCATATATTTGAGCTACGGGCAGCTTCTTTTCCTCAGCCATCCTTACCTATCGAGCTGTGTTTGATTTTAAGCCTTTGTCCTGGGAGCTCATAGGTTTTCATTCCAAACAGTCTTTTATTTGTTTTCATTCTTCTGGAATGTGAACATGGATCCTAAAAGCCCCATTTGGTTACAAATCTGTCCAGAACTCAGCTACTGGGAGCCTGTGATGTGTTTCTTTGCTTGCTATTAATATTCAGCATAATTTTGCTTTTTGATATTTCTGTGCAGGAATTAATGAGTTAATCTAACTTAGCAGGGAAAATAATTGGCAGAATCGCCTGCCTCTTGTTAGCCTGAGGGTTGGGAGCACATGAATGCTCTCAAATCTGCATCTCCCACATGGCATCCCATTTCTGTACCCACTTGAGTCAAAGGACAAGCAGCAAGTACTCCTTTGAAGTATTACCTTAAACAAGAGATAAGGAATAGTAAACTTAACTGAAGCCTAACTGATGGCAAACAATTCTGTATTCTCATGCTCAATAAGCAATTGCTGAAACTGTCTTTCAACCTGTGTAATCATGACAGCAATCAAACAAGCCCAGTCTCTTTTTTGCTCTTCCAATGTTATTCTTTTACTTCAGCAGATCTTCCCTATAAAGCTGAGTGATAAGACTTTGCAATTGCATCCATGTTTCAGAAGAAACAGTGCACAAAGTAATGACAGGTTTTGTCACCATAGCGCTGGCTGTAAACAGTTCCCAAGCTTCCTGTTCCTGAATGATATTGCAGTGGCTTCCTGCAATTACACAATATATTGTCATGCAGATTAGCTATGGGTCACCACATGGGGATAGGAAACTTCAGAGGTTTCTGTTGAACCTGTAAGGTTGGCTGATCTAACATAATGTTGGGATCCCCTCCAGCATTCCTCTCCATAATCCACACAGCTTGTTGCAGGATCTCTCTGAGACAGGGGTGTGAAACAAGTTACACTGTTCCCCTGAGGAAATGCCCCAAATGTCTGTTTTAGGAACAGGCGTTCAGAGTCTGTGGTTACTTGAGGGAAGATGAGGACTGCAGATTTGCAGTAAAGCAAGCTGGAGGGACACAGAAGTGTCTCTTTTGGGAAGACAGGGGAGTTTGAGATCTTTATGGGCTTGGTCTGTCTTCCTCTGAAGAAGGGACATCACAAACACGCACACATAACTACTGTTCTGGGTATGAAAGGAGAAAGGTGGTGAATGTGAGGCTTTTTCATTACGGTGCCAAGGACAAATCTGGGGAAGAGATGTGCTTCCTCATGCTCACGAGCTGGCATTTAATAGTGGTCTTGTTATGTGTCTAAAGTCAGGGGGAATATCCAATAAACCAAAGAACTGAGGAGGAGACATCAGAGACAACCTGTAAAGTTAAGTTTAGAAAGGGTAAGCTGGGAAAAGAGTCAGGGCTAACAAAAGCAAGGAAGGAACCAGTCACAGTCTGTCTGTCTGTGATTTAGAAAATCTCACGCATCCAAGATAAAGGACAATGTACTTGGAGTACGAACCACGTACTGATACTATAATATACACAATGTATACTCAGAAGTGCAAATGCCCATTGCTTTGATTATGGAAAAAGCCATGATTTAGAGATTTTATGACAAAACTAAGCTTAAGAATTAAGCGTAGGCTTAGGAACAGACGTGTCACGAGCCCTGTCAGAAAGCTCAGTGGTGTGCTACGGTAAGATTAGACAGCGTTTTCGGGATGTAGAAAAGCTGCGTGTCCTCACCCCCTGCCCCTCACTGTGCTGTTTTGTACATATATTTGTACATAAATTGTGTAGCAAATGTGAGGGATTCCAAAGGACGTTAGCCATCTTTCACAATGTTCTTTTCAGAGGACCTTAAAAATGTTTTCTCCTTTTTAATGGGAACATCTCTGAGAGCAGTTTATACCTTCCCTACCTTTGCAACAGAAAAACTAATTGTCTATGACAACATCAGCAACTACCACTATTAATCTTTTCCTTTCTTGTCAGGCGTACTGTGAGTTACAGGTTTGATAGTATTGTGAACATCTAAAAATATACTAGAAAGGCAGCAGAAAACTGGACAGGGCTGAGAATATTTTGGTTTCTCTTCCAACACCTCTCACTTAAGTCTCCTGAAGGCAGAAGTTCTGGTCCAGGCACCTTAGAAAGCCCACCGCTCCCTGGTCTGTGTTGTTAATACGGTGGAAGAAGGAAGCATATACTTATATTCCTGCCTTGTATTAAGCACTAAGTAAAGTAATTAACATGAATTTTTTTCCTTTTTTTTTCATTAAATGCATTGTTTTTAAAAAATTATCTCCACTCTCGCTCAACAGATGTCTATCCCTCCTTTCTGTGTCCCCACAGCTGCAATTATCTTCTTGAAGCCATATGGGGAGGAGCACAGGCCAGACATTCACTGAATTCACTCATTTATTAATCATTCATTATCTTTTCTACGAATGAGCAAATTTACTGGCTTGTGTCTGAACAAGAGTTTTCCGAGCAGATTCTACAAGTCGGCATTTTCTGAGGGTGAAAAGAGCCTGAAGATGAGAAGAGCACTGTCTTTCCCCATTAACAGTGCTTCCGCCATAATCTGCTGCTTACTCTGAGTAGCCAGAGTAGCCGAGATGCAGTTTGTGCCCTGGCACAAGCTTCGTGCATGCAGAACGTCTTAACTTCTGTCATGGTAGAGGACTGTGTTCTAACAAGCTGGTTGAAGCTTACGCTTCAGCTTGTCATGGTATGTTTATTTAAAGGCTTATCAGCTTGCCATGGTTTCACTTGATGTTATTGTTAATAGGAAGTGCTTTGTTTTGACTCTCTTTCCTTCCTGACTTAGGGTCTTTTTTGCATCATGGCCATCCCCAGACATCTAAACGCAACTTCCTTTAGTCTCTTCCCACATGTTCTGCAGTCACATCTGCGCGACGAGGTAGGAAGTACAGGGATCACAACAGCTAAAATCAAGGCCAAAATGATCACAGCCTGCCTCAGAGTAGGGCTGGCCAGGTTTGAAATCTGTTTGGGAGAATTTTTCACATATAAAAATATCCTTTAAGCCTCAATACTCTCTCTCTCCCCCCCCACCAAAGACAAACTCGCGTTGAAAATCTCTTTGGGAAGTATTACAGACAATTCAGGTTTCATCTGTCATTTCCGTTACAATAACGTGATACGTGACTATCTTAAAATGAAGCATTTTACAGAAAATATAAAGTAAATGCCTACATTCCTGGGTAGAAAACAAAACCCACCTAAACCCTTTATATTTCGCTGGAATTAGAGTGGAAGAATATGCTTGAAACAGAATCTGTTAACGTGAATGGCATGACTCCTCTTGACTCTAGCGGCTTCTGGGTCAGGGCCTGCATGACTTGGTTTACCCCAAAGAGGGCCATTTAATAGGTAGTTGGTTGGTGTAACTAAATTCGGAAAACAAGTACAGTAGCTGCAGTGGGCTGATGAATATAGCTAAACTGCTGTTCTCTAAACAGTCAAATAGCTAAATATCACTTAAGTGGCTTGGCTTAAATTGCCTTGGAACAAGTTACTGTGAAAGGGAAATGAAAGCATATAAATGAGTCTGAGACACTTGTATTCATTTGCAGAGAAGTGAGGGAAACAATTAAGATAAACCAGAAAATGGCAGGCGTGTTGAGCCATATGGCCCTTTCCTGTTTCTAACACTTCTTTTGTTTAACTTTTCCAAAGCAATTTTGTCACTATTATTACTGTGGTTGTTTCAGTTTTAAACATGTTTTCCTAGCATTCAATCTTTTCCCCAGCTGCCCCTCTCCTAAAAAAAAAAAAAAAAGAAAGAAAGAAAAGAAAAAAGAGAGAGAAGAAAAGAAGAAAGTCCCAACCTAATTAAAAATAAATGCTGGAAAAGTCTTCAAGACGCTCTTTGGCTCACATTGCCTTTAAAACTTTTCACTGTATGTTGGTTTCTTTTGTTTTTACTTTCGGCCTCTTTTGCCCAGCTGTTGGGCACTCCTATGTTCTGCTACAGCAAAACAGATGCAGGCTGCAGATCACATGGACTGCTCCAGTGAATGAAAGCAGCTTTGGTCATTAATCCTGTCTATAGGCTCTTTGACTTTTTTTTTTAAACAAGTTGTCTTTATTTTTCTTTTTTTTAAATTTTATTTCACTCCAGCTTTTAATCATGGTTTACAAAAAATTAAGAAACCAGTCTAAGAGAAGTGTGAGAGACAGAGATCAAGCAGGCTGCTGTGAGCTTTGAAGCATAAGAAATAAAGGAAAAAAATAAGCTTTTATTGTCAGGAAATGGCAAATACCTAGCTCAGTTTAACAATTCTGTCTGGCTGCTAGATAGGGAAGTAATGCCTTTGGCAGTACATAAACTCTTGTTTTCCTGCCCTTTGTCTTCCGATGTAAAACACTGCTGAAAAAATCACCTGTCCATTGCAAAGTTAAACTACTGGCTTTAACACAGTTGCATGGGAACTTTGGTTTATTAATGAATACAACATACTCTCTTTGATTTGAATGCTTTCAGAGCGCTGAAAAGATTCAAAAGGCATCGCTTCCTGCACCAGCGGCATGCCTTTATACATCTCAGTGGTTCACCCCTACCCAGCTGCTATATCTCATTAACAAGCGTTTGGCCATCGCAGCAAACTTCGCAGTGTTGACACTTGAAAGGCCCAGGCAGGCGCTGGCAGGCTATCAGCTATGGCAACAGGAAACTGCCCCAAGACAACACTGAGAAAACAGCAGCTGCAAAAGCCAAAAGCAAAAGCGGACGGAGGGAGCTAGGTGTTTCCAGGCTGCGCTGTTTTCCATATGGGCTGTTTGTGCAGCGGAGCCATGCCAAGGGAGGGGAGGAGAAGAAAAAAGAGAAAAGAAAGGTCTAATAAGGAGGTTGATATAAGCTCAGTACAGGCTAGGGCATTAAATACTTTTTTGTTACATTTTAATGGCTTCCTAAAGTCTATTTTCATGCAAATAAAAGCCTGCCTGTCTAACGAGTTCACAAAAGGCAGGCCCGGGGCCCGTGCACCAGTCATGGAGTCAGGCTCCCTGAACCACCTCTGGTCTGGGCTGGCTGTAAGCTCTCACCCTTCCCAAAGGGACGCGCTGCCCCGTCCCTTTTCTTGCAGCATGTGCCCTCTGCAGACGCGCTGGATGCTTCATTCCAGCGACTTGGTGGCATTATACCCTATGTAACTGTGGCTGCAGCCCTCAGCCCCAAAGGGGCTCTGTTTCCTAAACGTCGCTGGAGCGGTGAGGACCAAGACCATTAGCCAAAATCGGAGCTTCGCCATGCCAAGAGCACCCACTCTGCTGCTGCCCTGTCCCAGGCAGAGCGTGTTTTTTATGTGCCTTACATCAGACAAGAGAGCTACCCAGCTCAGAGCGGGAGGAATCCTACAGAAGCTGGTAGGGTGAATGCTTCTAGCACTGGACATTGGGATGGATTAAGCTTGTTGGCAATTGATGACAAAAGGATGAAGCAGTAAAGGAATGGTGAAGTGTGGAGCATGGAAGCTAGGATTCTCACTTTGTGATATTGTACTGATATTTTACAAACGGAAAGTAAACCCTGGATGCAGTTTATCCTGCGTATCACTCTGTGCTTCCACTGGTGTATCTGAGGAAAGCCTGTGAGCAGGCACCAGCTTAACTGGCGTAGGTTAACTAACACTCGTTCTGCAAATATCTGCAGCAAATCCTGAAGTAACAATGGTCAGATTCATACAACGGTAATGAAAGCAGTGGCAACAGAAAGCAAACTGACATGAGCTCAAGACTCACCACACCTTAACATTTTCAATGGTCTGGAAAAAACCTCTCAAATAGTTTTAAGATTTTAAATAATGATCAGTCATTATTTTTCCAGTGGTTCAAACGTAGCACTAACTATTGCCGTGTTTCTTCCTTCAGATCCTTCGGGGGTTTTGCAGCTGTGAGAGGTTTGCAGGCGGATGTTTAGATAATCCAAGTGTGTATTTTACATTTACAGGTAGAACTTGTATACACTATCACTATTACAGAAAATGGAAACTATTTTCTCAAGCCTCATGCACGTCAAGCTCCGTGGTTTATACTAAAAGTGGATTTTATAGCCTGTTGTGTACACTTCATGTTTCCTGTGCCAAGGAACCACAAGACAGAAAACCTGCAACCTGTGAAGCTCCTCTGCCTCAGACCTCAGCGTAGCATCGTCACTGGTGGTTTCCAGCACGGCGGTGCACGCTTCCAGCTCTCTAATGTGTGGTTCAGCTACGGGGTGACCCAGGTGGTGACTCAGTAGGTGGCAAACTTCCCTCTGTCAATATTGAACTTATGCCCCGCTATCCAGGTACGCAGGACTGTTTAAAGGACTGTGCTTCTGATGGGATGCAAGAGTAATGCACTGACTGGTAACTGTTGTGCTGGGTGCCATGGGAGCTGGCCAGGTTTCAGTTTGGAGGAATACATTCTGCTTAAGATTTCCTTTCCTGTCCTTATTCTGTTATGTAGTCTTGCTCTTCCTGATGGCTTCTTTCCACATGACAGCAGGCTGCGCGCTCTAGGGTGGGAGATGATTTCTCTGGGTCCAAGGAACACGGGATGTTGCTGGTATCCTGAGTCAAGCAGAGAGAAAGCATAGCAGGACTCATGCTAATCCCCATTATTGAAAGAGTTTACTCACCCTTTGTCCGAAAGTACAACCACCTAGAGATGTTTGAGATCAGTCCTGGATTCTCACATGATATCTGTTGGCAAAAGAGCATGCACGTGACAGGGTAGAGCATATATAAGCTTATCGTGCTGTTTGTTACTGCAGTACAGGCCACTTGGAAATATCAGTTAATTCTAAAAAAGATACCTTGCTAATAGAAGCTCTATGCTGTAAGAAGCACATGAAACCAGTTCTCCTGAGTTCGTACCGGTTCCAGTTTATGCAACCAAACTTTAGCATTATTTTATATTTCTGGTACAATATTAAGTGTTGATCCTAATATTCCTAAGAGCCTTCCATACTTCAGATGTTTGCTCGTTGAGAAGTGGTGCTCCTGGCAATTAAAATGAGCAATGCTTGCTCTGCAGCTGGCACGTCCCTGTAACAGAGCAGTTAGCTACCACGCTTTCATGCCAGGAGTACGTGGGTGTGCTCGCCTCAGTGTGCAACTTTATTTTGCTCATTTGTGCAGCTTCATAAGGTTTTTTTTTCTCCTCCTGATCAGATACTTTCACTTTTTGGTATGAGTTATCTGTCTGTACACAGACACAGCCTCTGCTCTAGCTTCAGGAAGAACTGCAAGATTCCCCCTGTGACTTTCAAAACCCTATCTAGAATATATAGGGGTATTTCATTATTTACTTGTCATCTGTGTACCCAGACAGGGAATTACTGATCTGATGAAACAGCAAAGAGAGAATTTGGAGATGTAGTGTTATTTCCCCTGGGTGCTACATTAAGAGAATAATACATTTATTGATATCAGAGTTTGTTCTTCCTTGTCATGAAAAATAAAAACAATTTCCAAGCAAAACAAGCCTATAGAAATAAAAAAGTATTTGCTGAGTCTATACTAAGAAGTACTTATTGTTGATTTTGAGAAGCAGCAGAATATATGACAGAATATAACCTTGCTCTAGAAATGTAGAAAAAAACCTGTGTATCCATCCTGGTAGACAAAACCAAGCTCTGGCTTGTTCGTCAGACAGTGCTATTTTAAATTTATACACATGAAGACAGATGTATGAGAAGTAATTACCAGATGAGAATATCACCAAATCGTTACTTTATTGTGTAACTGATCAGCTATGGCTATGCCTGAAAAAACCCACTGTAAAATACAGTGCATCTCTGTGCTCTTGTTTGTAAAGTCAGTTTTTTCTGTAATTTGATGAGTTCGATGTAAATCGTCCTATGAAAGTTTATATTTCTCAGATAATATGAAACATTACATATGCTGATAAGACTAAATCTATTATTTTAATGTGATGCACTTCAAGTGTTCATATTGGTGTATCTTTTTTTTCCTTATCGGGCCTGAAAATTGTACATCTGAACTCTCATGTTTAAAATGAAAGTGTACATTATTTTTCCATATTATAACTTTGATCCTCGTACTAAGAAAGGATTATTAAGGAATTCTTATTTTTTTTTTCTTTTTACTTGGGGAGGCCAGAAGGGGATTAGAGCTTCGAATTTTTAATTCCACCACTTCAATATTACCAGACTTTCAGGAACACTGACTATACATAACAAAACTACGTACCCGTCAGATAAAACTTACAATAATTTCTGGAATGAAATTTTAAATGTGAAGTTTTCATCCAAGGTAATTTTTTTCTCTCTTTCTTAAACCTACGATAAGAGGAAACTATACAGAAATGTTAACATTTCCTTACTTACAAGAATACTACTGGATATTTTATAAGGAAACCCTTGTCTTACCAATGTCTTTTAAAGGAAGCAGGTTTTGGGGTAGTTACTTGGACACATAGATTATTTAGGAGTCTTTTGGGTTTGTTTCTTCATGCGTGCATCCAAGATTATTTATGTTAAACAAAACAGCTAGGCCCCGATCCACAAAGCACACAAACATATACACAATTTCCAGTTCATAAAAAGTGCGGTGAAAAATAATTCACTATAGGCATATTTATTTGAAGGATTTCTTGGTGTTCTTGTTCAAGAAACGATGGCTGATTTGAAATTGAGGGAAGTGCCATTAAATGGGTTTCTTCAGCTCGATCAGGTTCAGTGAAGATCGTAAAGGACTGTAAAAGCCTGGATTCATTCAGTCTCGTGCCTTTGCAAAGCTCCTGTGAATGTTTTGTATCATTGCTGTCAGATGTGATTTTCTCTGCCACTGCAGATGTGCACAACAGATTTACTGTTACAAGTAATACACAGTAAATTCCTGACATAGAGGCATTTAGGGCCACTGCCAGATGTCTCGTTTTAATAATACATTTGTATATCCTAGTGCTAGAGGGACAATTAAGCTGTGAACAATAAAGATATAATCAGTAGAGGACAGGTATTACCACTTTATTGTTGTAGTTAATCTACGGTGCTCAATAAAGTGAATTAATTCAGTTTTGGTTTTGTGTTGTTACAACAGGATTACTATCATCTAGGTCTCATTCAACAAACAGTGGATAGGGACATGTCTTTATTACAGCTGTCTGCATGGGAAGAGGGTTGCCTATTACTCCACCTCTTCTCTGACAGTTTGGGTGCAGAATTATCTCTGTCAAGCTCCAGGATGCATTAGGCAAATGCAGTTTCATTTCCATCCTCAGCAAATTAGTGATGTTGAGAGATCCATTGGCTGGGCACTGCCAGTTTGTTATTGCCTGACCTTGTGAAGGGCTTAGGTACAGAGGAACGGTGCAGGGAGCTTTTGATACTTACACTCTTTCTAGCTTTCCCTTAGACAGAGTTCTTGGACTAGTTTGTTTAGCTGGCACAAATAACAAGGGCTACTTCCACAACTAAGGGTGTTTGGGAATTGCTCTGAATAAAAGCCTCAACTCCAAAGAGAAAGAGAGGGAGAGTGCAGGTCTAAATCATATCTTTATTTAGATTTAGTGGGATCATTCAGATACTGTTAAAAGAAACAATAAAAAGTCCCTACTATTTACTGTAGCATTAGGCAAGTTGAGACCCAATCCTTCCAGAAATTTAATATTGTTTTAATTGAATGAGAAATTCTGATATTGGTACTCACAGTTCTGTATTTACCCCTATGGTGCTCTCCAAGATATACTAGGATTTTGTGTTTAGGTGTTAATATAAAGATGTGGATGGATTATAACAATCAGAACAGAGAAGAAATAAAGGGCTTACTTAGAGAAATGTTCCCTAAAAACTTGTTGGTTTACCTAATGCTCCTTTCCGGCCTTAGATAACCCAGTCTTACCTCTCCTAAAGATGTCATAATTTCTTCCACTTAACTCCTACGCTGAAACCCACTTCCTGCGTTTAGATAAAGCCTACATTCTAGAAGGACATTCAGTTTTCATTTAAAGGCTTTGAGAGATGAAGGACCCAGCACTTCCCTGGGTAGTTTGTGCCAATGGTTAATTACTGCCACGGTGAAGAAAGAAAAGAGAAAAATCTGTCCTGAAGTTTGAAACTGATTGGCTTTGACTCTTAGCCTTCATTTCTCATAATGCCAAAGTGAGCAGTTGCATGGGCCCCAACCGCCCTTGTTCTGGCTTGCAGGGGTCTGGAAAACGGTTAACAAAAGGTGGCTGTAGGCAGGGAGCCCTCTGGACTGTTGTTTCCAATGGTGGCAGTTGTCTGAAATGGCCAATAATGGAATCTGACGCAGCCCCTGTCTCCTTTTCCCATTTTCAGGGTCTTTCTTTGGCTGGCTCTACAGCTGCGTCCTTCCTCTAGAGTTGTGTCCTCTCTCTCTGGGTCACCCAGGCTGTGCCCCCAGTGAAGGCTAAGTAAGCTGGGCAGTGTGCCCCTGTAGTCCTGTACCCCAGTAACTCTGAGCTGTACATTAGGATCAGAGGTGGCTGTGCTCTGTCCTCACTTTGGGGAAAAAGATACGTGCGGAGGTGATGAACGAGCCCTGGCATCTTCCGCTACACTGACCGCCCTAAGCGCCAGGCAACCACGATGGTGGCCTGCATCTGCCTTCACTTCAAACGCATCTCTTGTGATACAGAAAAGACAGGAAAGAAGTATAAAAACCAACCGTTTAAAGATTTGTTTCTGAGGCTGACAGTTGGAGAATCCCTCTCTTTTCAGAGCCATAATAACATCATTTAGTGTACATTATGGCTTCCCACCACAGGGTCTCCCTAAACTCTGGTCTGAAGCAAGCATGCTCCACTACAGTCAATCTGGATCACATGCTTTAGTAAATTCAATTTACAAGTGTCCCTCTTCAAACTACCCCTCCTTTCCTAGTAAAAATGAGACAGCATGTAGACAGACAGTTTTAAGAATTATCCCCTGGGCCCTGTTAAAGAAACCAATTCATAGATACTCATGTGTTAACCACATGTGTGTCACTTTGCCAGTAAGTACTTAGAAGTTAATGGTGATGGGGTAATGAAAATAGCTGAAACTGTGGAAGGCCACTCAAAAACGCGCAAACTTTTTGGAAAACAATTAATCAATTAACAAGCCACTGGGCTATCAACATGGAATATCAGAATAAGAAGAAAAGCTATTAACAGTCCTGCCAAACCATTATTAGCAATTCTTAGCTTTCTTTGGGCTTGTCCTCCTCTCCCCTCCCCGCAGCCCCCTTACGTTTTTCCTTGCAAATAGTAGAAGCTGAGTGCCAAATTGCTTCCCTGATTTCAGCAGTCCAGAAAGTCTCCTTGGCATAAATCAACCTGTTCTGGAGATGTCTCCCTTTAGCTGGGTCTGGCAGATTAACAATGAAAAGCGAAGAGACAATGGCACAGTCAGACAGCCCTCCAAAAAGCACATTAGTTGAGAGCTAATAGCTGATTAGTAAAATCTTCTCATCATTTAAAGATGCATTTTCCTTAGTGATGAAAGCCAGGTCTCCTAGACCTCAAGTCAATGTCTGGTCCTCTAGGTCATTTCCAGGGTAGGTTTACATTGCGATTAGCATGGGGTTTGCAGTTTGGGTAGGCATATGAGCAAGTTAGTTTTTAATGTCAAAGCTTGGACAGGATCCAGCAATGTCGCTACAGCAAAACCCCAAAAACTCACCCAAGACGAATTCTGTGCTGCTGTTAGGGTCCAACCAAGCTGAAGAACTACATAAGGCCTTGAGTGAGGTTGTAGCAGACCACACACTTCACAGTTGCCCTCTGCAGTGATTTCAGTATTACCTTTGGGTTGTAAGGCAAGCAGCGTCATCTTCCCCAGTGCTGAAGAGTACATTGATGTTTTAACTTGTTTTTCCTCTATGAGACAAAAAGAGTGTCAGTGTGGAATTTGCAGCATGTGAGCTGTGATTTTCTCAAGTCTTGAGAGTGACATTTGTGCAATTAATTACTGGTAACTACTGCATCCAACCAGCTTTTAAACTCTGCCAAGTGGCTCTGTGAGTTGTTTTCCTTCTTGGTCTGCTGATACACAAACGCAACTTTTTAAAAAAAATGTTGGAATGCAAGGATATATGTTTATGAAAGAAGTTGCAATTAAATGAGTATTCAGGGTCAAATATATATATTTTAAGGAACATTTATAAATAATGACTTTCCATTTTTAAACCCATTTTACTATCAGATTGTGAGCTGTTTATAAAATGCAAAATTAGATGTTAATAGAGAAATACCTTCCCATTAAAGACCACACATGCAAACAAGGTTTTTTAAAGCAGCTATGACTTTGTCATCTTGATTAATTTTTTAGGTGTTGTTGTTTCAATAATAGGAAATATAAATTATAAGTGATATAGTTTAACTTTATGGTAATTTATTAGAAATCTATTATCGGTGAAAAATGTTTTAATGTGCTTCTACTAAATAGATCAAGAATAAATCAACTGCAATGTGTGAATATGTAATTTAACCTAAGTTTAGCAGGACATGTATGTGTACATCTGCTTATATATATATAACTTTCTATGTAACAGAAAATATATCTATACGAGACTCCTTCTCTGGAGATATTCAAAACCCGCCTGGATGCATTCCTGTGCAACTGCTCTAGGCTAACCTGCTTTAGCAGGGGGGTTGGATTAGATGATCTCTAGAGGTCCCTTCCAACCCCTACCATTCTATGATTCTATGATTCTATGAGACACATAAACACCCCTCCTTTTCCCAGAAGAATCAATGCCTGCCAGAAAGCAATTTCCACAGAAGGTGATTACCTTACAAGGCTAATGTTCCTAAGTCTTGTGACACGTCATCTTGCTTTTTTCTCAAAAGCTTCCATCGTCAGAGTAAGGTGATTAAAGAGGAAGCTTGGCTTCCATTAAAAACCTTAACATTGGGTCCTATCTGACAGCTTGTACAAATGCATCGCCTAAATCTGATTGACTTTTGTAGTCACTTGAACATTAACAGGCACACTCCAGAAGCTGAATCAGCATCTTCTCAGTGTCTGGGTAACTGCATGTTCTCCCTTATTTCCGAGGCATTCTCTGATTGTACAGCTACCCTGATAAACAAAAGAGCGGCCACGATCCCCTCAAGACCTGGATCCTTGATTTTCCATATTGCTTAACTACCATTTCATTCCCTGACTCCATTTTGGACTGCCCCAATTAGCTGCTGCTGTTACAAACCTTGGGAGTGGCTAAGGAGGGTTCATTTCAGAGGACACGACTGTACCAATCTGGCCTCAATCTATCCTAAACAATCCTTTGACAGCATCCCAACCCTCAACCCCCCCCCACCCTGACGTAGGCCTTCACGGCACACACTGAGGAAGGCAATAAATAACATCAGTCCTCCCTGGCAGCTGTGACACAGTCCCAATGCTATTTTAGACACTTAACTGGGACAAAACATAAAATGAGTAACAAGAACATCTCAGGGACTCATGATACTGAAGAAGACTCTGGACCAACTGCTATACAGCGTGGGCACGGTCAGCCCGCTCTGGGTGTCACCAGCCCTGGGATCCCAAGGCCAGGCAGCCTTGGGATCAGTGTGAGTCTCTAAACACTACACTGGACTTTGGAAAATGAGGCTTCTGTGTTTGTATGCAAATCTAATTATTACATTATTTTTCATTATGCCGATCTTCCCCAGCAGCCAAGCCAAATCTCCATTTACCAGTTCATTAATGAGTTGTGTGATAATCAGATCTATGTTGATTCTAACTGTTTGTTTTAAATCCCTGGGGATTAGAATACCTGGATGTTTTAATGCTGTTGGGGACCACTGATCATCCCACTGACTAAGCAATGCTTGGTATGTTTGTTCAGTTAATCCTAACAGCTCAAGCTTCTTCTGATTAATTTTATATGCAGGCAACTGCCCAAACTTTTCAGTGTATTGTACAATTTCTGTACAGTTCTTTACAAATCACTTCAAAATAGAGCAATTCGAACCTCACCTTTACTGAACATTAAAGTTTTAAGGCTCATACAACATTTCTCTGTGCGCTAAAAGATAGAGCCCTGCTTGGTTTATCCTATGCAGCAAGCATTTATGCCTGGGCTTAGCTTCAGTACATGAAGGATTCTACTGGAACTAGTGGGATTGTATCTATGCTTAAAGCTCAGCCTTATAACTGTGTTGGCTGGGTTGAGACTCCAGCTTGCTCATTTAGGACAGTCCCAATCACCATTCTTGCCAGGAGACTCAAAATCATCAAGGAAACATTTACCTATAGGCCCATTTCCCTCCAAATGCAGTTTGCAGCATGCAGAAATTGCAGCTCAGAAGTGTTTTGGTACAGACCACCTTGTTCTCTGGGGTCAGCTCAGATCAGGCACAGCCTTGCAACAGAAGGAGAGGCAGCGCAACTCCCCCATTTATGGGGCCATCTGGAGTCTCTCTTGGTCCTCTCAGATTAAATGCACCTGGGGGACCTTGCTGGGTTAATGGCCTTCAGTAGGTTACTGAGGAAAAGACAGGGAACTTAAATATGGACAATCGTCTAGCTTGGCCTTTGGAAACATGGTCTCCTGTAGCACCAACACATTTCTGCAGAAGCCTAGTTAACAAACTTCAGGGCTACTAGCTTAGCTGTCTTTCAGATTAGGTAATTCTACTAAGTATGAGATAAAATCAGGGAAAATTAAACACAAATCTACAAAGAGATCACCGTCAAGTATTCTGCTGTCCTCTCCTGCTGGGTTACATATCTGGGACTCGGTCCTCATCTGCCACCCTTGGGCCTTCTGCCTCAAGGTACAAGTGCTAACCATCTTTGTTACTGTCTAACTAGATGCCCTTTATAGCTTAATCCTTGCAGGCATGGTTTCCTAACTCAGGTCTCTAACATCGAGGTTGTGGGAACCTACAAAATCAACGGGTGTTTTGCCAGTGTATCCATCTCGCACATATTTAGACAAAGTAAAGTATGACTGTGGCTGAGGTGGAACAGCTGGATGAGGGGAGACTATGGTATTCCTTCTGCAGTTTATTGATTTTACTCTGCAGTCCATGATTTTACACTGTTGACCCTCTTTTCTCATACCTTTGATTTTAATCCATCAGAAAACCTGGGTAGTCCTAATAGCCTGTGGTCATCGTGGAGTCATGGAGCTGTTGGCTCTTGGCAAAGTTGTGAGTTGCATGATTGCTCTCCTTCCAACAAAGCTCCTCCACAACCTAAGCCATGTTTGCTGCTTTCAGGAGCTGCTGCGTGTTCTGGAAACGATGAAGCCTGGTCATCCGCAGGAGAGATGGTGGGGCAGAGCACCGTCTGCACTGCAACCAGCCCTCATTCTGGGGCAAGATCGCACCCTGTGTCATTGAAAGTTCACATATAGACTGTTACTAAGTAAGCATAATTTGGTCCTTTAGGCCAAGAGGCCATGCTACAACAGGTTGTCAGACCCTTAACCCAAAGGTTTGTTTAAGGAAAGGCTGAGGTTTTATTCAGTGCCAAGCATATTCCATACCTGATCTGTCTCTCTTGCACAGAAAGGGCTGTCTTCTCCCTGCACACAGTCTGCTCTGCCCCTGCAGGTCTAGAGAGCCAGAAATGGACTCAGCAACACCCTGTCCACCAGTGCCCTTGGTCAGGGATGGAGGGAACCCCTTTGACAATGTATGAGCTACTCCTACACTGCACCTCTTAGACAATTCACCTATTCCAGCAGGTGTATTGGGTATGGATGTTTTCACTGTACGGCTGGTAGCCTGCTGTCTGGTGATGAACGATGGGCTGCCTGAAGAGCTGGGGGTTTAGCAACCAAGAGGAAGCTGGGAGGAACTGGCTAGGAGGAACTATTGGACTGGACAGTGCCATATTCTTATGAAAGAGAGGGCAGCATGTCATGCCAGAGCCACTGACTTTGAGGGGAGATACTATTTCCAGCAGTATGAGTCTCCAAGTACATGCACGATGCTAGTGGCCTGGAGAAATTATCAGTGGGCCATTCCCAGGCCACCTGGAAAAGTCTGCTGGAGGACGCTGGGAGAGGTAGGTGCACCTGAGGTGTCATTGGCGTTCAGAGCACCTTGAAAAATCATTCTGAAAAGTACGTAGTGTAAGCAGGGAGTTCACCACTCACGCCTGGAGCTGATATCCTGAGACAATTTGTGCAAGCAGTCTCCATAGCAAGGAAGGGGCCTATGGTCTCTCCCAGAAATACAGGCAACTTACAGATGCTGAGTAAAGGAAAATGTTAACAGTGACCAAAGTGACTGGAAGTAAGAAGTTAGCACTGACTGCCAGTCTAAGGTAATCTGGCTAGATATTTCTCTGTTGCTTTTTCTACACCCAGAGTGAGAAAATAAGACAGTGTTTTTGTTGACAGCTGCAAGAAAAACGAAAGGGTGGGCAAAAGCTTCCTCCAAGTCCTCCTTACCTCCTTCACAGAGGGAGGGCTGGAGTGGGGGGAGCTCACAGCAGGGGCGAAGGCGACGGTTTGGAAAGCGATGGCAGTTCTTGGGGAGAGACGACAGGAAGCAAGAACCGACCGTCTCCCTGCCCAGCGCAAACACATACAGACTTAACCTACAGCTGAACTTTTGCCCTTGAGTGACCAGTGCCATTAGGACGCAGGTCAAAAGGTTGCAGGGTGACAGAAAATGGAACTTTATTGAATGAAAGAGAAAATGAAAAAATTCCTTTGTTTGCTTAACTCCGTGTGGTTTGTATAGCCACTGTGATCCCATAATGGAGTCCAGAGTGAAAAAGTAACTTGATTTATCACATGCAAAGAAAAAAAAAGGGAGCGGGCTCTCACTAAGGGAATAACTAAAAAACCGGTGAAAGACTAAAACTCCCAAATCCTTAAAACATTGGAATAAATGTAACTTTAATCAAGAAAAGCCCTTTTATATAAATGAGGCAGAGAAAGAATTTGCGTTCTTTAGGAACAAGTGCATATTAAGAACACCAGTGTATATATCAGTGTATATTAAGGACACCAATAAAGTATGTTAAAAGAATATTCTTCCTGTTTGAGTCAGGAAAAATATGCACATATATGAGCACCTGGATTTAAAATATTTTGGTTTGATACAAGTTAGAGTGCCAAAATTGTAGCTTTATATGCATAATCCATCTGCATTTGTATGCAAATGCAAACCCGAGATATTTAAAATCAGTCTGGACTGGTAGAGAGAAAAAGGGTACAACTAGTAGGGCTCTGGCTGAAATTGGAGATTCCAAATGAGCTCAGCTAAATCTAACCTGAAATCTCAGCACATTTGGCACGCTTAATATGTGTTGGGGTTTTTTTCGTTTCTTGACAGAATGTGGTCCATCAGTAAAGATATGAATGGTTAAAATCAAATGTTTTAAAACACTGGATTTTTATTAGAGTGGCATATTCTGAATCAGATCCAGAGAGTTATAAGGGCTAGTGTGCTAATTCTGAGCTGTCCCACTAGTGAGATTGAAATCAGTGGAGCTAGACCACAAGAAATCTAACAAAGTCCAAAGCTATGCCAGGTAGTAATTTTCAGGATATGTACATACTCCCAGAAAAAGCTAAATAAAAAATCTGTTAACGACAGACCCTTACTGCATTAAATGCTTCATCATCTGTCTTTCAGACCACTCAAGAGCAAGCAGATTTTGCCTCTTGCCCGCATATAAAAATGCTGCGAGTATGATGAATGGTACCGTGCCCGGCATGTGCATAAATAGCACTGGAGGGGCAGGAGTCCGAAATGCTACTTGGTGGGAACAGGGCACCAGAAGCTGGCTTCCAGCCGGGGCTCCTGCACCTCCGTTACTCTTCCCACTTCCTTTGCAGTGTCCCCCTCTCTCCCTCCCCTTTTAGTCAGCCAGCCTGAGACCTGCATGGCTGCAACAATTACATCTATCTCCTCAGAGTGCCCCACAACCTCTCCTTTTTGATCACCGTGAACAACCAAACCATCTGGCCTGCCGCTTAGCTCCACAGAGAGTGACATGCTCTACAGACCATGTCTCCGAGGGACCTCACTTCCAGAGTATGTCTACGTCTTGCTAATTCTTTTTGTATTGTGTCACAAGCACGGGCCTTTTTTCCTCATCCGTACAGCTTAAACTCTTATCCAGACTAGTTTTGAGTGTCGCAGTCACGTATCTCAGTTACTGCAGTATCCTGTGTTTTTGTTCCTGACAAATGCAGCCATGCTCTCTTCATATCTATTTGGACTGCTGCTGTCAAGATTGTTATCCCCATCTGTTGCCTTGAGTTTGTCACAACTGTGTCTCTTTGCACTGCCTCCTCCTTGTCCGCTGTAACAAATGCGCTACTTTTCCCTATTCGTACTTAAATGACACTGTAATCAGTACCAAAAGGCAGACTGTTGCCTTCATTGGGACTGTGATATCAGTTTCCATCACCTCCTTTCCAATTTTCAGACATGCATTTCCAATTTTTCATCTTTCTCTCCACCCAGGTGTGGGAGGAAATCCCCATTAGTGGTTGAAAACCTGATTCATTTTCTGAACTCAGAAAGTCTTTTCCATTGACCAGTGTTATTACATAGTTTCCCTCAGCTCTCCCATCAGGCTGTCTGATTCCACCTAGTGTAAGCACTCAGATCCCCGAAATCTTCCTTTTTTTGTTCTCATTAGTACAATGCCTAAAATGGCATCCTCATTCCTGACTAAGATTTCCAGTTTGTCTGGGTAATACAAATAGTAATTATTAGTAATAACTTTCTCAGTCACACAAAGATAAATCAAGAGTAACTCCATTAACTCTAAGTATAAATCACCCATGTTTATATGGGTATAATACAGAACAAAATTTTATCCTTATTTTAGGTTTTCTGTTTACCTACAGAGACTGGTAATTACCGTATATCTCCCCTTAAACACCACCAGACTGTATGAAATGTGGCTTTAAGAAAAACACAAACCCCAAAGTGTATAATGAAGTGTATTTCACGTTCGATATTATGAATGACCTTTGAGGATGTGAATTAAATGCCTATGAAAGTCCTTAAAATGTTATTTAAAAGTAAACTTGTTTCTACATGAAATCTTGAAGGCACTTTAAGTTTCTTTTCTCATTCTCTCTGTTTTCTTTTCACAAGCATAGTTGGATGTTTCATCGTTTACTGGCTTGCAACATGTGTGAAAACAATGAAAGCTGCTTTCAAGGTCATGGAAAGAATCCGAAGGAAGGATTTTATATTTTGTAAAGCAAACTTGCTTCTGGTCTAAGATCCTTTATGCCAAGTTTCAGTGAATTTTTACAGCCAAGTTATGCACTTCCTCTGACAATTTTTTAATGCTACCAGACAATTTGGCTACATGGTACTGTTATCAAAATGCTAAAAGAAAAACTCAACAACTCATTATGTTGAGGAACTAGTGACACTAGCCAGTTATTAAGATTTTTAGTGTTGTTTCTGTTCAGCAGGTATTAACATGTTTGGAAAGGGGGAAGAAATGATGGTAATAAAGGCTAGAATTTTTTGTGGGTGGATGAATGATTAGGCTTCAACACACTGCCAGAGACAGTAAGTAATTTGTGGGAAGCATTGTTCGAAGCAGGGATATTTTGGGAGTAGCAGTATTGTGCGTTGTACACCATATGCCAACCTTTTGGGAGGTCATGTCAGAGTGGTGGGAGAAATTTAGAAAAAAAAAAACAAAACAAAACCCACTGTATTTCATCATCTTCACCTACTCACTAAGAATCTGGTGCCTGGAAAATATGAATCTAGCAATTAAACTTGCCTTTCCCAACAGTAATGTCTGCTAGACAATACGGATGCATCCTTATAAACAAAGCCAGTATGCTCTGTACAATTATAGAGGGTTTCTTCTGTTTCAGAAGGGGATGTAAAAAATGTTGAAGACTTAGAGTGGAATTCTTCTGTAACCAACTAACACCTACCCTTGGTATGGACAAAGCATTTGTGGACGCGTGTTTTAATTGAGAGATGTGGAATACAGTGGCAGACTAGGTGATTCATTTAGATCAAATAGATATTAGATGTAACACTTATAGATGGCTGAAGTTAAAGGATATGAAACCCACTCACAGAAACCACCTATGCTTGGTTTTTTGGCACCCCTTGTCATGTGTGTAAGGAACTAACCTCTGATCACTGCTGGCAGCATCACAACTGCAGTCATGATATTGATGGGGCAGAATCCATTTATACAAAAAGCAGTGGGATGATCCTGCTTAATATTAAAAAAGCCCACCATGACAAAATAGAGATCATTTGAAAAAACAAATGTCCTCCTTAAAAAACAGAACTAAAATAGGTTAATTAATTTTCAGATATCTGCAAGTGTCATCCGCAATCAGTCCCTAGCTTCTCTGAGAAACCTGCCAGCTTGTTCTGGTAGTGCTAGAGAGGGGCTACTGCTGGGAAATAACTAAGATGCTCCCTCATTTGACACAGACCACAGAACAGCTGCCAGATATGAATGCCTTTCAGTCACCATTGATCAGGGATCGATTCAAATTACTGACCTAGAAATAAAAGGCTGCATATTGAAGAACAATTTCCTATACAATTCTGTATTCAGTAATGAGAAATGCAACTGTCTGCCACATTTAACTTCCAGCTGTCAACTGCAGAAGAAATAGATTACTTCAAAGCATGACAATATAAAAAAACCTCTAAAACTCAGGACATTTTTCCTGGTAAATGCTTTTTTGTTTTGTGTTTCTTTGGCCGCTTCCTCACTGAGGCTGGTAGTTTGGTATTTACAATATTAGGCAAATGTAGGAAACCAATAGTTTGTTTGCCACACTTTCTTATAAAATCTTGCTTTAGAAATAGTTTCCCAATCCTAAATTCTTGTATTACATTGAAACCCACAGGGAGGATATGCTTTCAATTGCTAGTCTACAGTGTTCAGGATTTGGATTCCAGTCCTTGGCTTTGCAAGGGCTACCTCCACGGCCTTGGCAAGCTGCTTATATTTTCTCCATCTCTGATTCTCATTTACAAATGGGGAAAAGTAACGTTTCCCTATCCTGGGAATATTTTGAAACTAAAGTCGCAGGTAACAGAAAGACATTCTGCAACAGATATGCAAATGACCAGTTTGACAATCTTATTTAGCTCTTTTGACTAGCTAATGTTTCCTTTGAAGGGTGAGTTGGGAATCCAAGGTGGAAATGCAAGATTTATGGATATTATTTTCATGCTTATGGCCCTTAGAGATAAAAATAAACAATGCTTCCCTCTCCCCAACCACTGAAGAAAATGGGTCAATCAAAAATTATCACAATGACAGGTTTTTCCTTTCATTAGGATTACAAAACCCTCAGCGTTAGTAAGAATTGTAGAGATTTTTCTGACAGAATGAATTATTCTGAATGATTAGTTTGTTATGCTCCTTGCAGGCACCAAGTTTGGAAGAGGAAGTGCTTTGTCTTTCGATTAAAAATATCCAAACAGCTCTGTGGAGTCATGATCTGAGAAACCAAAACAAGTCTTTAGCTGTAGATAAATGAAGGTTGGCTGATCCCAGTTTGTAGAAAGCCAGAGGAAGCCCTCTGCTCTGACCCCACGCCCTCTGGCATCACAGCTGGTGCACGAGCACAAAGACGACTTGGATGTAGATGCTGCTGTGGGCACTTTACGCAGGCTAGATTGTAAATTTGTCCATTTATGAGTGTCCTGCAGGGGTTCCCACCAACTCAGGAGACAAAGCAAGAGCTGAAGCGAACAAAGCATATCCATAAAAGCTCCTCTGATTGCCACTATTAATAAAATGGAGGCTATAAACAAATTTACTGTGTACTGTTTCTTAAGCGGGGGAACAGGAAAGCGGAGGATGCTTCCTCTGAACTGAAGGAGGTGTGTGTGCTACACAGGGTGAGTACAGAAGGTATGTATGTTCTATGAAAAATAAATCTGGCTGCTAGAAATATTTTCCTGTACACTTCTGACTACTAGGCTGTGGACATGAATTTCATTCCACCTGAAATTTCGAGTTGCCTTTGCAGAAGCTTGCAGGTGTTCATTTGCAGTGTACGTAAGACAGATACATGAGGATTTCTGGAGTGCTTTTGGCTTTTCTTTACATAAATTCAGAAAGGAAAGAATAGTTTTGAAAATGTCCTGGCATGTATCAGCATGCTCCTGTGTACTTCAAGGTCCACCTCCAACTTGCATATTTTTCATTCTCATTCTCCTTTTCTAGCAATAAGGACAACATTTTAATATTTTATGCCACCACCTATTAGGAAGCATTAGATATGGTCCAAAAGTCACAGCAGTTTTATACAATTGAATTAATTTTGGGGGAATGATTGACAGAGAAAGCTGCATTTCTTTCAAAATGNCTCATTCTCCTTTTCTAGCAATAAGGACAACATTTTAATATTTTATGCCACCACCTATTAGGAAGCATTAGATATGGTCCAAAAGTCACAGCAGTTTTATACAATTGAATTAATTTTGGGGGAATGATTGACAGAGAAAGCTGCATTTCTTTCAAAATGCAAAGCCTGATGGTTCCTTCCAGTCCTGTGTGCAAAGAGATTCCTAAGCCATAGGTGTTCACACATTTTTCAGAACTCTGCCCTGGTTTCCTACTCACGCCAAGGAGTTCTGCAAAGCATTTCAGAGGTTGGTAAAATGGAGAATGAGGCTTGGGTGGAGGTGATAATGCAGCAACCTCTTCAGATGTCTTGATGGAAACAGTTTTTATCTGTGTGTGTGCCTGCTCTGCTGTAGTCTGCCTTGTACTGCAGGTACCCATCCAGAAAACTTTACTGCTTCCGCAAGCTGCTACTTTGAAGTGAAATACATTGATTGTTGACTGGGCAATGAAGACCCAAAGCAAAAAAAAAGTGGATATTCCCAGGGAGTCTACAAGTCAAGCAGGTGGTAAAGACTATCTCTGTGGTCCAGCAGTGGGGTCTCCAGTAAGGGGCAAAGACTTTTAACACACCTGGGATCAGTCCCTGGCAACATGACCCACTGAGGTGCACAGCAAATACCAAAGTCACAGGGTATTAGGAAAAGAACATGCTACTTGTGCTGTAGATTTCCGCATTGCACTTGTATCCTTTTTCAGATAATTGTTCTTTTAGGACTTAGGAGGAACTTTATATGATGCATTATGGTCTAGAAAACTGGTCTGTGCAGTGGGTGGGGAACTGGCGGACAGGCTGCACCCTGAGGGTGGTGGTAAATGGCTCCTTTTCAAACTGGCAACCTCTCACAAGTGGGGTCCCCCAGGGATCAATATTGGACCCAAAGCTGTTTAGTATATTCATAAGTGATCTGGATGGTGGGATCCAGTGTACCCTGAAGAAGTATGATGATACCAAACTGAGTTGGGAAGTGGACACTTTGGAAGGGAGAGCCATCCTGCAGGGAGACCTGTATAGGCTGGAACAGTGGGCTAACGAGAACCTTATGAAATCCAACAAGGACAAATGTAAGGTCTTGCACCTGGGAAAACTTAATCCAGGAGAGTACCACAGGCTGGAATCTACCTGGCTGGAGAGCAGCTCTGTGGAGAGGGACTTGGGGGTCTTGGTGGACAGCAAGATCAATACAAGCGAACAGCGTGCTGCAGCAGCAAAAAAAGCTGTCAGGATGCTGGGTTGCATCAACAAGGGCATCATCAGCAGAGATAAAGAATTCATTATCCCATTCTACTGAACACTTGTTTGGTCACACCTGGAATACTGTGTTCAGTTTTGAGCCCCACTATACAAAAAAGATGTGGACAGGCTGGAGTGCATCCAGAGGAGGGACGCAAAGATCATCAAAGGCATGGGAAGCCTGCTGTATGAGGAAAGGCTGAGAGAACTGGGTTTGTTCAACCTTAAGAAAAGAAGGCTTAGGGGAGACCTCATCACTGCATTCAAGTACTTAAAAGGTAGCTACAAAGAAGAAGGAGACTCCCACTTTACAAGAACTCGCATGGAAAAGGCGAAGTTACTCCTTGGGAGATTCTGACTGGACACAACAGGAAAATTTTTCACAATGAGACTATCGGCCATTAGAATAATTTCCCTGGGGAAGTGGTGGATTCCCCAACACTGGACACTTTAAAGATTCAGCTGGACCATCTTGTCTAGAGTGTGCTTTTGCCAAGAAAGGTTGGACCAGATGATGCTCGAGGACCCTTCTAACCTGGTAGTCTATGATTCCATGATTTATACTGAAGAAAACTGGGTAACTAGCATGGCACTTAATCTGCTTCACAGGGCACCAAGCATCAAATCAAATCAATCATCAAGACGTTCACATGGATTTTTTTTTTTTTTTACTTAACTCTAATTAATGCCAGGTAAGCTTTGGGTAGAAACCAGACACCTAGCTTAGCTGGAATTCGTGGTCTGGAAACCACTAAGAAAAGCCAGTTCCCTTGTCTTACTTCTCAAGCCTAACATCATATGGTCATACTCTATCATGCAGTAATGCTGACGGCAGCGCAGGATATAGCTTGGAGAAACACCCTCATTCTCCTGCATTTGGAGCTCATTTGTTCTAAAACTTCCAGTGACAAAATTATGGTATAGTTTTAATAGGAGTATGTGTCTAAACTCATACTCATGTTTTTTCTGTAAATCTGGGTTAGAAGATCTCATCTTTCTCCTCCCACACATGCACCCTCTGCCAACTGCACAAACAATGACATGTATTCATCCATACTGTAACTCTGTTGACATCATCAGGCTACAACAGAGATAAATTTGGTCCAGTGAGGCAAAGTGCTGTGAAATGGTTTGATTTTGCTCTTTTACCCAAGGAAAATTCATCTGGAAACATATCATACTTTCATGCTGACACACAGGAATGTCTTCATCATTATCAGGTGATTGCTATTCCTGCAGATTCAGTAGGTCTTTTTAAAATAGATGCTTAAATTAAAAATGCAGTGAATGATATTTTTTTATTGCAATGCAAATCCATGAGTTCGTTATTATTCTGCTTATAAACAACTTTTTAGAATTATCGTGAACTATTTTTTTCAAAATGCTAGATGTTTCCTGCCTTGCTTCTGTTTTTAAGAACATTTGACTTCACTTCCATGAGATCCATGATCCAAAGATAGAGTATTCAAGAATGTCTAAGTGTTTCCAGTTTGCTTTTTCAAAAGTGGCTTAAGTAATAACATCAAATAGGATTTAGGAAAATAGAGTCAGGAAGAACTCAGGAGTGGTGTCACTCAATGCAATAGTCTTTTAGCTAGTTAAATAAGGGTGGTGGACATAACCCTAAATTGTGCAAGTAAGTTGCCTGGTCCATGAATAGGAAGTGGTAGTGCCAAAGATTAGGTTTTGCAGCAAAGTTACACCTAAACAACCCAAAATTAAAAGCTATGAAAAGGTATATCTGATATTGTGTCTCTTGCCCTGATAGAAGAAGTAACTACATCCTTGAGAAAGATACTTATGAAATTAAGATCTAGAGCCAGAAGTTGTGTTTGGATACACGACTGGGTTGCTGTTTTCCTTTAAAAGGCAGCTTTGTAACAACAGTGTCCTTTACTTGGAGGAATGTAAACTCCCTTTTCTATACAGTACAGTGGAACTGAAGAAAGAGAGGTTTTCTTACAATGGATTTTAATTTTTAATCTCAGATTTATAACAGAAGAGGATAACCAAAGATGCTGTTCGCAGAATAGAAAGCTCTTAGATAGTCTAGCTAATACAGGCAATAAAGTGTGTTGCCAATAAAATCAGTTATCAGGTTGTTCACAATGAAATCTGAATGACCAACCCCGGATACTGGCAGATTTTTCAGAACTCTTCACAATAGGAAATGCTGCTTTAAAATGTGTTGCAAAACCCAACATTTCAGATTCACCTGTAAATTACTTACTAGAAGTGGGGCTTAGAAATGACCATATCTGAGGTTTTCAAGTTTTCTTTGTCTTTGGTATAATCAAATTCAGATTATCTTCCTGCAAAATTTGTATAATAATATTTAAACACTTGCAAAAGACTTAATTAGCTAATTAACATTTATACAGTCATCGGAGATACCTGTCTGTGAGATGTTGTGCTAATTTTACTACAAGAAATTTCACTGAAAATGTAATTTTAAAAATGTAATTCAAGGGTTTAAATTCCTTATGGTATTTGAATTTAACATAATTAAATTATTTTGTATTCCTTAATACAAAAATCTAAAATTAAATTAGCAGCACACCCCATTCCCACCACACCCCCCCAAAAAAAAAAAAAAAATCAGGGAATCAAAGCCATGAAAACAAAAGTATGGGAGCAGGAAGAATTTGTAGGAAATAAAGAATCATCTGATGAGTTTGGAAGAGAACCAGATCTTTCCTCTATGCCCTGTGAAGCTGATCTTCATCTCGCTGCCTGGTTTACACATACCACAAATAACCCCATGTAGAGGACAGTTCTGCATGATGGCAATTCAGCCCCTTCAAAAATTGACTCCTTGTAGTGCCTAGAAAATGGATAGAAGTGAAAACAGCTGGCTGGTTCAGAGTGAAGCTGTAGTCTGGTTCGGGACCATTTGCTCCCAGCTCAGATGATAACTTTTTGCAGCTATTTGCTGGCATTGCATGTGCAAGGGCAGGGAGTTATATGCTAAAACACATGTGCAGCTGACTGTGAGGTTCATTTATGGCAAGGTCATCCACAGTGCTGGCTAGCCAATTTGGGGAGTAAAAGAAGTACAACCAGAGTCCACGACCAGATGTCTGCTGGAAATACAATATAGCAGAGAATAAACAGTCTAAGAGGTTCCTGGAGTGTGTGGAAGATAACTTCCTGACACAGCTGGTGAGGGAGCCAAGGAGGGAAGACGTCCTACTGGACCCATTGCTTAAGAATGGAGAAGGACTTGTGGGTGATGTGACAGTTTGAGGCTGTCTTGGGCATAGAGATCACAAAATGATAGAGTTTTCTATTCTTGGAGAAGTAAGGAGGGAGGGTTAGCAGAACTGCCACCTTGGACTTCCAGAGCGTAGACTTTGGCCTGTTTAAGAGCCTGGTTGACAGAGTGCCTTGGGAGGCACCCCTGAAAGGCAAAGGAGTCCAGGAAGGCTGGACACTCTTCAAGAAGGAAATGCTAAAGGTGCAGGAGCAGACTGTCCCCATGTGCCAAAAGAAGAGCCTACGGGGAGAAGACCAGCCTCGCACAACAGAGAGCTTTGGCTGCAACTCAGGGAAAAAAGGAAAGTTTATGGTCTTTGGAAGAAGGAGCAGACAACTCAGGGGGACTGCAAAGATGTCATTAGGCTATGTAGGGAGAAAACTAGAAGAGCCAAAGCCCAACTAGAGCTTAATCTGGCTACTGCTGTAAAAGACAATTAAAAATTTTTCTATAAATAAATTAGGAACAAAAGGAGGCCTAAGGAGAATCTCCACTCTTTATTGGATGCAGGGGGAAACATTGTGACAAAGGCTGAGGAAAAGGCTGAGGTACTTAGTGCCGCCTTTGCCTTAGTCTTTAGTAGTAAGACCGGTTGTTCTCCAAGTACCCAGACCCCTGAGCTGGAAGACAGGCATGGGGAGCAGAATGAAGCCCCCATAACCCAAGGGGAAATGGTTAGTGACCTGCTACACCACTTGGACACACACAGGTCTATGGGGCTGGATGGGATCCACCCAAAGGTACTGAGGCAACTGGCAGAAGTGCTCACCAAGCCACTTTGCATCATTTATCAGCAGTCCTGGCTGACCAAGGAGGTCCCAGTTGACTGGGGGTTAGCAAATGTGATGCCCATCTACAAGAAGGGCCCAAAGGAGGATCCGGGAAATGACAGGCCTGTAAGTCTGACCTTGGTACTGGGGAAGGTTATGGAGCAGATCACCTTGAGTGCCATCATGTGGCACATACAGGACAGGCAGGTGGTCAGGCCCGGTCAGCTTGGGTTTATGAAAGTCAGGTCCTGCTTGCCTAACCTGATCTCCTTCTATGACAAGGTGACCTGCTTAGTGGATGAGGGAAAGGCTGTGGATGTTGTCTACCTGGACTTTAGTAAAGCCTTTGACACCATTTCCCACAGCATTCTCCTGGAGAAATTGGCTGCTCATGGCTTGGACGAATGTACGTACNGGCAGGTGGTCAGGCCCGGTCAGCTTGGGTTTATGAAAGTCAGGTCCTGCTTGCCTAACCTGATCTCCTTCTATGACA
>VZSC01003661.1:0-16367 GCA_013398225.1 Steatornis caripensis
AAAAAAACTGAGGTTTGAGGAATTTGAATGTGTCCTGGTTTTGGGCCAGGACAGAACTAATTTTCTCTGGTCCAAGGCTTGTTCTAATTGCATCGGCAATAGCGGGCAACAACTCTGCCTCCATTATCAACAGACGAAAATTTCCACAACGGACTTTTTGTTTGTTATCTCTTTGACCCCCAACGTGACAGTGACCAAAGAGGTACTTGAGGGTTACTCACTATTGGTATGATTTTCAGTACAATTCCATCTTGGTATAGGTACTATGTTTCCCAATTAAAAAATTTTTTCAAGTGATTAATTACTTACAGTGCTAAAATATACATCCTATTTATATTCCAAATTTACCTTCTAATGACTAGTTAATATCACTGTCTCCTGCAAGCTTACATGTTCATCTATTGTTAACAATGTATAGACCACCATCAAATACTCCGTTCAACTTCCAAGTTCAGGTTTTCTGGTAGGAGACTTAACCTAACATAGGTGACTGTACCCAGACAGGTCATTTAAAACGTACCTTGCCATATGTCCAGCCCAGTTCTATTTTATTCATTCCCCACAGTTCATGGATATTTTCAGCTAGTTTGTCTCTGATCTTTTCAAGATGAAAAGGAAGAGAAACCTAAGAAAAGAGCATAACAATTTCACAAATAAGAAAAGGTTCCAGTTACGACATCTTGTAGATCCAAGATCATCTAGTTCAGTTAAATACACCAAAACACACAAATGATGAGTTGTTAAGAAAAGGGACAAGATAGTTTAGTTTTTTATATTGTGAATTTCAATTTTGTGAAGATGTATTTCACAATCCCATTACTGCATATTTAACATACCTGACTGGTGTCTATCGGACAAGGGATAAAGGAAGCTTGGGAGAGGAATTGTGTGGTACCCAGTAAATCCCTCACTCCCTCAGAATCTCTCTTATATTCTTTCACTGGTTCCAGTTTCATTTTCTCTTTAGGAAGCAATGCTTCATAACACGGAGCATAGCCAGCAGGAGGTAGAAATTTAAACTCTCCATGACGTCCACCCAATAAGAAACGAACTCTGCAATTTTCAACGAAGAAATTGTACTCTCAAATAGCCAGCATATACTAACATCATAAATAAATAATTTAGAAACATAAACATTTATTTGAATAGCATTTACAAAAATGCAGGTGTATTTCATGCTTTGATAAACAGCAAAGAGTTACCAAGCATTCATATTAGCAGACTCTATCAATAACACCATCACCTACCCACTATTTTTTGAAAATTTGTTCTGGCCAAACCCAAACTCAATGCAATGCAATAGCGTATTTGCAAAAAAAATGTTTCTTGCTTAAATCAAATGGTTGTAAATTGTGACATTTTTAACGCACTTAAATCATCTGGAAACACAAACCTAATTTAATTTGGACTACTACTCTAAAAAATTCCATAGGGACTATTAAAATACCACTTAAAAATTTTTAAAGTAACTTCTCGGTGCACTCATGCAGGCAGTTGGCATATAACTAAAAAAATCAGAGGAGAAGGTGAAAAAATTCACGAAAATCACAATACATAAATCAAACAAACAAAATTACACCAAATACAACTGGGAATGAGTTTCAGAAGCGTAACTAAGATACCTATTAAACCTCTGAAGGTTTCAGTTTCTCCTCAGATACATATTTTTCATATAAATTTAACAGTATACCAGGAAGAACAACAAAGACAAAAACTATCCAACTTACACTTTGGTCCTCACGTAGGCAAACTCTAGAGGTAAACGACTACAGAAATTTAAAAACAACTGTTATCTCTAGGAAACAGCCCATACATTTGCCGTGCTGGGGTGACCAGAAGAAGCCTACGCCACATTTTACTTATACTTCTAGAAACACCAGAGTTATCAGATCAACATATCTCATTGACATGAGAGACATTAATAATATTAAAACAGAAGAAAAATTGACAGACAGATTTTCTCAAACAGGGTATACATAAGCACAAGTCAAATACCTGAAATGGTTCAATGTCCACAAGAAATATATTATTATTAATTACTTTTATGAAGCTTGAACTTCCTAATTTCATTTTTAAAATACATTGTTTAAAATATTTGAATGATCCCAAGGCAGTTAAATATTTGAGCTTACACATGTCTTGATGGGAAGCCCCCACACAGATCAAAATACTTTAAAAATAAAAAGGAGGTCAATTTTATTTTAAGACCTAGTAGTCTAACTTCCTAAATAGACCAAAGTCAAAGGAAGGATTGAAATGAAAAAACTCTCATGCAATTCTTCCCTTGCCAACCACATCCCAGTAAATAGCTCCTTGCTTCCTGCCAACGTGGCAAATTTCTCTGAGTTGTAGCAAACCATTCGATCTCACCTGATCTTTATGATGTTCTCATTCCTTCCGAGGCCTGTTTTCTCCCTGCTCTTCACTGTGGTATCTAAACCTTCACACAGGCTATATCCTCCCAATGGTGCACACTCTCTTAAAAACTGGGAAGTTGTGGCTTTTTGCCTCATTTTAAAAGAAATATTCAGATCTTTTGATTTGAAAAACTTGTTTTAGTTTGTCTGTCCTTAACCTTTAAAAAAACCTTCCTGAAAATCAAATATAAAGCAGTGTAACTCCTAAAAGACAGCTAGAAATAGTTAAACAGATTGATTTAGGTTAATTACTACTCCTTTGGCTTCATTTTGGAGTCGGGCTGTAAATAGGCAACTGCACATACCATTCTAGCAATTTGCTAGCAGCTATACTTAGTTTTCATAGCCTGAATGACAAGACTACGTTAAATAGTCTTTGCTTACTACAAAGGCTATCTGCGAAAGAAAAGACTCCTATGATAAAAGTATTTAACTTTTACCTCATTTAATTACTAAAAGCACCAGGCACTTACTTTTATGATGTTGACTTTTCATGTCAACACATTCAGACCCCAAACTTCCCTAAAAACATGTTGGATGGCTCATTTAAAGTTAATCTCATATTTCATTTCTTTATCTCCGCATTTACAGTTTTTAAGAAGAGGTTAAATAAATCCGAATAGAAGAAAAGAAAATGAGTTCTCAATACAGAGTTGCTGTTTAAATTCCTTGATTATTTGAATAACCATATTGCAGTACTACAAGCAGAGCTTAGCGGATCATTAGTAGAAGTAGGAAAAAATTGATAGATAGGAAGAAAATGCCTACAGTAAAACAGAGAAAGACACAGTGCAGGTAAGCAGGTGCTGACCAGGGTTTAGAGAGGAAAAACTGATGATGGAATGATGAAGCAGATTCACAGTCAGAGACTGAGCAAGTCAAAGAAAGCAGAGGAAAAACAGGTAAGCCACAACGTAAGACTTCATGCCCAGTACAGAACACTCTCATCCACTCACAAACTCAGGATTTCCATGTAATAACATTTCTGCGATATTATGAGGCACAGATTACATATAACCTGCTACCGCCATCAGCTACTGTTTACAAGGGAAAATGATCTCACAAAATATAGAAACATCAAATAAGAATGAAGAAAAATAATTACAACAGGCGGATTTCTTACAGAAAAACGTAACGAGCATTTTCAAAAGCTCTTGCACTAATGCAGCTACGTAGCAGGGTCACCCCCAGAGAATAAATGAAAACTTATTCCCAGGCCTCCTTTATTCTGTTTGGTGTCTGTTAGTATTCTCACCTGGGAGGTTCTCTTAAAGGATGAGATGCTCAAAGTATTCATGTATTGATCACAGAAGGAAAAGCCCACAGAGAACTAGTTATCTGATTTACTTCACCTCAGAGAAACAAAGATTTCTTTTTTCTTAATTGCTAATTGCATGAACCATTCATAACCTGAGCTTTCTTGCACTTTGGAAAGATATATACTGTCTGTTCAGGCCATACCAAACTTTCATTTCTCAAAAATTACCAGGTATAAGAGAAACCCTCCTTCAAATAAAAGCCAGCCATTTGCATCTTTTCACCTCTTCATCAAAATCTCTTACTCTGCTCCTGATTATTTCTTCTAAGTTTGGCAGTTTCTGACAGCTATTGACATCTAGACTGTTAGCATTGTTTCACAGTGAAAAAATTTCAAAATTTATTCATATTTTATGCAGAAATTATGCTCAGCCTACAGAAAAATTCCAACCTTTCTTACTGAAGAATTTTTAATTATCTTTACATCGTTCCTTCCTAAAACTGCTGCTTGTCAATACCAGCAATGATGATGCCCTAAGATGAACTGAATTTGGTCATGTTATAACAACAGTGCAAAAGCTAGTCTTTTGTTGTTGTGTTGGCTTTGTAACATTAACATAAGCATTTTGGCCACTTCAGCAGACTAACGTTTGCAGAAGATTTTCTGAATGAATTAAAGGTAAGATAACAATAGAAGCCTGAAAATGGTAAGTTTGAATCTCAGTATTTTAGCTACAAAACAGGTAAGAAATAGGCGATACTAGCAGTGAGATTCCCAAACTGCCTCTCATCAGGTCTTTGTGTTCCCTGCTGTGAATATAGTATCAGTTTTCATGATGATTTAGGTTTTTTTACTTCCTGCTGAGAAAGTCAGTGAGAATTTTAATTGGTGTCAAACGTGGTGCTGTGTGTCTAACGAGCTTTTTTTGCCTGGTAATTGGGATGAGACAAAATTAATTTCCTCCAGGTCACCAAATATCCATAAAATAATAATTTTGAGACACTGTGACTTGGTCAAATTGTTAACAGGCTCACATTTCACCCTTAAGTGAAATCATCACTGAAAAAATCAGTATTCTCCTGCCTCCCTCCCGCTCAGCTGCTGGTTAGGCAGAACCAAAACAACAAAACAAAACAAATTATACATGAATTTGGATAATATTTTGTGTGGCAAGACAGCAAAGAAAACCACAAATAAAATTAAGTTGTACTTACTTTACACCTGCTGATAAGCTTACAACAGGGAAGAAAAACCCTTCTGTACTGAAGTTCTCAAACATTCCTTGTACAGGCTGTCCATTAATGCGGAATGAAATGCTGGGTACACCTAAATCCAAGCAGCAGCTAACCACATCATCCGATGCTAGTAAGTGCTGATTGACAGATGCTACAGCTCTGGGTACTCGACCTAGGATAAAAGTATTCAGTAATCAGAAGCTTTAAGCAGACTCTCACAGGTTTAACAATGAAATTATTTCCTCAAAAACACCATCAAGTTTTTTGTTCGTAGCCATGAAGACATGACCTTGCTTTCATCTATTTCATGACCAGTTCTGCTTTTAGAGATAGAGCGTCCACATTCTTCAAGCTGATATGTGGCAAAGTGCATAAACTGAGCAAATCACTTGAGACCTCTGACATTGTTCGGAAGACAGAACACGCTCAGCTGAATTCACACAAGTTCACGCTGTAGCCTGATGCAGGAGTACTCTTTAGAAAGCTAACACTGCTAAATCCATTTTTTTTTTCTTTAGTTATGTGTGAAATACCAGATTCACATCATCGGTATATATTCAGCAGTGAGACACTGGAACAAGTTCCCCAAAGAAGCTGTGGATGTCCCCTCCCTGGGAGTGTTCAAGGCCAAGTTGGATGGGGCTTTGAGCATCCCGGTGTAGTGGAAGGTGTCCCTGCCCGTGGCAGGGGCTTGGACTAGATGACGTTTAAAGGTCCCTTCCAACCCAAACCATTCTATTATCCCATAATTCTACTGGAGCTGTGATTATGAACAATATCCAGGTCTACAGTATCAAGAGGCAGAATGGTATACTGAGTTATCAATAAATGGATCAAGAGTTTAATGGGACAGTTTTCTTTATCATCTACAGCCAAACACTGAATAGGGGGAGCTTCAGTCTCCCTATCCGGGAAGGTGGAACCTTCCAGCCATGAATGGGACTCAGCAATTGTATTAACAATTAACTAGATGTAACATAGCTGAAGTAATCTAACTACACATATTTACAGGTAACTGAAGTTTTTCAATCACACTCGAGTATCTGGGTATATTTTTAGCTAAGAAATATCTCTTCAGAATTCCTTTCAAAACAACTCTCATGAAAACATTGTATTTTAACTGTAAAACAAGTATAATTAAGCACTTAAGCACTATTCCAAATTATTGTGTTTGGAACTTCTCAAGAACAAGTCAAGTCGACAGTTCAGGACAGTTTAAGTAACATGAACTTTCTGTTACTACACGAGATGAGATTTAAGAGACTTTCCAGGTATTTCTGAGGTTCAGTTAACGTTTAGTTTTGTATTTATTCATCCATTTCTAATGGAGTATGTTAAGATGTCTCCTAGCCTACTCCCTAAAATCATTATTTCTGCCATTTGAGAATTGTTCAGTAATGCAGAAAAAAAAAGAATGTGTGCACACACACATACAGATATTTTATAGACAAAATCCTAAGCTAGGAAAATACTAATATAATTGAAAAGTCAAACACACAAATTAGGAAATGTTGGAATTAGAGCACAAAATCCAATTCAGTGTATTTATGTATGTTGTATTTACAACGCACCTTTTAATTGCATGGCCCCACACTATTCTTTTCTGAGCACCTAAAGAGTATTTAGCTGCATATGGCAATTCAAGGCACTAAGAAATATGGGGAAATTAATGATTTTGCCTACATGCTTTGAATATGTACAGCGAATAAAGCACAAGCCACAAATTGAACAAGCTAAAAAATAACTATCATTTGCTGTATGCAAGAGAGATCTGGAAGGAAAAAAACCATGCTACTTCACAATTAAAGACTGTACACACAAGGACTGAAATAATGCCTATTTTTTTCCCAAAACTTCTGAATGTTCATGGGTGGCTACACACTTGAACAACAAAAACACTAAATTAAAACAGATTACTGTAGAGCGTGCTGATACTGATGTTTTTTTGTAAGTCTTTTGAACAAATTTCAAAAGACTTTTACAGGAAACATAGAAAGCTAAATTCCTGGAGAAACCAACTGTTACAAAGTGTCCTTTACAACAAAATGTTATGTTCCCAACTCAATGTTTGAACATTTCAGAGACAAGGTGGCCAGAATTGTCTAACTTTGAAAAAAAATTGTTCACATCTCATTACCGAAAATAAACTAGGTTTTCAACTCAATTCTATCTTGAGGCAGAGACCCAGCCCATAAAACGTGCTCTCAAAAAAAATTATGGTTAGCAAAGATACAAGCCAAAGAAAATACAATTTTAGACCATATTAATACAATGCTAATAAAAGGCGATCCTCCAGTTTCATTTATACTCTTAACAAAATCTTCTTTATGAACAGAAGACCTTTACCAATTAAGATAGATCGTTACACATTTTAGGTACAAAACCTAACTGCCAGAGCTCTGTTTTAAATATTTGCTTAAGCAGAATATGTAAAATATAAATAATGTAAAATCTTCTAGAAATTTTAGCAACTCTTTTGCTTCCTACTGCTTTTCTTTTTCCTTTCATTACTTATTGATAGTTGATTAAGAATGATGTTACGAAGATAGCAGATGATGAAATTAAGGGTATATAACTAATTACCTAAATGTTGTCTTATTTTATAGCCTTATGCATTATTTCTTCTCTGAAATCTTCCTTATTCAGAGACTATTTAGGAACTTAAAGAAAGCAAAAACAACCATCAGCATTTCCTGTGTTGCCATTTGATTCTTACAATTAGCCAGTAGCACTTTGCTGATTGTTTCTATAGGAACATTGACACAGTCAAAAAAGTATTCTGCTGTGACAAACCTGTTTGTTTACAGAAAGTATACCCTAGCTCCCTTTCCCTAGGAACAGTATTAGGGGATGGATAACCACACAAAAAACCCAACAGCTCAGAAGCCACTTTCCAGCTAAGTACGCGTCCCAGAGGGCTCTCACTAATCCCCCTCCAAAGCATCCTGATGAGATTCTTCTGTTGTCTGCTTTTTCCTCAGTGGTTATTCTTTATAACACATTAATTATTACAAAAACTATTTGAACCGCAACACTTCAGATGAGCCCTCCTGTAAACTCCGCTTACTCTTCTAGAGCTCTTACTCAAATCTAACTGACTGCATTGGCGGCAACTTCCACATTTTCTTTAACTCAGTCCACGAACATCTTCAATCTGCTTGAACAAAGAATGGCTAAGAAGACCACAAGTTTACCATCACTGATCCTTAAGCGACCATAAAATATGCATTTGCTGGCATCCACTGACTCCCTCCTTTATAAACTGCCAGTGTAACTACTTCACTGGAGTACTAATTGAGAGTCTCCTAATTACTACGCACATTAAGAAGCATTCCTACAAAAAACATTTTTATCTGCTGAGCCTATTTTAGTTAATAACACGAAAAATATTTTTTCGAACAACTTAGCAACTACAAGTTTTCAATGTGATATGACACCACAGAAATTTATGTTCTAAAAATAACCAAAGTTCGTAAGTGTAGCAATTTTTATTTCTGCCAAAATTATCTTTTATGAAACTATTTATCAAAATTAAAATTCAATTTATTAAATCTATCAATAGGTGTGAGGATAATAATGTCATTTTACTTCAACTGTAGATATAAAAGACTGAAAGAATAATGCAAATGTGGATCCATATACAATGAATTTGTCCGAGATCAATACATTCACTGATTTCAAACAGATAGACTTAAGTCAGTATTGATCTAGATCTGGAAAACACTATTTTTTGCTCAAAATCATGAAAATAGAAGCTATCCACTACAAAGTCTTATTGGTACAATTAAATATTTACTAAAATCTCAGACAAGAAGTCTAATCTGAAATTTTAAATAACTGCATGGTATCCTGGAGTTCTGAGTGTAGCTCACTATAAAATAGCATGCTATATACACACAGGTGCCGAAGGTAAAGGTAGGTAACTCCTAAATGTAAGTGGAAGTGAACAAAGTACTTACCAGACCACAGATGGAGGCCATCAAAACCGTAAGAGTACAGATCATCACCAACACCATTCCCTCCCCATCCTTCTCCACCTCCAGGATAGGGAGCATAACCTGAAGTAGAGGCCCATCCAACTCGTAAATGGGTGGGTTCTGCCGTCAAGAATGGATCAACCTGATCGATTATTAACTCAAAGTACCACTTCTTGTACTGTGCAGAGCCCTCAGCAACACCCAAAAATATGTTTGGCCTTATGCTAAGAAAGAAAATGTAAGTCAATTAGTGTAAACATAAAACGTGACATATTAATTATATTGCTGCATAATAGTAAAATTCACTTTGCAAACATGGCAAGACTGTAGATGTCTGCATTTTGCTTATAATATTTGAACTAGTGACTCATTTTATGACTTCATAAAGCTGCCGTAGGATCACGTTCTAAGGTATAGGTTCCATGCTTTGAAAAACTTAGTCAAAAGAGGAATAACAAGATCATTTCCGAAAATCAAAAAAACATAAGAGTGAGGAAATCAAATTCCTCTTAAAACACAGAAGTACTTCACAGTGTGTTTACATACTCCATAATAACTATTAGGTAAAGCCACACTCTGTTTTGAATGAGAAACAAGCAACTTAAATCTTTCCATTTCAGAACAGATCTTACTATTGGTTAGCAATTTCTATTTGAGCACAGTTTCCATTCGCTTGCCATGTTGTTAGTAAAAATGAGTTTTTCAGAAGTTAATACAAAAACACTTCCTAAAGTGTGTGTTCACTATGGAAAGCTGTGGAACATCTCTTAGGTTGCAGTAATTTTGTCAATTAATTATTGACGACATATAAGTTCCATTTTTTCTAATATAAGAATAAAACATGTCACTATACCTTGTCACATCATTAATCAAACGTGTTTGCAAGAGTAAGTCTCTTCTAGGCAGTAGATTGTCACAGATCAAATTTTGATTGGCACGAACTGCAACTCCATTACAGACACAGAGAGAGCAAAGCACATCGAGAACCTTAAAGAAAAAAAGGCAAAGAAAAGCTGGGTAAAGGCAGCTGCATAGACTATTATTCAGTTGTTAGCTTAAGTTACATTCAGAATAGGCCTAAAAGAAGGCCTATAATACACATTATCGTTTTCTAAATACCTTTCACATATATGGACCGAGTGTAGTCTGTACTGTTGACAGAAGATATCAAACATTCATGGAACGAAAATTCACAACACCAGGTCTGCAAAACGTCCCCCCCAAAAAACTTCCTTTGAGATTCCTTACACTAATTTCAATTAGAAAAATGCGAAGCTAGAACAGCTGTATGCCAAGTCTTTACATTTTTTTTAATTAAATCTCACTAAAAATTCAAAATGCAAAACGTAATTCTTTGAGGAATTCACTGCAGCCCAAAAAACTTCCTGAGCAAAATTAGTGTACAATTCTCAACTGCAATTCTCAGACTACTTATGAATCTGTTCTGAAAGCATGTTTTCAATATGATTTCAATCTGTTTTAAAATGAAAAACATTAAAAAGAATTCATTATAAAGCAAAGCAGAGTTTCACAAAGATCTTATTCTAAAATTTCAGCTTTCTTTTCTTTGGTCACAGTCTGAAAAGTGAAAAGAGATTGACATAATTCTCCCACAGATTACCAGAGCAAAAGGTTTTGGAAGAGAGAAGGCAGTAACATAGTGTTTAACGCTGGACAATTTTGGAAAAAAAAGAGAAGCTTAAAGATGCACTCGAGCTCTGACAAGCAATCATTGAGCAATAAACCTAAATGGTCTAAATTTGTACAGACCATCTCCAAGACAAAGAACCATCTTCACACTGTCGATTACCATTTTGGAAACTGTTGTTCAACACGAGCAGCAGAGCAGAACATTTATTTTAGCCTCTTCTGTTCTCTGCCCAGTGGATCAGCACAAAACAACCCTCAACAGCAGTTTAACCTAATATACTGTGGACTTTGCTGTGGCCTAGCCCATGCACTTTCCTTTCTACCATCTCTGTTACTGGGCAGAAGCCTCTAGCAGAAGGGCAGAGGTAGTAAATTATACAGCCACCGAACCTCTGACCAGTACTCAGCTGTAAAGTATCTTAATAACATTAATGATTATGAGTAACTTAGAATTTACATATAAATTGTTTAAATAATGTCTACGCACTCGCTAACCTTATTTCTGACATAAGGATTTTCATTTAAAAAAACCTTTCAAATGAATAATTTCCAAGAGAATTTTGGCTAATAATATTACTGTTTCTTATTTCCTAAATCACAACATAATTTCTAATCGACGAGGAGAACAAGATATACAGTTTTCCAAGTAACACATTACCTCACATTACTTCATTACTTACTGGTCTTCAGTCACAGACATTACAAATGGAGAGCACAAATCCATTACCCAGTCTAATTCTTCTCCTGTATACAATATTTTCCTTTTCTGCTTTAAGTATGCAATATGAGGTCTACATTAAGATGCTCCAGCTGAAAGGTTCTTTTTGCAGGTGACAGGCACAGCACAATAGTTTGCTAAAAGCTAAAAATAGTAAGCTGAACTTATCGTTGTAATTCCAAGATTTTTCTTACGCCTAATTATAGTAGTTCATACTCCTTAACCATGCTTAAAAATACTCTCCTTTTCTGTAGCTGTAGTTGGTTAGGTTCTCTGTATTACTGAATATCAGTAATTTCAGCTCATTAAAACTTTCTCTGTTCTTCCTTCAGGTTATCAGTCCTTCAAATAAAATTTTAATTGAGAACGGAAACTCACATCAGAAAAATCACACATAAAACCATACCCTCCTCTGTGTTGTGATGTCATCCTGATCGCAGTCAGAAGCTGTGTCATAAGAAATTGCACATTGATGTCTAAATTTATTTCCACAATTATTTCTTTTGATATAACTTGTAGGTTTTTTTTCCTTCTTCTGAACACCTGTGTTTCCAGATATTTGGATTATTTTACCGATTTCTCATTTTATTTTGGTCTTTTCTGCTACTATTATTATTACTCAAGTTAGGAATGACTTGGAATGCAGGATTTAGTTCTATCTTTCTGCAGATACACCAACGGTAGCTCAATCCCGCTGCAGAGTCCTGCATCACGAAGCAAACTACTCTGTCCATGTGCTTACAGCCACCAGAATTCTTCATTTTTCTCAGCAAATCCAAACTTCTGACTGGTTATCAATACTTCTTAACTATTTGCTTGTCATACATATTTGCTGTCTTTGAAACTGAGAAGTAATTACTTACTACACATTTTTTCAGTCTCAACAAAGCAACTTTGCAGATGTACTTCAAGGTTATCTTATTCCTTTAAAGGTATCAGAGCCATGTATTTCCAGGTAGGCACTTCTCTGTTTTATACAAATCATGGTAAGATCATCAATACATCCTTATTTTTTCCAAACATACCTTGTAATTGCGCCCGTGTTTATCCAACAATGAAATAATGGATCTGATGTGCTCCTCAGCTATTACGTTTAAAGCTTCTGGGCTTTCAATCAAGATGCAGTGCAACACTTCCAAAATACCTGTAATGAAGGCCACGGAAATAATGTCATTAAATCATCTGCACAACTGAACACAATCTAAAAGCTCAGCAAATAACCGAGTATCTTAAGAGATGCGATCTTTTCTCCAGCCTAAAAAAAAGAACAAAAACACTTTTAAAAAGAGTACTGATATGACTATGATACGAACCACACTAGACATAAACGCATTGTGAAGCTGTTAATTTCTGTTTTCTTTTGAAAATAACCACAATTTTAAAACCACTTGAGAAAAATGCAAGTTTAGCTCGTTCTTTTCAATGACAAAGGTTTTAGTAGGGGGCACTGTATAGTATTTTGATATTTTATTGAACAGCCCACAGCAAAAAAAAACTTCTCTCTATATACGTCATACATACTTGTGGCCACAAACTCTGGTGTTATTTCATGGCAATGGGACAGTAGACTTGATCCTGTCTGACCCAATCCATTAATTCACCAAAGTCACGTTCAACACTGATTGGATGTAGTATTGCACATACCAAATATATGAAATCAAAAAACGCCACAAAAACGTCCGTTAAAATGTAATATCCTGCTCAATTAAAAAAAAATACAGTGTATTTGTTTTCTAACACATGTTGTTTTCCAGGAAAACTGCTCTGACATTTATAATGTAACACAGCTGCGTATGGTGTATTGACAGATGATTTTCATTGATAAAAGTGAGTCTCACCTGAGGAAGATTCTAATCTGTCCAATTTACTTATTAGCCAGTCGAGATTACTGGAAAACTGAGTACAATTGTTTCTGTTGCCACGAATGAGGGCAGCTGGAAAAAAAACACAAGGCATAATTCTATAACAGGAGATTTCTTTTTTAAATCAACAATGTTAACCATATATATTTTAATACAGTGTGTACAACAACTTCACAAAATAATAAACAGATAAATCGTAAATACACATATGTTATGGTAATAAGCAACTGACATAACTTCTAAAGAGCATGTAGTTTTTGAAGTTGACGGGTCTACTGGATAAACAAGAATTTCAGCAAAAAAAAGTTTTATTTATGTATTATTTTATTGCTAAATTAAAACAGAAATTATCCACTACCCTTGTTTGATGCAAATGTCAAGCATTATCATGATCGAGAGGCTGAAACACTTCTATTTCTTCCTACCAATGAGCGGGAAGATCATATGCAGAAGTTTAAGCTCAAGTGCAGGCTGGGTGTACTCCTCTTTAGCTCTACTTTCTGATTAAAACATGTTATAGAATGGATAGCTTTTAGTCTTCAGCAGCGCAGAACAAAATGTTATTTGACTACACTTTCAAAGTTCATCAGTATTCAAGTAGTTCAAGCAATACTGATGTTTTTCCTTCCAGAAGTTATTACTGTTCATATACAAACAACAAAAACTGGCCTTTTGTATACAATTGTCAAGGATTTCTATTATGAAGCATTAACTTAAAATATATTACATCAGAACAAGTGTGTTCAAGATGTACACGCAGAAGAAAATCAAGACAAAATCTGAAAAGGCCTACATAGCACTAAAGAGGGTTTTTTCATCCTACTTTTCTGTAAACTAGTAAGACTGTAGTAAAATGTAAGCAATGGTAAGATTTCAGCAGAATCATCTGCACATCAGTACTTTGTGAAGAATCTCATGTTTCAAAGAACTCCTCCTCGTTTGTTTTACTTTTGTCCAACTCTCGACTTGTGTATGTTACTATGGTTCAGGATTAACCTTCTTTGTAATGAAATGAGAATGTATTTAAACTCCACCAGAAGACAAGATTCTCCTATACGTGGAATTACGTAATTCAGTATCCAATTAGTGACTTACAGAAATACACATATATACTTCTCCTACTCTATAATTTTGGCCCTACTACAACATAGAAGCAGTTTGCTCTAGAAAGCATGGCACTGAAAGTGAAAAAAAAGTTTTAATTTCTGGTTTAGGTAATTAATTAACACTTAAATCTAAGCCTCAAGTGACAAACATGGATTCAGCAGACCTGTAAGTTCTGACCATTACTTTTAGGCTTCTCTTCTGCTTCATATTTGATGCCTGTTTTCCAGTTTTCTGAATTTTCACACTATTCGCATACATTTAAATTAAAATAAAAAGGTACATTTAAATTAAAAAAATATATATATACATTTGACTTGCTGCACCAATCTTTTTCCTAGCTGAGCTTTTTCTGCTGTATCATTGCTCAATAAACTCTGTTCTCTGCAATAAATATCAGTAAGTGTATGGAAGAAATTCTGTAATTTACATGACAGAATGAATAATGAAGTATTCTTTGGTGGTAAAGCAGCAAGAAGAATACAGAGAACACATTTCCTGTTTTTTTTTACATTAGCAGATTATTTAAGACCTTACCTAACAATTTGTAAAGGAGATTCAAAATTTCTTTCCGTGCTGTACCATGTTCTTCTCTTGCAATTCCTGCAAAATGAGCTGCGCTGTTGTAGTCATTTAAGCGATCAATGCAATTCAAAACTAGTGCCAGCATTCCCTAAATGCATATGAGAGGAAAGACAAGGGTACATGAAAAAGCATTTGTTGTTGCCCTTCAAAAGATTTTTTGTGTGTACACATTTAAAATTTGCATCATCTTAGATTAAAAAAATCCCAAAATATTGTGCTTGCTACATTTGAATATGTATTTTTCTATATCAGAATAATCTATTTTAGAGAATTATTCTATCCTGTTCCTTATTTGGCTAAGTATTATAAAAAGTAAGGAATAAACAAAGCTGACAATAAAGGCTTTTATAATTCTTGTGAACAGACTCTTCTTTACACAAAATCTTCCTTACATAGAAAAAAAATCACTTCATATACAAAGGAATTTTTGTTGATTAAAAAAGGTGGAAATGTTACTATCCAACAAACATCTGTAAAACAAACAAGTTCAAATACTAGAATAGAATTTTAACTTCAGTTTGACAGGAGACTAAAATGGTATTGAAAATCTGCAAGCAATCCAAAGATGTCTAAAAACATTGTAAAATATATTTCCTGTTTATACATAGGTGTAATTATTCCATTTTCAGAGAGGAGCAATTCTACAATTACGTAATACATGCCCTTCTCTAAAACTAGCATTCTTGCAGTGTCTAGAGATAAAAAGTTCCCTTTTCATACCCCGGTGAACAGAAAAGACATCAAAAATAACATCTATAATTGACTCAAGTTTTATTACTCATTTGGGGTGTCCAGAATGTATAACCTCATAGAGAGAAAAAGGAATTTCTTGTCACAAACGTTTCTTTTTAAAATGACATCTGACTAAAGATGCTCAGAAGCATTAAAAGCAAATTTTATGAGAGCGCGCATGTGGCCTGTCACAAGCGTGTAAGTGAAGAACAGGTAACAGCAGTTATCATATGGCATTGTAGTCTATTTCATATATATAAATATAAAAGCTAAGGAACTTTAGATCATAAATCATATGCGTGCATCTAGATGATAATGTTTATGTTCCTCTCAATGTTTGTGACACAATGCACTTAAAATAATGTAAGAATTCCTCTTTCTGTACCTCTTCTTTGAATAGATTTTGTCTGTTTTTGAGTGACCGAAGCTTGCTTTGCTTATCTTCATGTTCCAGGTCTTCTTCGGGAAGCTGGAAGTAAGTGATCAGGTCTTGCAGAGTCTGAGCCATCTCCTCAATAGGCAGGGCAGCGGATGATAGTGTTCTGTTGTTTCCACTACAGAAAACAACAAGAAAGCCTGGCAGCATTACTCATGTTCCCACTGTAATTTACACCATTATGTAGCAGCCTATTTTCTGTTGGTATCCAAATCAAGTCTTGTTATACATATGACATAAGAGCAACAGCTGATCTGAATTGCAAATAATTCAAGTATCTATTGTTTGGGCGTTCAGCACTCAGACCTTCCTGAAGTGGAATAACATTTCCCTTTCTGCACTGACGTAAAGAGAGAGAATGATTTAAAAAAAAAAAAAAAAAAAAAAAAAAAA
>VZSC01003669.1:229-13013 GCA_013398225.1 Steatornis caripensis
AAGGAAAAGGAAAAGGAAAAGGAAAAGGAAAAGGAAAAGGAAAAGGAAAAGGAAAAGGAAAAGGAAAAGGAAAAGGAAAAGAATGTTGGGAGCTGAAAAGTAGATTTGGCTTTCTACTAACACCCATGGACCTAATTGGATTTACTGCCTGAGTGCAGGAAAACTTGAAAAGATCATGGAAAAAGAAAAGAATTTGAGATTAACAAGTCCAGTACATTTCAATACAGGTGTCGGGACAATTAGAAATGTAGTTAAGTTTTGGAAAATCTTTCTAAATCTGGAAGGAATTTAAGTCTGAATGCGGTTTGGTCTGTCCAGTCCTGTTTTTTCTAGACCAGCCAGGTGTTGGAAAACAATGTGAAAGGATGGTTTGGGGGCTTTTCCTCCCTTCTGTTTTACACATTGAGGAGAGGGGAGGAAATGACAGAGGGCCTTCTGCCCCTCTGGCCCCTGGAAAGGATGAAGGGAGATTTTCCCTTTACCTCCTAGAACTGGTGGGGGTGGACTCCGAGCAGCAATGCTGGTGGAAAGGCTGCATTGATCAGAAGATAAACCCATCCACGTCCTTGCAGTGAAACACAACTGGAGCGACTCACTGGCTAGGAGAGCCCATTTGGGCTGTTTCACTGCTTCAGAGTCATTGAACAATCAGAGCTATCGAATTATATTTCTGGGTGTCAGTCAGCCAACCCGAGCCCAGCATGGCTCCCTGTGCTGCTTTCAGAGCAAATGAAGTTGTCGCACTGTGAATAGCAGGATGCATCCAGGGGGATTTACATCAGAAGAGGGACTTGGCCTCATTCCTTCAACAATTAGAGAAACACAGTGGTTTCTCTAGGTGTTAAAGGGAAAGAAAAAAGACCTCTTCCATGGGCAGTGAAATGAATGAATGGCTCCTGATGGATTTGTCTTATCTCACTTAACCCCTCTCTCCCTCCACACCTCCCTCCTTACTCTCTGAGCACACAGCAGCGTGGTCGGAAGGCCAGGGATGCTGAATTATAACTGTGCCCCCAGGGGAGGCACTAATTTGGGTCTCTGTCCTCCATGCCCTTTATGGCTTTCATGATATTTGCAATACTGCAGGCAGGGAATTGATCCGACTAAAGTAGATCTGCCGCTCTCCGTTTGCAGTAGACATCTAGGGAGCGATTCATCCATTCCCGAAGACGACCTCAAAAAAAAAAAAAGCAGCAGGTGCATTGCCCCAATTTCTCTACTTCAGCTCAAAAGGGAGACAACAGTGATTAGCTCAGATGTAGACATCTGTGCTGGAAACACCTGAAGTTGGTGAAACTAATCCCACTCTTAGGAAGAGTTGAGTTTTGGTGAGGATCTGACAGCCAGACATGTAGGTGGGCAGGGAGGGCAGGACGCAGCTTGCAGGTGAGACACTGAACCGTACGTGTCTGCGGGTGGGTGTCTATAAGTGAGTGAAGTGTCCAAGTCCTGTAAGAAGCAAGGGAAATAGGCTCTGTACAGTCAGAGGAGTCCAGGGCGTGAGTCACACAGTGAAAGGTCTGATGTGAAGCGAGTTGGGGCAATCCCTCTGCTGCAAATGGACATGTTTTCCTAGACTTATTGAACCAACACCTCCTAACAGCCTAGGATCTGGTCACAGTGGCCAGGCAAAGGCCACTTCTGAGTTCAGTTCAGAAGTCATCCCTCCTCCTGCTTCCAGGCCCCTCCCTGCGGAGGCATTGAGCATCACTTTCTCCTACTGCAAACAGATTTCCAGTAGCAAGGGAGAAAGTAGCATTCCTGCATCTAAAGCATTTCACCAAACCAGAGGTCAGGAGCTCGTCTGTGCACCAAAAACTGGAGAAAAATACTGTCCCCACCCCAGGGAAGAGGGAGAGCAGATGCTCTCAGTGCATTGCAGCAGCTACATGGAGGTGCAGAAGTGCAAGCAGCATGTGTTACGTGGGGAGCAAGGCTGCTGCTTGGCGAGAGCTCAAACTGGGTGGAATCAGATCGGTATCACTCCTGGATGCAAACTTGATTGCACTGGGGGTAGAGAAGGGACCTGAACTGCTGTAATTAGATTATCAGATCTCCAGAGCAGGATTCTGCTCATAACATATTTTAACTCTTTCTTCTGAGATTGTGGCACGCAAACTAAACATGGCTATGATAAAACCTGAGCAGATTTGTAATGCGTGGAAATGGATCACAAGTTTCTGGTCACTGCAGCTTCCCAGTATTATTTCTGGCAGGTTTAGCACATTTCCAGTTGTCCTGTGGCTAAGAACAGGTCTTGGACATTACACAAATGCCTTGGGAGAGAACAAGTCTCTGGCTGTGCAGGTGACTTGTGGGACTTGGAGGAGGAAGATTAAACGCTACTGGATTCGCTAGGCAGGACCAATGTTCCCCCAGCAGCACCAACGCTCCTGTGTAAAGCAGCTATAGGTAAGACTTAGGCAAGAAATGTTGTGCAACACTGTGCTTTCCTGCGGAGTGCAGCATCGTGCCCCGGGGGTTTCTGGCTGCTCTCTGGTGCGTGTGCGGCTTTCCTGCACCAAGGAAGGATGAGTTTGGAGCCATGCCGTAGGGTTTCAGGCTGACTCAGCAGGGACGGTTTTGTGATGGAGGCATTGGTAAATATGGATTTGACACCTAACTGTGCTATAGCACTGCTTGACCTTTAGCAAATCACTTTCCCGTGATGTTCCTTGACTCCTTGCAGTAAAATGGAGCCTGTAACACTTCCTTGGTCATCCTTGCCTCTTTGGATTGTCACCTATCCAGGGCAGGGAATGAGTTTCACACTGTGGCAAGCGCCTGCTCTCTGAAAAGAAGCAGCATTCACAGTTACGATAAATGACCTTAACATTCATGACGTGCTCATTGCTCTAGTCTGTCCACTGCTCACATATGCCCTGCCAAGGACAGTGAAAATAAATACAGTCCCTTGTTCAATTATAATAAACACATTCCCTGATTCTTTGAAGGATCTCCTTCGTTTCTTGTCACGTCTGCTTCCCCGCTGTACAGCCAAGGATAAGTTGTAAATGGTGGAGAAGAAGAAGACAGTAATTTTTTGTCCATGAAAGTAAGACAGCTCCTACTGTCTTTTGACGACGTATATCCACATTTAGGCACACACTGCCTTGGCTACAGAACCCAGCTGCTCTCCATTAGCTTGCACGGCTTTACCCACAAGCAGGGACAAAGTGGTCCCTACCTTTCCCATGAGCTGAGAGCTCTGTCTGTAGAGGCCATGGTTTATTTTGACTTGGTAACTTGTGGGAAAGCCACAAACTCACATTGTCTTCACTAGGGTCTGAATCCATTTCCCTGAACTTGAGATGAGCTGTGCTCTAATGAAGGGCGCTAATGAAGTCTCGCCAGAGAGAGGCCAGGGCATCTTGCCATAGCTCTCTCAAGAGTGTCGCTCTCCCTTTGCCCAGCAAGGATTGACCAACCTTCTGCCACTAAGACATCCAATGGTTTTGATGCTACCGATCAAATAATGATTTGGGGTCACGATTTCAAAACTGCTGCCCCAGGTGCTGGGGGCAGCTTAGGGTGCAGTGGAGCTGCAAATCTCAGTGCACCGCAAATCTCACCTCCTGCTGCCTCCAGCCGGGCTGGCCTTTGCAAACAGATTTTTCTACGAGAAATGCAGAGCAGTCTGGACATGTAGGAAACAATATTTCACTGCAAAACCAAAAGCTTTATACTTCACGAGCAGTTCTTGCAGCAGGAAAGAGGGAACACCCATGACATATTGATCAGGTTGCGCTGCTGGAAGGTGCCTACACTGATGAGGGCAGTGCATGAACAGGAATACAATAAGTAGCGTAAAAAAGCTCATCAGACCTTCCTGTCCCACCTCAAAGAAGTTCCCTGGCTCTCCCCAGAGCTGAATGAACCAAAGCAAGGCTGAGATGTTGCACACATGGAAGAAGGAAACACTGTGAAGGAGTTTTATTACCTGTATCTCTCCCATGACCAAAGAGGTTCACCTACGGATTACACCTGTGGCTTGCTTTGAAAACTCCTTGGAATCCTCCACCCCTGACGACCACAGTACTATTTGAAACCAGGCGTAAGACCATACTTGACAGATGCCCCATATCTACAGATATCCATGCATTCCTGCCCTGAGGAAGGTTTAAAACCTCAGCCTAAGTTAGGTGTCCAGGCTTCCTCTGGATTGGATGGAGAGAAATCGGCACCTGCAGAGAGCAAATCGTCGGCCCTAATTTAGCCAGCTTTTTTTCAGGGTGAGAACTGCTGCAGCAAGCTGAGTGTCGTCAGTGTTCATGGAAATCAATAGGATTTGCCAGAACTCTCCATCAGCCCCTACTAAGGTGGAAATTTGAAACGATGCTTTCAACTACACTAGTATAAATATAGAGACATAAAATGGCTCTGTTGGATCAGACTGTTGAACCCACTCTCCTGCCTCAGAGTGCTGAGTGGTGGTTGCCTAGGGAAGGCTGTCCTGTACGGTGGCACTTAGCCAAAATACATTCCCATGCTTCAACACTTTGCAGTTCAGGCACTTTCTACCTAAAGATGGGGCTCTTTACATTTCCTAACCTCTGGCGGGTTTCCTTTCTATGAATCCATCCTGCCTTCCTACAAGCTTCTGCCCTCCTGAAGCAGGGAGATCACAGCACATCTCTACCACCAGTAAGGCACCTCCATCTCCTCTGGTCTTCTTTGAACCTGTTGCCTGGCAGCTTCACTAGATGTCCGTTGTCTAGACTAGAAGAACACTTACATGGGTCTAAATATAATTTCCCTACACATGCAATACAATTTGGTCCCATCTGAGTATCATTCACTTTGCTGAAGGAAGTCCAAGCTTGGTTCTGCTACGTGTTAGCTTTGACTCCCTCCACTTTCTCAGAGTTGAGGCACTAACCCTGCATGTTTCAGGATCGCTTTTTGTGGTAGCCCCAAAATGGTAGGACGAGCTGTGGGTTCTGCCACCCTCCAAAGCAGCCTGGGAGGGAAATGGCACAACTCAGCTCCGTTATTTACTTTAATTAGATATAAAATCGGCACCACTTGAAGAGTCCAAGGGCAGATTAACCATTGGTCCTGACCTGATTTGTCACTGTTTATTGCAAACGTGGACCGGCCGCACGGCGAAAGCTTTGCTTTGTCAATAAATCCCAGACACAATGGACTGCAGGAAAGGGAGCATGATCCAAGGAGCCCATGTGGACAGGAGAGACGGCTTCCGCTCTCCTATGGCAGCCAATTGCCTGGATCAGGCCTACGATGTTTAGTTCACAAATGTGCAATCTTTAGCTCCTTTTATGTGTCCCCGGGCAGTCTCGTAGACACCACCTGAAGTATATCAGAGCCTGGCTGATTACGGGTCTGTTCCAAAGCCCTCTGAAGTCAGTGGGAGTCTTTCCCCTGACTTCACTGTGTTTGGGGCAGGCCCTGGATGAATATCCCTCAGGTTAGACAATTTAATCATCCATTCAGCAGTACACAAAGCAGATCACATACACTTTTAGCCTGCATTGTATGGTGTTATGAAATGAGAAGATTATTTGATATGATTCAGAGATAGCTCAGGTATAAGGTAAAAAAAAAAATAACACCTTTGATGTTTTACATTACACTTCAGTTATTCCTTGAGGGGCAAATTCTCGTCACCTTACCCAGGTGAATATTGCGCTCAGTAATTTGGTCAAAAACATTCCATCAAACTTCTTTTTAATAGAAACGTAGGGGGTGGGAGTTAAGCTTGAAGGAGATTTCTGCCAAAAAGAAGGAAAAAGAAAAGGTAAATCCATGTTTTTCTTCTTTCAACAATCAGAGAAAGAAAATAATCAGGAACAAAAATCTGTTTTGGAGGGATTTTCTAACAGGACAATAAAACTAGTCCTTTTTTTTTGCCAAAGCCTAAGGAGAAACAACCATTTCCCAACAATTGCAGTCTGCATCTGGCACAGCTATTTCTAGCTGAGGCATCAGCCATTCATCAGCCATCCATCATGTACCATTAGCCAGGCCTGATTCTCATCTTTCCTCTCTTGGGTCAAGCTAAAAAATGAGGCTTTCTTCCTCACATTTTATGTGCTGTCAGAACAAGACCAACAGGACCACCTCCCATGAATGAGCAGGACAGGATTCAGGTACGTCGCATTCAAAGTCAGGCGAGATCTGCAGGGCCGGTGGCCCTACCTCAAGAAGTCCGATGAAGACTTTCCATTGCTAGAAATACAGTGAGGGCGAAGGCAGGATATCCATGGAGTAGCTTTTTGAACACTACTACTTCTTTTGAACTATTCCTAAAGATTTCAGGGAAAAATCACCCTCAATCAGCATACAAAGGCACAACGTACTGCGGCAAACTTCCACGGACTTGGTGAGCGACAGCACAAATCAAAAGCCTCCTCCTTCAGAGGAGCTGCAAACCACAGTCCATGGCCAGTGGCAGTAATTGAAGCCCTAGTTCCAAAAGAGTTGGCGGGCGATGAAAACCAGCGCGGATGGCTGTGTTCTGCCTCTTGAATCCCCTCCCACCACCCCGCAATACACTCGGTGTTGCTGGGGGTGGGGGGTTTAACTTTACTGGCACAAGAGTTTCCTTTGTTGATGGGAGCTGGGTCTCCTTTAGGGGACTGGGCTGATCCAGCTGTACTGGCAAATCCTTTGTACTGTGGAGCAGCTCAAGTGCAGACCTGCAGTGGGTGCCTGCCTGAACCTTTGCTGGCATGTCGATAAGGCCAGCGCTGAGCAAAGTTAAACGACCCCATGCTGGAGAAGTGCCACACGTAGGAGCCAGCAAGCATCTGTGTTACTGATCCAACGCGTCTCTTGAACTGCCTTTGGACTGTACTTCTTTTCAAGCAGGGACTGTCTTTTTCAGTAGTTGCTTGTGCAACCCTCAGCTGGAAGAGCCACAGTGCCTGGCTGGGAGCGTCGGAGCATATGGGCAGCGCAGGGCAGAGGTACCGGGAGGTTGTGCTTGCAGTCATCAGCACGACCATGGCTTCACATCAAGTATGACTGCGCTGCATCGGTCTTGTCCAGTTGAGGTGGCAGCTTTCTACATGCCTAGAAAGAGTGGAGAAACCAAGATGGGACCTCCTGCAATGCCTAGTTTTAGCGTCCAGCAGCCGGGATCTGTGGGCTCCCAACTACCCCCACGAGATCACTGATCCTTCAAAGCCAGAGGAAGTAATTTTACAGAGGGATTCCTATGGCTGCCAGAGCAGATAGGACGGAGGCCGGAAGTCTGAGCCTCTCTCCGAGGGCAGAACATTTCTCCGCTGACTTCCCTGGGAGCAGGCTATGCCCTGGGCTGCTGGGCTGTCATCTGACCCAGGCTGGGAAGAGGCTCATTGTCATGAAGAACTGCCCATCCCAGGCATGGCCTTGGCATTTAGAGGGGAGGGGGGGACTCTCAGGGTGGGACTGGCAGGCTAATTGCTTTTGTCTTCCCCCTCCTTCAATGGGGGAATCACAGTAAATCCCCAAAGCCCATGACAATAGCTCTGCTGCTTTTGAGTGCCTTTCATTAAGCTCAATCCTCTTGCCCACCCTCTCCCAAGATTTGCTGAAAGAAGAGTTTCTTTCAATGACAAAAGGAAACCTAAAAGGCTGCCCTTAGCTCATTCATTCGGCTCCTCTCTGCAGACAGGGTGTCTATTTGCTGAAATCTACTCTGGAGTTTCCCTTGGGCAGGTTGCTTTATCAGCAGCACACCAGCCTTCCGGACCGTGTCCGCAGAAGCAGCCACAGCCCGTGGTTCCAGCGAAGGGCTCACGCTCCCTCTGCACTGGGGACAGTTAGACCTCCCAAAACCTCCCTAGAGCCCACCACCACCCCTCAGGAGCGGGGCTGGAGCGCTGTGGTGGATGAATCCTTCCCTGGTTTCGCTCTGGCAGGTTCTGGCTATGCCACCACCCAACTGATGTCGCACGAGGTCTGTTGAGCCATGGGAAATTTGCTGAGGACATAGTGCCAGAGGCAGACCACACGGCAACACAGATTTGCTGCTGATTTGGGATATTCAGGAGCAAACGCTTATGTGTACTGTCTGCAGAAACACAGAGCTGATGGAAGTGGCAGAGGGTAAATCCTGAAACAAATCTTCAGGATGGAAGAAAAGGAGCTAGACACATGCAAGTGTCCCATATTGGCCCACCGCTTGGCAAGGTCCGACAACAGGCAGGTGGAGCAGAGAAGGAGTGCAACAGTAACTTAGATACATGATTAAGCTGGCTTACTGAAGGACTGGCTCCTAGTCTTCTGAAGGTGTTGGGAATCCCTCTACTGCTTTTAGATCAANAGTGTCCCATATTGGCCCACCACTTGGCAAGGTCCGACAACAGGCAGGTGGAGCAGAGAAGGAGTGCAACAGTAACTTAGATACATGATTAAGCTGGCTTACTGAAGGACTGGCTCCTAGTCTTCTGAAGGTGTTGGGAATCCCTCTACTGCTTTTAGATCAAACTCATCAGTCCAAAATCCAAATAAAGCTATTTCACCCATGGTGGGACTGAACCCAAGCAGGACAAGACCAACCACCTTGGCTTTGTGCTAATGGCAATCTGCCCTTCCCCTCCCATTATCGCTACCACTGCATCACCTGAGACGCAATTCAAAACCAAGGCATGGAGGAATTACCCCTAAAGCCAGGAAGATGGTATCTGTGCTGGGAAGGGGTGAGAGAGAGGGGGATGAGGCAAGGAGTTGCCATCCTCCCACTGGTCTCAGCTATTGCACAAATGGCAGCTGGCCAGTGCTGGGGAAAGGCCTTGGTCCTGATCCCAAGCACATGGAAGTCATCTGACATTTCATCATGGCTTCATTATATTTTGGACCAGACCAGCGGTTTGTCTTGCATCACTACCTGGTATGTTGTGCAGGTAGCCAGTGAAGAGGCGCTGCATCGCGCTGCCAACAATTTTGTTCTCTGAATAGCCTGCAGGAATGGCCTTACATCATGGCAGTTGCATATATGTTAAATAGCTGCAATTTCACACTTAACTTCATTATTGACGCTACAGTCCTCATAATGACATTTATATTTACACTCTACAGGCCGCACTCTGCACCCAGCAAACAGCTTATGCAAACGGCAAGAATTAGGAGCTGATCATTTTGCATAATGGCTGCTCTAGGATGGAGCCTCCTTTCCCAGCAGCAGGAATCGGGAAGGATCCTCGGCAGATGGCTCAGCCTGGCCCGCTACCTGACCGGTCCAACTTCTCAACTCGCCTGCCGTTTGAAGCAGGTGCAGTCCTGTCCGAAAAACGATTTGCAAAACGGATCGAGCCAACAGTCAAGCTCAGAGTTCATACCTCCTGCTAGCTAGCACCATGCAGGAACCAGCCCCGCTTCTTTTACTTTTGCAAGCTTTTATTTATTTATTTTTTAACTAAACCAGGCTGGAAAAGGACAGTCATAATTCAGACCGTTGACAGAAACAAACAAAAAAAGCCCAGAGTGCCTGCTCTGCACAGTGAGACTATGAGAGGCTGCAAATGAGCCCAGATGCGCCTCCTTTGGGCCCAGAGCAGTTTTTTCCTGTCTTACTGTGCAGACGAAATTGTTCATAAATCTCTGCACCTTTTATCCCAAACCACGTGAAAGCAAAACCTCTCTCCCACAGAATTTTAAAAGACCTCAAACATACTGAGGAACAACCAGGCAAAAATCTAACAATTGTTAATGTTTTATTCCCAACAGCTGTTCAGCCTGAAAAGTTTCATTAATACACTAACGAACAAAAACAAAACCAACAAAAGATTCAAAACAAACAAAACAACAAAAAAGAAGGGGAAACGAAGTAAAATAAACTTTAACAAAGTTTAAAACACATTATAAATAAGTACAGCTCCAGAACATAATTTACAAATATAAAACCACATAGAAACATATGTACAGAAGAGTTACATTACGTACAAATATGTATAAAAATACCCCAGTGTGTACTCTCGTGCTAAAGCTGCGTGGCTAGAGTTATCTTTGGTACTAAGCTCAGGGAAAAAGATTGTTTCACAAACCACGGCCCTGGCTGTACAATATGCCGTACACAGGAAGACCAGAGCAAACCTCCGTGGGTTTCGAGGAGGTTTTGGGTGGGTGTTTACCCACCAGAGTATCCCCCCCGTGCATTGCATATTGCAGGATCAGGGCAGAAAGCAAGGGCTTACAGAGGCAACTGCCGGCAGAAGAAGTTTTTAATATATTGTACAAGGCACTTCATAAGAAATCTCTTCATTTATTTTTGTTTCCTGTTCTCTTCTAAGACTCACTGGATGTCTACGCTTGAATCTTGCTGATACCGCTTTACGGTTATAGTTTTTAAACTTCTTATTCTACACTCAGGATTAGAAACCTCTGAAAACATCAAATCAGTTCGCTTTCGCCTGCAGAATTATGTGGCAAGCCATCTAAACCACCTAACACTTTCCAGGGTGGGGAAAAGACTTTGCGTCTGCCTTCTGCTGGTGTTCAAGGGGCGTTCTTATTTTGAAAGGTGAGAAGATCTGTCTTCCTGGAAGAACTCCTGGGAAGCGTCCACATTGAAATGCTGTTTTTGCAAAAGCATATGGTCCTCCGTGCTGCCAAACACACCGACAACTCCCATACCCTTGGTGGCGCCGGCCGGCCGACTGCCCCAGCACCCTACACCTCCGTCCCGTCCCGGGTGTAGATAAGGCTGTTAACCGTGAAGTTGTAGTAGTGGTTGTACTGGGCTCCCTGGCTGCTGCTGCTGGGATGGAAGGAGCTGTAGTAGGCGGGGGAAGGTCCCGCGACCCGCTGCAGCTGGTCTGGCGAAGGCACCTCCTGAGAAGAGCTGCTGGAAGGGGTGAAAGTGCCACTGCTCAGCTGTCCAGCAGAGAAGTTCCTGTGATGCAGATCACTGCCGAGACCCCCTGTCAGCCGGCTGCCTCCACTGCTCAGGGAGCTCATGCCGCTGAAGAATGTGCTGAGGCAGCTAGGGGTGGATGAAATGATTCCGGAGGGAGAGGAGCTTTTTGGATGGTCCCTGGCAGAAGGCGAAGGGTCCAGCTCTGGGGGTGGGCTGTTTCCACATGGTTTGCCTGCGGCTGGGATGGGTCGCTCTTCCTCGGCCTTCAGGCCCCCCAGAGAGGAGGCCGCAGATGCGGTCGAGGGAGCGTTGGGCTCAGAGCGTCGCTTGCGTTTGCGACGGAAGTTCCCGTTGTCGAACATCTTCTCACAGTTGGGATCTAAGGTCCAGTAGTTTCCCTTCCCTGGTTGAAAACAGGAGAAACAAGAGAGAAAGTAAAATTCTGTGACAGCTAGCCCCACTACAGACAGGTAAGCAATATCCGTGTCTTGTCCGATCGGCACAGAACACACATCTCTCCTACACCTGTTCCTCCTCTGTCTGTTGTCCAGTGCAAGGATCCGACACCTGGCTCCAGGACATCATCACCTCCACCCCTCCAATGCCCAAGTGAACCTGAAGGCCACACGGAGGGGGAGAACCTCCTCACTACAGACCATAAACCTCCCGGAAGGATCTGCACCTCTACCTCAGACCCGGCCGAAGGGAACGCAAAGCGGAGCTCCCCTTGCTCTGGCTGCCTCACAGCAAGCAGGGGCACCTGCGGCCATCTCGGCCGTGGGTGACAAGGCGGTCCCTCTGCCACGGCTCTTCCCTGAAGAGCTGGTGGAAAGGCGGGCTGGCCGGGCGTATCTAAGCGGCCCAAGGCCCACGACTTGGTGCGAGGCGGCTGTGGTGGCATTAGCAGTCCCCACGCACCTCTTGCCCACGCCCGGCTCTGACGCGAGCAGGGACCCCACAACGCCCCCCCAAAGGCCCCAGACCGGCACGCCCCCTCCTTGCCGGGCCGGACCCGCACCCTCCCGGCGCGCCGCCGCCCTACGCCCACTGCCGGGCACCGGGGTGCGCCCCGGGGCCGGGCCGGCGAGCGGCGGGCAGGGAGGGGAGCCGTGAATCACGGCCGGGGGAGCCGGGCCTTGCACAACCGGCACTCCCAGCGGCAGCTCACCCGGCCAGCTCGGGGAGGGGGCGAGGGCTGCGGCCGGCCGCCCCTCGTCCAAACCCCCACGGGGGCCAGCGCCGGCTCGGAGGGGCCGAAGGAGGCTGCTCTCCTCACAGCGCCCGGCTTGCCGCCACAAGGGAGCCCGGGGCCCTCGTGCCACCGCACCTTAAGGGACAGGGGAGCCCGGTCTCCTCACAGCGCCCGGCCAGCGGGGCCGGGGACCCGCCGCACAAAGGCACCGCTGTCGCCCGCTCTCCTCACGGGGGTGCCGCCGGCCCCGCGCGGCCCGCGCCCGCCGCTCCCCGCCGCCAGCCCACCCTCCGTCCCGCCCGGCGCGGCGGCCTCACCGGGGTCGTCCTCGTCGCGGGGCACCTTGCGGAAGCAGTCGTTGAGGCTGAGGTTGTGGCGGATGCTGTTCTGCCATCCCGCCTTGCTGCGCTTGTAGAAGGGGAAGTTCTCGGCCACGTACTGGTAGATGTGGCTGAGCGTGAGCTTCCTCTCGGGGGCGCTCTGGATGGCCATGGCGATCAGCGCCGAGTAGGAGTAGGGCGGCCGCACCAGCTTCAGCAGCTCCTCCTGGCTGGCCAGGCTCAGCCAGCTCAGCTCCGCGCCGCCCGCCGACGGCGAACCGGGCGCCGAGGGCGAGCCCACCAGCTGCCCGCCCCGCGAGCAGCCGTACGAGGCCGGCGGCAGGAAGGGAGCGGCGGCGGCGGCGGCGGAGCCGGGCGGGCCCTGCAGGTAGGGCGCGGGGCTGTTCATGCCCCACAGGTAGCCGGCGTTGGCGGGCGCCCCGTAGTCCCCCAGCGCGTAGCCGCCCG